>JAJJWX010000827.1:0-584634 GCA_023529315.1 Papaver bracteatum
CTTTATTGATTATTCCAACTATTTACTTTGCTTTATTTAGTATTATTACTTAGATAAAAACAAAAACACACCTTGGGTTAATTGGTTACATAAGAATCTGAAAATTGCATAACAACAATCGCCTCTCTGTGGATACGAACTCTTTCTTATCGAATACTATATTTATAATTAGTAAAGTGAGGAAGTGAATTATTTTTAATGCATACGACACGCATCAATGCCAAAACGAGCATGTCAGGCAAACATGCCAACCGGGCATGCCAAGTACACATGCCAAACGTACCACTTACCGCAGCAGCATGCCAAAACTTACCAACCCACTCTCTTTTCATGACCAGCATCAAAACAAACTTCAATTTTTGCTAGCCTAACCGTAAGCACGGCCATGCTCTAGTGGTGGTGGATGAAACCCTAACTTCTAATCGTGGAACAAAACTATGCCTCCTCGGGCCCACAACATGCCACAAGCCGTGCAGACTTAGGAAACCCTAAAAAAGACGCCACACTACAGCCACTCGTGGAAATATTTGCTCATGTGACTGTTTCTACATGGCGGCCTTCCTATGGCTCCTCTGGCATGACTCTGGCACTGTTAGTATAAAATTCCATGCCACGGCCACCTACCGCGTGCCGCATGCCATATGGGATAATTATGGTTTCGGCATGCCAAACCCTAACTTAAGCAAAGTTGTTACGCCAACCAAGCTAGATAATGTTCCACAGAGCATTGAGATTGATGTGGCCACTGAGACTGATGTGGCCACTGAAACTGATGTTGCCACACCACATTGGAGTCTAACACCAATAAGCCAAAATCTAGTGACCATGGCTACGTCAGGCGTTACTTGCACCATCATGTCGCTGGCATGCACATGCTATGCCAGCCATTCCACCATGCCACTGGCATGCACGAACTATGCCAGCCATGCCGCAGTGCCACTGGCATGCGCTAAAGGCGCCACTATACCATTGCCATATGCCAATGGCACCACTGCGCCATTATCGGGCGCCAACAGGATATGGAAATAATCAATGGCTACCCTTCCTCATGAGATGCAATCTCAGCCGTCCAAGTTCGCCATCGAACTGACAGGCTTGTGGCAAGTTTTAGGCGACCAGATAAGATAAGCCTAATAGCACCACATGCTATTTTTCCTGCGGCAAGTCTCTTGACCTTGACTTTTCACACATAGCAAACTGCTACATGTTTTCCATGGAAACACTCGAGACATCAAACATGTCACAAAACTGGGGGATACTCATTAGGGTATTGGTCTGGCGGTTTACAACGTGCGGCGTGCAATACGCCCGTTATAAGAAAGTGTTAGGAAACATAAAATTTAGTGGTGGTAAGAAGTAACGGGTGTAAACGGATCCACTTCCTTCATAATGGAAGCATGGTTTACGACGGTTATAGGTTACTCCACTCTTCCATCACTCAATATTTCCCACTTCCTACGAGACCAATGTACATTTTATCATGACTAGTATAAATAGATTTCACCTATTTCCACCAAATAACAGGTTTTGGTCAACAACAACATAGTATCCGGAAATTACCAAAGAACCGATAAGCCAATTCCACTTTCTGATACAAGTCATAAAACATCCACACCTTTAGAATTAACCATTCTGGTCTCAGCACTTTCTTCGCTTTCCTCCCTAAGACCAACCCTTCTCCTTCACTTTGTGACCGAAGCAAGCCTGGAACGACCATTTCTTGGTTTAGGCCAGGATTATACACATTGATCTCTCGAATCAAAAGTACTCATGTGCAGTGTATTGTTTAGGGTCTAGACTTGTTTCTCATCCACACACCCAAATTTACCAAAAACAACAGAAATAATTTTCACCCACAAACAACGAGATAAACTTAGCTTGAAATCTCAAATGTGTATAATATAAAACTATATCATAATATCTGTTTCAATATAGGAGATATAGTATAAATAGACTTTCCAAGTGATAGATGAGTTTCAGTCTCCACATACCTATTGTCGATCAAGTTCACAATCTCCCCTTAGTAGTTCTTCGTCTTCAAATGATGAACGTCGTGAAGTCTAATGCTCAACTACACAATCTATGTCCTAATGCGAGACATCTATAAATAAGCTATAAATCAAGACTTATAGTTTTGATCACTAACATTGACAAACATGCTTGAGATAACAACGAATGCGAGTTCGACCGAGCAGTGCTCTAACAATCTCCCCCTTTTGTCAATTTTAGTGATAAAACCATCGATACATATGGATTACAAAATAAATAAAACTTTGTAGCTTCTTATCCAAATGCTTGATCTCCTTGGCATCTTCAACACGACTCGAAATCTTTGTCACTTCCAAGTACTCCATGATTCTAAACTTGTTCAACTCAGCATCATAGATGTTGAAGATACATAGCGATAACAATGAGAAAAAAGTGCTCTCAATCATTGTTATACAGTGTCATAGTATTATTACACAACATCAAAGTTCAATTGTATCACAACTTTGACAACAATACTATGGTGATATGTATCACTCCCCCTTAGTAAATACTTCATCTCAACATGAAAACCACTCCCCCTTACATAATGATTCGTAAACTATATGTATTTATAGTATCAAACTACACATTAATTCTCCACCTTTTTGTCAATATAAATTGGCAAAGGTACGAAAACTAGTGGGATCCTCATGAAATTTTCATAGAGATACTTCATGACCAAAAGAGAATAACATACCAACTTATTTAGATGCAATCATAAAGCCGAAGCTAAATGCATTCATCAAGGATTTTATAAATATACAAGATAACCCCAATAATATTCCACAGCCGCACCCCCCCACAAAGATTTGGCAATAAAGCACAAGTTCAAAAAGAACTCTCCCCCATAAAATGTCATTCCCGAAAGAACAACAAGAGCGACCTTACTTTTACAAGAAAAAAAAGATTTCTTTGGACATAACCAAATCATATGAAGAACATAGATTTCAATCCAAAAATCTCAATTGAATCAACCACAAAAATGATCAATTCAATTGGCCATGCTCAATATAAGAAAACTTACGGAGCAACACAGTATATGCACAAAAAAAATTGTGGATCAGGGATAGACCAATACTGCGGAATAAAAAAAGATTCATTCTATTTTTCATCACTATTTGAACAATGACATATAATAGGTTTAATCTTTGTAAACAAAAGTTTTATCCTTTCTTATATCAAAATAATGACAAAGAGGTTTTAACTTTTGTATTCAAAAGTTCATTCTATCTTTTATCAATACTTTCATACTGACATATAATAGAGATAACTTTTGAACAAGTGTAGGACAGTCACAAGTTCACGGACATAAACAACATATCCCATAAAAATTTGCAATGTATAAAATCATAAAGATTAAAATTGCAAAAATCATCTTCCAAATAACTTAAAATTTAAATAAATAAATCTAAAAACATTGAAGATGAAAACGTTGGAAATAGCTATGTGTACTCACAATAATGGCTATTCCAAACCCTAGTAATCCTTCTAAAAGCACAAGAAATAAATTCTCATAAGAAGTTTCCTAGACATTGAGACCTCTGAAAATTTCTTTATAGTTCCTGAAATCCTTGTCGTCAACAACCATGGAACATACGGTTCGTGAAGAAATGAGTCAATTCCAACAGACCTTCTAGGCTGATGATGTCGAACCAGGGCCTTCTGAATTTCAAGAGTTCTCAAAACAATAGCCTTTATTTTCTAAATCTCCTTCCTTAAACTCTTTAAGAACTCCATAAAACTTCTGTGAATTTGAAAAAACAACCCTTGGCTTCCTCACATTCCTTCATTTTATTTTCAAAGTTGGAGGTAACAGAGATTTATCTTTTTCATTCATGATTGATGGCTTAACAATCATATTAACATTTTTTTCATCAAAAGACATGATGCTTGGAGTATCCATACGTGTATGGGTTTGTGAGAGGAAATCACAATTTAAGCTCAACAAGCAGCCTTAAGATAAAAAAAAGTTTAAGAGAAGGAAAAGGAATGTAGGGTCACAAAACCTTTAACCACATGGGTTCACGCATGCATAATTTACAACCCTCTTTTATTTGATTAAACAGGGAAGACCCCTCCAATATCAATTAAATATGAAAGAATTCCAAAACTTGCAAAGCTCAGCAAAGCTAAGAAAGAAATTACAAAAGAAAATATATATTCCTAAAGCCTGAGGTGTGTACAATCTTGTCTCTTTTGATCAGGCATATGAGACAAGATGCACCAAAACAATACAATCAAGTTGTGCTGCGGTGAACAACGATCTGTCCACCATAACCTTTTTGAAAGGAATTTATAGAACCCTGATTATCAAAATGTTTAGACCATACTCTTTTTTCTAGTGTACTTGTTTTATCTTTGAAAACTAACTTATTCGAAGAAGATAAAATCTTACATACCTCAACGGTTTTTTGAACAAGTTTGAGCTTGTTTGCTAGTTGACTCGCTATTCGTTGAAGTTTATTGACATATCTCATCTTGTGTTTGAACTTGAAACACTTTGAAAGCTCATGACCTTTGAGTGGACAATAAGAGCATGTCAACCGATAAGATAATTCAGATGCGTGAGATGTGCAAGCTGCTAGACACAGAGTGGAACCTAAAAAATCAGACAGAGAGTTTCCAACAAAAAGGTCAATTTTCTCTTCCAGATTGGTTGAGTCTTCTTCTGAAAGAATATCATGATTGATGTATGTATTGCTCCAATTATCAAAATCAATATCTTCACAAAGAAGTACAACACTTGAATTTTCGTCTTCATTGAAATCATAGTGATCAGACATTTCATCAAGAGTTACAGCAAAACCATTGTTACTAGTGTATTTTCTACTGTTCGGACACTCATTTTCAAAATGACATAAACCTTTACACTTAAAGCACTGTGGAATGTCCTCGTCATCAGCCTCAACATGCATGTTTTGAAGAGGAATGCAATTGTGAGGTTTAACTGATGATTTGGGTTTGTCTTTGGAGAACCGTTTACTTCTATTCAATAAAAGATCTCTAAACTGTCTTGTGATCAAAGAGACTGACTTGTCAAGATCTTCATTTGATGAACCAGCCTCAGAAAAATCATCCTCAGAGACGCACACACTTTTACTTTTGTCAAGTAATTTAGTGTTCTTTTGTGCTTTAAAGGCAACATCCTTTCCAGTTTAGGATGTATGCTCATGATCAAAGATCTTTAGCTTTCCAACCAACGTATTTCTGGAGAGAGCATCAAGGTTATTTCCCTCAACAATGGCATGCTTCTTAGAATCGTATTTGTATGACAACGATCTGAAAATTTTCATCACAATGTCCTTTTCAGGAATAGTCTTACCCAATGCAAAAGATGCATTAACAATTTCAGACACTTTGTGATTAAACTCATCAAATGAATCTTCATCTACCATACGAAGGTTTTCCCAATTGGAATTTTGGTTTTGAAGTTGGCTTCTTTTTTACTGGTATTCCATTAAAATATAGTTTTTAAGATATCCATCTTTAGACCGAGTGCACGTAGTCACACGGTGCTGAAGATATGGGGTAATGGCATGTATGATGGCATTCAAACCGTCGGAATTTTTCTTTGCAGCAAGTATCTTAACACCGTCATATGCACCAATATATTTTGGAACGGTCGCATCTCCTATTTCCACAACGGGATCATTATAGCCATTAACTACATAGACCCGTGATTGAAAATCACGCGCTTGAAAAAAGGCACACATAGCAATTTTCCACCACAAGTGATTTGAGTCATCGAATACTGGTGGTACATTTATAGAGATAGCACTTATGTCCATATCAGATCGCTACAAACACAGACTTATAAGGTCTTTAATGTGTTTGCATGCTCTGACACCAATTGAAAATGCGGGGGTCTAACAACCACACCCAATAATTCATTTAGCAATCTGAAAGGAATTACTCCAATAAAGTTTCTAAAGAATCAAGTAGACAGTCAGACTCAATCTAGAAAAAGTATATACTAGAGTTTAATATCTCTGTTTCACAATGTAATCAGCAAATCAAACAGATAGAAATCTGTGGGCCTGATTATTATGTGAAACAACTTGAACGATACCAAAGATTAATGTTCAAGTGTCAATCAATTTAAATCAACAACCAAAGGTTTTATTATCTAGTTGATTGATCTTAACACACAACCTGTGATATTTCAATTATATAAAAAATATAATGCGGAAAAGAAATAACACAGACACCGGATTTTTTCTAACGAGGAAACCACGAAAGCAGGAAAAAACACGGGACCTAGTCCAGTTTGAACACCACACTGTATTAAGCCGCTACAGACTCTAGCCTACTACCAATGAACTTCAGACTGGACTGTAGTTGAACCCTAATCAATCTCACTCTGATTCAAGGTATAGTTGTGTTCCTTACGTCTCTGATCCTAGCAGGATACTACACACTTGATTCCCTTATCTTATCTCACCCACAACTAAGATTTGCTATGACCCAAAGTCGAATACTTGATAAACAAATCTTTCTCACACAAAAAAGTCTATAAAATGAATAAATCTGTCTCCCACAGAAATAACCAAGAGTTTTTGTTCCATCTTTTGATAAATCAAGGTGAACATGAACCAATTTATAAACCAGACTTTTATTCCCGAAGAACCTAGTATTATCAACCACCTCACAATAATATAAACCGTATGATGGCGAAACTAAATATTGTGGAATCACAAACGATGAAACGAAAGTGTTTGTAATTACTTTTTATCTTACCTATCGGAGATTAAATCTCGAGCAAATCTTAGAGAAGATAGTACTCAAATGATAGAATCGGGCAAGATCAGAACACACAACTACAAAGAAAATAGTTGGGTCTGGCTTTACATTCCTAATGAAGTCTTTGAAGTCGTTAACCTACAGGGTCTCGATAGAAACCTAAGGTTAAAGGAGAATCGACTCTAGTTGATGCATCTAGTAACACACAGGAGGTGTGAGGATTAGGTTTCCCAGTTGTTAGAGTTCTCCTTTATATAGTTTTCAAATCAGGGTTTGCAATCCAAGTTACCTTGGTATCAAAGCATTCAATATTCACCGTTAGATGAAAAACCTGATTCCACCAAGCTAACATCTTCCAACCGTTTGATCAAACTTAGCTTGTTACACACAAATGAAATGTACCCTCTATTAGTTTTATGTAATCGTACCCAAACGTGTACATCATGTTGGCTCAACAATAGTTAACCGAAGTTAGCCATATGATTACTCTCATATCAACCTTATTCATCTTAACCATAACTAGTTCAAATGAAGCTAGTTAAAGAGACGTTCAATTGCTATATTCTCATAGAAGTATACAAGAACACAATTGAAGCAAAATCGGTTTGATTCACTCGAATCAATTCATGAACATTATAGCGACGGTTTGCAAAGATTGCATTCTTTATTTTTATAAATGTTTAAGTACATGTACAACCTATTTTAGAAAGTAACCAACTCAAATATGAAAACGGGTACGCATACTTAAGTTGCCGGACCCAGTATGGTTACGCCAGTATGCGTACGGGTGCGTATACCAATCCACACTTCCAAACTCCAGCAAAAATTCACGGATGTGAGACTTCCGCCAGTATGCGTATGGGTACGCATACTTGCCCAGACATCCATCAATCGCCAGTACGCGTACGGGTACGCATACTTCAGGTTTCCGGTTTTGGACTTGCACACAAATGTGAGAACACACTATGTTTATATCCAAACATGGTTACTTGATTCTAAACTCTTTATTTCAATCATTGAAACTTTCTTAGAGGATGACAATAGCCGTTTTCACACACTATTAGCATCAAAGCAATTTTCAAAATATTGAAATAATCATAACAAAACATTACAAGTCTACACCAAATGATTGTATTACACAAACCATGTAAGATATTACTCGAAAATTTTCACATGATCATATTCTGACTTTCGTCAAGAATATAAGATGAACTTGGTCGAAGTGAAAACTTGCCAACACATATTTCTAGAAATATGTAAGCGAGATAAACTCAGCTCGAAATCTCAAATGTGTATAATAGAAAACTATATCATAATACGACTTATGTCTCGATATAGGAGATAGAGTAGAAATAGACTTTCCAAGTGATAGATGATTTTCAGTCTCCAGACCTTTTTTGGTTCTTCGTCTTCTAATAATGAACGTCGTGAAGTCTAATGCTCAACTACATAATCTATGTCCTAGTCTGAGACATCTATAAATAGGCTAGAAATCCAGACTTATAGTTTTGATCACTAACATTAACAAACATGCTTGAGATAGAAATGCATGCGAGTTCGGCCGAGCAGTGCTCTAACAAAAACTGCCTCAAACTATATCTTGTTGCTTCAAGATGTTGATCCTGTCAGGAAGTAAAGGTTATGTTCATATCGAACCGGCATGCTTCCATAGAAGTCAATTCCATGAAACATCCTACTTTAGATAACTAGCTCGAATCCTCCCCTTACATCTTTATATTAGCATGATCAGATAATACTAGCACGAATATACAGTATAATCAATACGATACAATCACACACAGCACAAAGATTACGTGGTTCACCTACCCTTTGTAGGCTACATCCACGACCAAAACCACCCCGGGAATGTTCATTATCATAACAAGTTATTACATCGACACACATCGTATAATCAACTAGTTATGTAACCCACTAGCGCTAAATGTTAGAAACAACAAGTCATATTATGAAGAGTTTACCTCTTCCTTTGTTCTTCTTCTTCCATAAACCTCCACCGCCATAGTTGCTTCGACTTTAGACAAGAACATGAAGAACATCATGAATTCTAGCTTCCCCTATATGAGCCCTATAAACCCTAGATTTATTTCATTCGCGTTCTCACTACAAGACTCTCTTCTCATATTGATTTTGCCCCATCACCAACCATTCTAGTACACAATGGTTGTGACCCTCGATCACTCTTGTCAAGAAGATTTCCAAGAGGATTGATTTATACTCACAGTATAAACCTTCTAATATAGTAGACAAATCCTTGCTCCCCAAGTCTTAAAACTCTTAAAAATAGACTCACACCTTAATTAGGAAATCCTAAAATAGGAAACCACATAACTTGGGAAACACCCTAGTTACGTTCCATTAAGTTACAGAATCTTCACGGTACAAAACCCCAACAGATCCTTATAGTTTATTCTCAAACCCTAGCTTCAACTTATCTTGTAGTTCAACTAATTTAAGCTTACGATTTCTCAATTCACTTGCAAGCATAAACCTGGATATTTCACCCCTTAGAGCTTACAAACTCGAATTCATAACCCCCACATGAAGTAAGGGTTTTTGTTCTTTTAGAATATTGCTCGGATGGAACACCATAATTGGTATTTCAAGTTTGACTGTCAAATTTAGTTCCAAAACTCGGAGTCGCCTGATTTGATTGCTAGATTCAACTTTGTTAGGTTGTAGGAACATAAAAATATTATGACATGCTTGTTACTCATGAAGAACTTGAAGAAAGTATCGGCAACAACAAAGACATCATCCTTTTGTACGAGGTTAGTAAAAACAGACTGTGAAGCTGACATTTTGTTTTTTTTTTGTTTTTTTTTTTTTAATCCATATACTAAAAATACAAGAAGTTACCATGATTGCTAAATCCAGATACCAGGATGAACAGGAGTATCGTTTGTGTGGTCCAATGGTCAAGATCAATTATCATTTTTTTATTATCTTATATGGTATGTACCCGCCTTGCTAGAATTTGTACTCCTTTAGAAATCAAAGAAGTTTCAACCACCATTTTGTTTACAATATTTAGATAACAAGTGCGCTAATCAAATAAGATAGTGTCAATACCGGTGGCTTCCAAGTGAAAGGTAAAATCATTAAAAGGCCATAATATTACATATGTTTTAAATTATAAAATCAAATCTAGCTTTGTCTTCATTCTTCCTCTAACATACCAGTGTTGTGTTCCTTGTGGATGTGCTAAGTGATTGGAAATGTGATTTCATATCTTCTCGTTTGAATCTAGGGAATTATTGTTTCATAATTAAAAGTTCGGTAGCCAAGTTTGATTGAATTTCCAAGATATTATAAATGTCTTAATAAAATTAAACCAGATTTCTCGTGCATAAGAATAATGTGTAAAGGAGGTGATTTTCATTTTTTTAGCTACATGGCTACACCTTAAATTTTCCAAAGAGTGTCTGGGACAGCTATTCTTCTATATTGCAGGTTTGAAAAAGTATGAAGAAATTCGTGAAAGATGACCTATATATTTTTTTGTAGTAAAAACTTGGAAATTTCAGTTGTCAGATGTGCAAAGAAGGTATGCCCATTGTGCATTAGTAATGTATAACACTTCTTGTTTAGGAATTTATCAATTGTGGTGCCAAACCAATTGATCGATCATTTTTCAGACTTGAGAATCGTCAACTTTTCTCATTAGTTGAATATAGCTTTCCTTTCCTATGTCAAAGATGATGTAGCAGTCACTAATATTTATTGATATTAGTGATTACCTTGTATATGTTACCATGTTAACTCATGTATTATGGGACATATCAGGTGTTTATATCCTATGTTGTAGATATTGTTCTGTATGTGTAAGGACATTCAGTTCAAATATATAACTTATCCTGCTGAATAAGGATTGGTTCACTTTACATGATACCATCTTTATATTCGGTTCAATATAACAAATAATTCATTTATTTTATAAAATACTATTATGGTTTATGTTTTTAAGCGCAACCTACAGTCTCATTCTACTTCTTATCGTGGTGGTTGGTTTAGTGGATTTTTTCATCGGGGTATAATGGCCATTGGCTTGGTACCCCATGGTCCTTGCCATTTTTTGGAATGCAATTGATAGGTGTCTAAAACACCGTATTATTTATCTATTGTTTATGCTTTCTCTGCTAGTTTTCTTGTAAATTATGTATCTTATGTTTTGTTTTTGAGTTATTAGGTACTCGGGTGACATACGAAGAAAAAGAAGAAGAAATCATTCAATTTGAGATGAAAGGGCAAAGCAGACAATGTACGGGCGAGCTATACTTGGAGAGGGCTAAGATGTGAGAAGGAAGTGAAGAATGAAGTGTCAGTTTCGCATAACTGACCATTGAGTCGAATTGAATTGTCGGTTAGCTGAAAACGACAAACATTGTATGGGTTGGTTGACCCTTATCCATTCCACCTGGGTGGATATATCCACTCCCCTTATTTACTACCAAACCTAAAATTGAGAGTATTTGTTGTCTCTCAATCATTTGACCTAAAATTCAGAGTTGTGTAAGGAAGGAAAGTAGCCACTGCTATTGAAACCGAGAGATTGAGAGACAGAAAGAGGTGCTTCCATGAGGAAATTCAGATCAAGAACTCAATGAAAGAATGGGTTGAATTTGGGTTTTGAGACTAACAGTTGCGGCAATGGATACGAGCAGTTGACGATGTTGTTGAAGGATGGCCGTTGTTGTGAAGATGTGTTTGTCTCTGAAACGATGGATCTGTGGTTGTTGATCGTTGAGAAGAAGAACCTGCGATGTTGAAAGTGTGAATTTGAGATGAAATTGGCAACTAGGGTTTGAATTGAGAATGGGTTTGTCTTTCATGTTGATTTAACAGAGATGGGTTGAGCTTGAATGAGTTTCTCTGAGATGAACAAGAGAAGTTGTTGTTAAAGGGAAATGGCAGAAATTGAATTAGGGTTCATTGTTTGCATAGTTGAGAACTATTGGTGTTGTTTTGAGAAGGGTTTGGCTACAGTTGGAGTCAAGAATAAAACACAGATGGGGTTTGCTGGTATTTGAGTAGAGGTGATTGACGCCAGAAATGAAGGAATTGGTGGCTGTTCTCAAATGGGTGAGATCGAGAGATTGGTTCTGAGATTCATATAACAGGGTTTGGCAAGAGCTCTTGAAGGCATTGGTGATGTTGGTGGAATTGATTAAGAAGAGGAGCTGTAATTGATGGTTGAGATTGGGAGAGTGAATTGCTTTACAAGGAATTGGCAGGGTGTGTTTTGAAAGTACAACAAGAATTGGATTTGTTGATTAAAATGGTAAAGATGAAGTCCTGTAGCTGCTGTTGGAGTTGGGAATGAAGATTGCAGAACAAATGCAGTGTGTATGTGTTGCAGAAGGTGTATTTGAAGCAGAGAAAGAAGCTATCGGTAGAGTATGAGACTATGCTACTGCTGCAATGGATTTTGACAGATTTTATGAAGCTATGAATGGAGTTGTGACATGAACAGATGCAGGCAGTACATATACTGGTGGTGGAGATTGATAAGTGAATTTTGCACATATATTTTGTGTTAATTCCATGCTAGTATTTGTTGGTTTTCTTGCAGATTATTGTGTGTTACGCGTGTTTTCTCTTATTTGTGCGTTATTAGGTGAATAATCCAAAAAAAAGTGAATCGGAGCTTAGTTGTGCAATAAAAGAAGCTAGCTAAGAGAGAAGAAGGGCCAAAGAACAAATGTAACTCGTTCAAATACAAGATTTCTACTTTTCATCGGGTAGAGGACGACAAGGCAAAGGAAATGGCAATGGCGAAAGAATGGAGTCATTCAGAGTTCGTATGAAGAAGTTATGGACAAAACGAGAAGTTAAGCTTGTCAGTTCTCCAGAACTGACAGTTAAACAATAGTGCTAAAGGCATCCCATCTCATGTTAAGGGGATGCCACTATTTTTGAATATTGTTAAAGTCACCCGACATTTTATATCAAGGCACCGCTTCTAAATCATCCCCCTGCATGTCCGACATTTGTGGAAGCTCGGTTGAGGTTTATGCCGCTGATGATGCCGGAGACGAGATGAAGTGAGCTTTTGTTTCTATTCATGGCAGTCTCGAACTGTGGCGATGAAGGCAAGGGATAGTCCAATACGTTAAGGTGTATTTTGTTTTTGCCGGTGACTGTAATGGTGAGTGAGTCGAGCACAAAGAAGAGGAAGGAATGGTGATGGAGCGGTCGGCCATGAAGAATGATGAGAGCTTGATAGAGCTCGGGTTTCTACTGAATTCGTGAAGGAGAGATTGAATATGCAGAGCTGCTGTCATGAACAAAGAAAGACGTGAAGAACACGAGCGATGGCTAGCTGTTGATGAAATACATGCAAATAAAACGACCATCGCTTTGGTTCGCTGTGGTTTGTTCTTGCCATGGTTTGCGGGATTAATCTTCGCCGCTAATGAGATGAGGTTGTTGCTGCCACTATAGTTGAGATGCTGTTGAGAAGGCTGTAGTGGTTGTGCCGAGTTTGAGAGGAGTTTGTAGTGGTTGACGCGCATGCATGCATGTTGCCGGAGTTTGAGTTCGGCAACAACAGGGACTACAACTTCACTCAGAACTCGCATGCATGAACTCGAACTCCGTGAACTGAACTCAAACTCCGGCAACAACAACCACTACAGCTTCACTCAACAAGCATCTCAACTATAGTGGCAGCAACAACCTCATCCGTTATTAGCAAAGCATTAATCCCGCAAACCATGGCAAAGAACAAACCACAAATAACCAAAGCGATGGTCGTTTTATTTGCATGTATTTCATCAACAACTAGCCATCGCTCGTGTTCTTCACGTCTTTCTTTGTTCATGACAAAGCAGCTCTGCATATTCAATCTCTCCTTCACGAATTCAGTAGAAACCCGAGCTCTATCAAGCTCTCATCATTCTTCATGGCCGACCGCTCCATCACCATTCCTTCCTCTTCTTTGTGCTCGACTCACTCACCATTACAGTCACCGGCAAAAACAAAATACACCTTAACGTATTGGACTATCCCTTGCCTTCATCGCCACAGTTCGAGACTGCCATGAATAGAAACAAAAGCTCACTTCATCTCGTCTCCGCATCATCACGCATAAACCTCAACCGGAGCTTCCCTGTTAATGTCGGACATGCAGGGGGCTGATTTAGAAGCGGTGCCTTGATATAAAATGTCGGGTGACTTTAACAATATTCAAAAATAGTGGCAGCCCCTTAACATGAGATGGGATGCCTTTAGCACTATTGTTTAACTGTCAGTTCTGGAGAACTGACAAGCTTAACTTCTCGTTTTGTCCATAACTTCTTCATACGAACTCTGAATGACTCCGTTCTTTCGCCATTGCCATTTCCTTTGCCTTGTCGTCCTCTACCCGATGAAAAGTAGAAATCTTGTATTTGAACGAGTTACATTTGGTCTTTGGCCCTTCTTCTCTCTTAGCTAGCTTCTTTTATTGCACAACTAAGCTCCGATTCACTTTTTTTGGATTATTCACCTAATAACGCACAAATAAGAGAAAACACGCGTAACACACAATAATCTGCAAGAAAACCAACAAATACTAGCATGGAATTAACACAAAATATATGTGCAAAATGCACTTATCAAATTCCCCCACACTGGCTTTTGCTAGTCCTCGAGCAAACTAAAAATCCTAACTCACTGTCGTAGGCATCACGATTGCATTTAGCGTATGCAATAAGCCTTTATACCCCTAGGTGTCCCTAGTGGCCGAGTTATAGTCTCGGGAGGGTTTACCAGAGGTATACCCACAAAACCTACTCCAACTTCAAAGCGTTCCAGCGTCCCAAGCATCCAAAGAGTTATGAGGACATAGAGTTTTTGCATGCTAGTAATAAGAAGTTAGAAATACCAAAGAACATATTCTCATTCTTAAATATTGAGTGATAAATAATCACACCATAATGAGAGAACGCGTGTTTGAGAAACGACCAATAAGCATTTCGCCTCGACTTCTTCCTCACTTAAAGGATTTTATGATTATTGCACTCAATAAGACAACTTTTTTATGGGTCTCACATGTGTGCAGGTAGGAATGAAGATAGAACTCCTACACACGTTGAATGGTGGGAAGGAAACCTTCCGAATTATTTCTGGAGACCCCACAAAATCGTGGGAAGTAAAAGACTTTTTCTGATGATCTCTAAGAAAGGAAATCAACCACTTATAGCAAGGATGAGAGTACTTACCACCTTCACATCTGATTGCACTGATGATCACACCACTCTCACAGCATCCAATAGAAACGTCTTCCTTCGGCTCGTCTTCTTCATCTTGGTCTTCGGTCTTCAACTGTTGATGATAAATTCTTGAATTTCGTAGAACTTTGACAATTTATAACTCTTTTTCCTCTATTTCTTGTCGCTTGAAACTTCTTTATATATTTTTCTTCCCCATGGCCTTATTGAACAAATAAATCCTAAATGCAAATCTTTTTGTATTTTGTATATTTTTTTTTTTCATTTTTTTTTTAATTAAGATTGCAACTACAATAATAAAATTAACATGGCCATGAAAGAAGTACTTTACCACTTTGATCTTCACAACTTGTATTGTCTTTGTATCATAAACTTCAATATTTTTCATCTTTTGATTTTCTCTGCTCTTGTAAATAAGTCTTCATACTTAGATATAAAATTTGCTCTTCCTTGAATTGTTTCTTAAAAACCTTAAACTTCTTCAAATTTCCTTGTAGATTTTGATGTCGCTCCTTTGCTGATGATGTGTTTCTATGGATCAGTTTTTGGCGCCGTCGACGCGGACTTGCCTTTAGGTTAGGTTTTAGATTTTTATTTTCTTTTTAGTTAAATTTTAAATTTTAGTTTAGTTTAGTTTAGTTTTTGTTTTATTTTATTTTCTTTGATTTTACTTGGTATTATTCTTGTTATTTCTCTTTATTGTGCAGGTAATATTCTATATTTATTGTGGAATTGCATACCAAAAGAGAATTTGGAATTCGAAGCGGAAAAATTTGCCAAAGCTTTTGGTGAATGTGTAAAAAGACTTGGGAGTAAAGAGCAAAGCTAAAAGAGCAAAAGAAGAAAATTTGTTTTTACATAAAAAAAAAAAAAAAAAAGAGTTTATTTTATTTTATTGATTGTATTAGGATTTCTATATTCTTGTAATTTTATATTTCTTTTGCATTATTTTTTTTTGGGACTTTGGACTTGGACATTCTTTTATTATTTTTTTAAAAACCCTACGGAAGGGTAATATTAAATATCAAACTGTTTGCAGAGAAGGACGGTGATTACAATATCACCTCGGCCCCTCGGGTTCGTGCATGACATAGGAGTCGTGTCCCGAGTCGACAACAACGGTTCATCCCCCGTATGATACGGGAGGTAAGTTTGTCGAAACACTCACGAATCTCCCGTTAGCGAGTTCTCGTATTCCTTCGTTTGCATATATGTTGAGGACTTGAATACGGCTGTTTTATTTTCCTAGTAAAGGGCAAGGACTGGCCATACAAGATAAGGGTTGGATTTCATCACTGTTCTCTTCTTGCCCGCCTTAGGAAAACGATACCTACGCGAACCTAAGCTTTAAAATTTGAAGTAGAACGAGACCTATAAGGTAACGAGCTTAGTAGGAAAGTCGTTCGAAAAATATTGGTTACTCTTTAGGCATACTCCGAAATTCATGATGGTTTCTGTAAATTGAATGTGTGACTGCGCCGCCTTGTAATACGGTGAGGCCTTGAGTATCAAAGCTCTAGCAGCTTCTCTCGCCTCTATTCAATATACTTTAACTCAGATTGATTCCAGAGGAGTTTACTCGGATTGTAACGAATTCCCTTTCGAAGGATTAGAAGCTGGTCTAGAAAACAATCTAAGTGGAGCCATCATGCTTTTTGTTTGCTAGAAATCAGCAGTTTACTTTTGTGGTGGAGTCGGCCTTTTTTTGTGATTGAATAGAACTTCCCTTCCTTGTTTGTGTTATTCTATTTTTATTTTTCTTTCCTCATTAATCCAAAAAAAAAAAATGGTGTGTAAAAAAGAAAAAAAAAATTCTTTTATTATATATATATATTTTAGGATATATTCTGATTTGTTTAGATATTTGATTTATTTGTACATAATTAGTCTAGAATTTTTATTTTCTTTGTAAATATTTTTGTTTTATTTAAAAAATAAAAAACAAAACAAAACAAAAAATTAATGTCAAGCTGGTATTATAAAGACCAATATAATGATTATCAGATTGAGTATCTAAATGGACATTATCCGTACTATAACCATAGTGTGGATAGTACTTGGGACCACTACCGACCTTCTGAAGGTTATGGTTCATACCACGGTGATCCTAACTACTATTCATACGTCCACCAATCATATGAACGGGCAAATGAACAATATTATAATGAAAGAAATGAGAGTTCTCCATCTTTAGAGGATTTAATAAAACAATTGGGACCAGTTCCTAATGAATATAAATCTTATTCCATAGAAGATGCACTCAAACAGTATGAATTAACAAGTCTTTCTTTACAGGAATCACTTAAGAAGTTGACCAAAGCTGTATGTGAATCTGAAATAAGAATGAATAAACTGTGTGAGACTCTTAATAAGAAGGAAGAAAATGCACCTAAGGCTATTGCTCATAATGAATTTGAATTCCAAAATAGTGTTTCCAATCTTACCCTTGATAATACATATAATTATTCACCTAATTTAGAGGATGAGGTTAGATCAGAAAACACTGCATTTTTTAACAAGGTTCAACCATTTCAACCATCTTCATATTATTATGATGATGAGGATAGTGTCAATGAAGAATTTGAAATATATAGTCATAGTGACGAGGAAATTATTACACCAATTGAACCTTATGATGATAATGTTGTTTCTAGTTCAAATCTTAATAATATTGATAATTATTCACCTATTCAAAAGGATGAGGATTTGACTAGAGATACCATAATCTTAGACGGTATAGTATATCATTGTGACTATGAAGCCGAAGATGGATTAGAGAAAAGAGTTTATCCTGAGACTAGTGTTTTAGAGTCTAGTGATTCAGAAACAATAGTCCCTTCTGAGGATTATAGAAATGTAGAACCACACGATTACAACCTAGAAGAAATAAAAGACCATTTTCCTAAATCTGATAATTTAGAAATTAAGGAAATTGTGACTAGTTTATCCAAGGATATAGACAACCCTAGGTTTGGGGGTGAATATCATTCTCCCCGTGGTTTACCCTGGACTCTTACAAAGGTCCCCAACTTGGGACTTAACATATGTGCCTCTACCATCTTAAGGGACTATTTTCATGCACGTTTTCCTGAACCTAGTTATGTCCAAAAAGAAACTCAGTTGATAGAAACCCATCCTCTGGTTGATGTGGTTAATCCGGTCCAAGATACCATAATTGATTTTGTTGTCTACCAAGATTTTATTTACCAGATGTGGGAGTATCTCATTTCGAAATGTGTCATTATATAGTTTTTAGAACTAAAACTAATTATTTTAGGAAATTAAAATTGAAGAAACATCTTCTTCAGAATGACCACCACTCTCATTATGGACAACCTGTGTAAGTCAAAATCGATTGACTTAGAGGATCCTCAATTATTCAGGTTATTATTGTGTGCTTCTAAATTTTTCCAGACCTTAGAACCTGATATTTCGGATCTCACTTATGAGGAGGTGCAACCAATGAAAATATTTTATTTAGACCGCTTTATAGAACCTGAACCTGAACCACAACTAGATATAGTTGTCTTAAAAAGGAAACTAGGCAAGGATGTGCTATGTTTATTCTTGGTTTGTTGCAGTTTCCTTTTATCTGTGTTAACACTTTTTGATGCAGATGATCCACAGTTGTTTCGGCTATTGTTATATGATTTGAGGTGATTAATTCTTTCATATGTCTGGCTGAAGACGTTAAACTTAGCACTTCTTGGGAGGTAACCCATGCTCATACAACACGGTAATATCTTTCCTTAACTCTTTCGCTTCCAATGATAACAGTTTCTCCTTGTTCATGCTTTTAATTTTATCTTTAGAACATTGAGGACAATGTTAGATTTAAGTATGGGGGAGTGTTTTGACCTTTTGCATATAGATTTTTTAGCATTTTTGATTAAAAATTTTCAAAAAAAAAAAAAAAAAAAAAAAAGATGTTTGAATTGAATAGTGATGATCTCATCATCAAATTCCATAGTTAAATCTCCTTTGAAAACATCTATGTTGGTTCTCGCGGTTCTCATGAATGGTGTACCCAACAGAAAGGGGGTAGTTGGTAGGCTTAGAAAGATACCTACTTCTATGTATAAACTGCAAGTGCACAATGTCGACAAGCAACACAGGGCAAGCACAGGTCAAACCACAGAGATTTGGAGAGTGTAGAAGTTGATTCTAAATCCTGATTCAAAGAGTAACCAAAAGGGGTTTGATTTTGTCGATACGACGATATGATTTTCAAGTGACTGAAATAATAAAAGATGCAAATAACAAGATATGTAAACAATGAGAATTATTATTATTTATTTATTTATTTGAAAATTTTTAATCAAAAAGGCTAAAAATTCTATATGCAAAAGGTCAAAACAGAGATTGTGGCTCAGGGTATGAAGTTGGGAAGTATGATGCAGCTGGGATGGTTAGGTTTCTGGAGTGTTGCTGCTGCAAATTAAGTTCTGTGTATGTGATTCAATGTCAGGTCAATCAAGAGATGAACAAGCTCAGCTGGGGTTAGATGTATGTGTAGGTATGAATGGTTTGCTGGTGTTGCTCTGGTTTGTTGGTGGAGGCAGTGGTGCTTAACTTGTTAAGGCAATATAATGCATAGGAATTTGCAGGTGAAGTTGTTATTTCAATGGATTAAGAAGTGCATCTGTAACTCATTCTGATCTGAGCTTGAGCTGGGGGTTGAAGTGTTGGCTTAAGGTGGAGCTGTTAGCTATGTTGCTGGTGGTTGAATCTGAGAAGTTAGGGAGTGCAGGTAGATGTAACTGTTTACTGAGGTCTACACAGGCAGATGTTTGAGTTGTCTGGCAAGCATGGTTTCAGGTGGTCTGGGTGATTGCAGGTGGAGCTGTAATGGCAGAGTTGGAGTTGGATGGTGATGTTGTAATGGCATTGCAGGTGACTGATGTTTGAAGAAGTGAGCTTGAGCTTTGGCTGTGCAGCTGCAACTGATTTTGGCAGTTGTGAAATGAAGCTGCAGGAATGGGTGGCTGGAAGTTTGAATTGCAGAATGAGAGGGCAGCTGCGGGTAGTCTATAGTGATGGAAGTTATTTGAGTTGGCTCTGCTCAGATGGAATGAAGTTTAATAAGGCTTTATGGTGTTTTGAATATTGCATATGGGATACAGTATGGCCATTTCGGCTGTGTTTGAGGTGATGGAGCGCAATCATGGTGCAGCAGGGCCATTATGGTTGTGCAATGAATGCAACAACTCTGGCCTGGACTGACTCGGGTCAACTGACTTAGTTGACTCCAAGTTGACTCGATGACTAACGATGACTGTTAGGTCAACGGTTAACGTTAACGGACGGAATATTCCTTCGACGGCAGTGATTTTCAGGTGGACGACGACTATTTTACGGCACCGGATTCCGGCCAATTTCCGGCCAAAAACCCAGTTTTCCGGTGAGCGCTTTTGGGACATATTTTCTACACGGGTTTCTATCACTTGTGGGCTTGGTGGATTTTCAACTAATGGACTTTGAAGACTTGGACCTAATTTTGGAAGGAAGAAAAGCTACAAAAAGAAAAGTTCTACTAACTTTTGGAACTGACGTTTTATTCTATTCTTGGAGCTTTTGCAGAGAACTACTTCTAGGGTTTGCTTTCTTTTATGTTTCATCTTATTTCTTCGAATATTATGATGATGAACTCCATGAATATGTGTAGATAAATACTATTATTGGTTATGGGATAAAAGTTGATTTCTTCAAGCATGTTATTTGATTCTATGAATTAGTTTTGTCTCAATTTTATCGTTTATGATTCATTTTTTTTCCATCATATGATTTGAATGCTAGTTTGGTTGAGTCTGGAATCAATTGGATTTGTTTTCATCTCTATAGCTATATTAGGGTTTTCAATACGTAAAAGTTGTTTATCCCCGATTTCTAGTAGCATCTTGTGGTTAATACTTGTAGTGATACATCCTTTTAATCTCATATGAATCATAACCTTTGTTAAAACGAATTAGTGCTTTTACACGTTTGTTTGCATTGATTAGTCTTATTTCATAGAACTTATTGCTCTTAGGGAGTTAAATCTAATTGTGCTTTTACACTTTAGGTTGCTTTTTAATTAGATTTCACAATAGCATCTTTTAATGTTGTTTGTGATAAAATCAGGAAATCAACGGGATACTCTTGCGATCAAGATATCCAAGGACTTTTGATAATTGAGAGATTAAATACCAATTCTAATCATAGATGAAAAATATATGTTTGTGAATGATACTATCCCTTGACCAATATCTTCTTCTTATTGATTATTCCAACTATTTGCTTTGCTTTATTTTATTTTATTACGTTGATAAAAACAAAAACACACCCTGGGTTACTTGGTTACTTAAGAATCTGAAAATTGTATAACAACAATCGCCTCTCTATGGATACGAACTCTTTCTTATCGAATACTATATTTATATTTAGGTGAGTGAGGAAGTGAAGTTATTTTTGACACATACGACACGCATCAGCAATATCACATTTTTGCTACTTATTCCAAAGGATTTCATTGAAACTTTATGCTACTCCACAATCTGTGAACCTATGAACCCAAGATCTGACCAGGGAACGCCTTTCTCCATATTGACATTAGTGGATATAGGGTGCAGAAACCGCCAAGGATTATAGGGGTGAGCAATACCCTATTTGTGACGCGTCATGTTGAAAAAGCAAGGCGAGTCTTCCTCTTGGATTATATCTTGGATTTTTATTATGAGATGACCTCAACCTGCGAACTTATAAACCTAATTCCAGTGGTGTGACAAGTGGGGAGACTTTTCATTCCTATTGGGAAAAATAAAATGAGTCTGGTGTGAAAAGCGCCAAGGATTTTTGTTCCGCCTGTGTGCCCCCCCTTGTACATCATGTACCTCATTCGGGATAAAAAGTGTGGGTTGTGTCAAGGCTAGGATACCCAGCTTAAAATCAGTCATACCATCATGAGATGAAACCTACAGATAACCGTGTGGTAGGTGATACCATCTTACGATGCATCATGATGAAAATTGCAAGGCGATCCAACCTCCTGGTCTATCTTGGCCCCCAACCTGTTTGGGACAAAAAAAAATCGGTTTTTGATTTCGGATTAGCAAAACTACCTCAAACTATATTTTAATGCTTTAAAATGTTGATCCTTATAGTTTATTCTTAAACCCTACCTTCAACTTATCTTATATTTTAACTAATTTAAGCTTATAATTTATTAATTCATTTGCAAGCACATGCCTGTCTATTTCACCCCTCAAAGCTCATAAACTCGATTACAAAACCCCCACATCAAATAAGGGTTTCTGTTTTGTTAGAGTATTGATCGGCTGGAATAACCATAATTGGTATGTCAAGTTTGATTGCCAAATTTAGTTCCAAAACTCGAAGTCGCCTGATTTGATTACTAGAGTCAACTTTGTTAGGTTCTAGGAACATATAAATATTGAGAAATGCTCTTGTTACTCATGAAGAACTTGAAGAAGTATCGACAACAATGAAGACATCATCCTTTAGTACAAGGTTAGTAACAACAAACTTGACTTTTTCCATTTATATCTTTTGTTCTTTCACGACAGTAGTTATTGATTACATTACATAACATATGAAGTAAAGTTTGTTTACAATGACTTAGTATTTGTGTTACGATTATCAAGGAACGATATGACGATTATTTATACAACTTAAGTATATGGAGTTACATAATATAAGTATCTATGGACTTCATAGTATCAACATAATATTAATTAGTAATTCGTTATTATTCGGTAAGTTGAATTTCCAGATGAATCCGTACCTTGGGATTTATGTTCTTTTACATAGTTTAATAGGGGAAACTTGCAAAACTTGTTTTGTAGTTGAAAAGGTGATTCAAGGATCCATTCTAGGACCGATCCCTTATAAGGATCTAATCTAGGATCGATACCGAGTGTTAGAGAAATACTCTGTTGAACCCACAAGTTTTGTTGTCTCAAGCTTGTTGTCAATATTAGTTGAACAAAACCATATCTTGATTTTTAGTCTACTAAGTCAAGTCTCAGACTAGGTTTGAATTTATTAGTTGAGTATCAGACATCACCCCCGAAGACAGAAAGTCGACGAAGACATTTGGAGAACTTCATCAACATGGTATGTGAAGACCGAATCATTAAATCTACTCCCTATCTTATGTCGTATGACTTCTAATGGATTTATTGCAAAGAAGAAATTCAAGTCAAGATTGTCTTGTTAAAAATCTCGAAATATGACTCAAGCAGCATATATTCAAAGGTCCTTAAAAAACATTAGTTCGAAATTTTTTATTGTTCAAGAATTAATTTTGTGGATGATTGAAGATTTCCTAAGCAATGATTTATCATTTGGGATTGTTTAAAACATCAAAAGAGAGAAATTCAGAACTTCTATAATTTTTAATTCAGGGAAGGTTGGGATATATGAGTTTCCAGAATACGGGAAGGTTGGCGAACCAGCTCGCAAACCATAAGTTTTGAACTGAACAGTTTACGAACCGTGGTGATCTGGATTTTCAATGTTGGTGTAAAAGTATGAGCAGTTCACGAACCGTTGCACCCTGACTTGTGAACTGCCTATACGGTTCACAAACCATTTCATCAACCGTCCCAGTAAAAGTTTAATAGATGCTTAAAGACATATTTTCTAAATATATTTAACATTGTTATGATTCTCATCCAAGACACCATTGATTACTAAAACACTTGTGTATGTGTACCATGATTAAATTCTTAAGTGTTTAAATGAACATCAAATTGCTTTTAGTTCATAAGGCATATTTGCCAAAGAACAATCATTGTACATGGTTCACTACTCGGGCCTCTGTGTATATTCTTCTATGTGACCCTAATTAGAATTTCACATTAACATAATCTCCCAATCTAACCAAATTTCTGCCATTATCCCCAACATAAACAGCTTTGTTAGGTATTTCAGGTCGGTCTTCTTCCTACCATAAGAAACAATAAGTAGAACTTGTATTTGTCTTCGATCTCTGATCCAATCCATCCAAGACTTCAAAGCAGTTCTTCATTTTTCTAACATCCTTATCAGACCACGACCAATCTCACTCATAAAAGACTCTTAATCTATACATATTTTTAAGCACATAGTTAACATCTCTAGTATTACAAACTTTCACTCTAAAAAATAAAAAGTACATATCGTGATTCTGAAAATCATTATCCAACAAAAGGTTATCCAAATTCATGGTTTCTTTCCCATTGATAGAGTCTCTGGAGGAGCACCAGTTCTACTAAATAAATGTGACATTTGAACATTTTTGCTCCACCAACCAATCCATCAGTCATAATGGTCTTTTTGTAATCTTCTTCCTACTCCTGGTCCTATTAAATTTATGTAGGATTCAATTATCTTATATGAAATTCGATACCTTCATGAATAACTCGGATTAGGGGAGAAAATACTAACCATGTGCCACACTTGGGTACTCCCAATTGTACGATACAATTCTGTCAATACAGTATCCCACAAAAGATTTTCTAGAGCAGCGGGGGTGCAAAGTACAAAGCCTAGTGTTACGATTCAAGAAATTCCCATAGTACAATCCGATCCAACATTAAATGAACATACCCTTACCTTCCGTCCATCCCAAGACACATAATTAAAAACCCTTATTCCTGACCGAGTTTAATGTGATCAATTCTCATCGACCAGATCGAAATGCCACCGCCATCATCAGACTCTTCTCAGAAAACCCTAACAAATTCTACAAGCATTATCATATTCCTCTTAATCTTCTCTGGTCTCTGTAACCTTTACCTTCTAATCTCTACAAACAAAATTCCATCTCTTGATACTGTACACCCACGCAACAAATCTCTACTTTCATTATCACCATCATCTTCATCGCAAACTCAGCTTTCAACAAATGAAATCGTATTTGGAATCGCTTCTTCATCAAAAACATGGATTAAACGAAGTAATTTGATTCGATTGTGGTGGAAACCTAATCAATATCGAGGTTATGTATTTCTTGATCGTGAACTTGTTAATAAATCGTTTGATTTTGATAATACTCTTCCTACGGTACAGGTATCTGGAGATACTTCGCGTTTTCCTTATACATTCAAAGGTGGTTTACGATCCGCTATTAGGATTGCACGTATTGTTAAGGAGATTACTGATCTTAATCTGACTGATGTTAAGTGGTTTGTGTTTGGTGACGATGATACGGTTTTTTTTGTTGATAATTTGGTGAAAACACTTTCGAAATATGATTATAAGAGATGGTATTATATTGGGAGTAGTTCAGAGAGTTATGAGCAGAATGTTAAGTATTCATTTGATATGGCATTTGGTGGTGGTGGTTTTGCTATTAGTTATTCACTTGCTAAGGTTTTGGCTAAGTGTTTTGATTCTTGTTTGATGAGGTATCCACATGTTTATGGAAGTGATGCTAGGGTATTCTCTTGTGTAGCTGAGCTTGGTGTTGGCTTGACGCATGAACCTGGATTTCATCAGGTAAAATTGGTAGTTCAATGTGTTGTTCCATTAATCAGAAAATAGCTCAATTGCTCCATTTTCCTTACTTTAGTATTTTTCTGTGGATTTTTTTTTGCATTTGAGTTGCATAATTTGTCAATTTGAATATATTCTTGTTTTGTTAGTGCAAGCAACTTGTGTTGCCAGTTGCTTTCTAGGAATATTCACCATCTTCAAGACTGTCTATTTTAAATTAGAAAGAAAAAACTAAAAATAAAGAAGACATATGCCAAGACAAGTATCCTAAATCAGAATTACCTTGGTTAATTTGTGGAAATCCATGAATCGCTTGTTGAACCGTTCATAATCTCTGGCATGTTACATTTCATAGTCTAAAACACCAAGTTATATGAATTTGAATTTTGGTTCTGGATGTGTATTCTGTGCAAACAGAAAACCCATGTGCTTTAGGTGTAATTTGTATATTTAATGCCATATCCGATGCATAGGCGACGGTGTTTACCATAGTCATTGCTAATATCTCTTGATCAATTCCAATCCCGCATCTTCATGAATTATCCATTTCCATTTTTCAAATATACTTTACGGCTAGTGATTGGAATCGTATATATAAGTATTAACCTATTCATCCATACTTTAACAGGTTGATCTGCGAGGGAATCTGTTTGGATTTCTCTCTTCGCATCCATTAGTACCTTTGGTATCTCTTCATCATCTGGATTACATGGATTCAATCTTTCCCGACATGAATCGTGATCAGGCGTTAGAACATTTTTTTGAAGCTGTTAATGTTGACCCATATAGAATTCTGCAGCATGTCGTTTGTTATAACCGCTCAAAGTGGTGGACAATTTCGATTTCATGGGGTTATGCAATTCAGGTACTTGAAGGGAATCAACTTCTTCCTGATCTCCTTGCTGTACAAAGGACTTTTTCTCCTTGGAAGAGAGGTGGCAATGCTAATTCAGCTCCATACATGTTTAACACGAATGAATTTCCCAGAAATCAATGTGACAGACCTACTGTCTTCTTTTTGGAAACTGTTTTTAATGAAACTGATGGGACAAGGAGTAACTACAAACGATATTCGGATGTAAGCTGCTCCCGGAAAGGTTCATCAAACAAACTTGAACTGATCAGAGTATTCTCTCAAAAGCTTGAACTTAGCATTGAAAAGGTAGTGCATTACAAGCTTTTCTAGTGTCTATCCTATTTTGTATTATCGTCAACGGTTCTGTATCATATATCCTATGATAATTCCTGTATTTTACTTTTTGTTTCAGTTGCAAGCACCGAGACGACATTGCTGTGATGTCTTACCTTCTTCTGAAGAAGGACTTGATATTGGTATTCGAGAATGCAGAACTGAAGAGTTAATCTTTATGAAATCCTAGTAAAATTTTGGAGATCCACCATCTTTTTTCTTGAATGCTTTCCTCTAGAAGGAGGGTGGAAAGCAAATAATTCCCAAAGAGTTTGAATTTTTTAGAGCTCCCGTGTCAATGATCAGGTATGTTTACAACAATGGATATTTGCTTAATGCCTTGCAGTCCTTGTTCCTTGTTCTTCCATTCGATTCCTATGATGCTCATGGGTCATACCCTTTGTGTACCCTTGGCGATTAGTTTTGTGTACCCTATACCTACATAACGATGGGCATATCTATATATACCATTAACCCACACATTGACATTTGTTCTTCTTGGTCTGTAGATAGAAACATATTCTCTTTCCTGATTATATGTTTAGCAGAAAAACATCCTTCTTTCCTTTTGCTGTCATCAAATATGTACTTCTAAATCTTCTGTTGTCATTTTTTTCTTCTTCTTTTCAGGCCAAGTGTAAACATCCTGGAAGGTGACTTATTAATCAAGAGCCCTGTAAATATCTCTAGGTATTGGATATATTGTTTTAACCATCTCCTAGCTTGTAAAAAGTGAGGAACTGCTACAGATGAAATTTTTTGTCAGAATGTGAAAACTTGTCAAAATGTAATTCCACCCTAGTAGAAGAAGAACTGGATCAAGTTGGTTCATGTAGCTGTTGAAAAACCAGTTAGGCTCTTTTAAATTCAGCAAGCAGAAACTGGTTTTATGTTATCATATTTCTATGTTCTGCTTCTTTCTTTAAAATTTGTTCAACTTTGGCCCAGACAAAAGGAGTATGTTCAGTTTTGGTGGAAGTCAGAACAAATGAGAGGATTTTTTTTCTTTATATTATCATATCTATATTATAAGGGACAATGGTGTTTTTCATATGGACGGTTATCTACATTTGGGACACATAAAGGACGATCTAGATTTAAGTTTTTCAATCTACATTTTTAGCATATAAAGAAGGGTTGAGATTGAGCCACATATTTAAGATTTGATCTAGATTGTGCAACATATTTAATAAGTTTTTTAATTTCCTCTCCACCCTCCCAATGTCATTTACTTGGGAGTTACTTTTCCCATTTAATGTGAAATGGTTTCTTTTATTCTAAATTAAATGTATTTTAACTTAATCTCTTTCATAATCAAAATCTACATTTTTATGTTGTATTTTGTGATCTGGATTTTGTTTCTTCGTATGTAATTAAAAGAGATTTAAAAATGTGATTGTTCTCTATTCATTTTTACTCTTATATTAGGTTTCCTAATACCCATATCATTTAATTTATTTTTTATGTTGTCCAACTTAACTTTGACTTCTTCGGTCAAAATCAAGAAGATTTTCATGGAGTGAAAATAATTAACGAAGGAAGCGCCGGTTCCATTGTTATTTCCCTTAGAATTTTTTTAAATATTTTAACTGTATTGCTAATTCTCTAGAGAGTTTCAACTTCTTACTTGGACTAAGTCATATACATGTTGGTATCAAAGGGATTTTTTTCTTTCTTGGAAAATAGATACAACAGGGGCTAGCTTCTCAGATTTGGGGTCTGAGTAGCAAAGTTTTGCAAAAGCAAATTACAATTGATTAAAGATAGATACGAGCCACCATCGCCAGAGGATGGGACATAGGACTTTGCAATTAAAGTAAGTTTTGGCAGCCACATTTGCCTTAATGAAGTACAAGTAAAACGCCTAAAATAACAAAATAAATCCACATTAATGTCAATTTGTTCGGAGCTTGTTGTTTGTTGGGGGTTTCTCCATTTTTGGTTAAGCTTCTTTATCAACTGTGTATCGTCGATCTCCAAGTTGCAAATTTGTTCCGTTGTTGATGATGCCACCTCATGGCTGCCATCACTCCCCGAGTGTTGCTTTCTTCTAGAGAGCTAACTTCATGCAATGGAAGGCCCTTTGACCCCTTCTCCATCCGTAATGATAATGACTACAAGCGCAATAGATAACTCTGCGGTACCACTAACCGAAACACAACATGGTTTGTGTTTGTTTTTCAATTTGGGTTTGTGATTGGGCCGATTGATTGTTATTAGGGTTTCTATTGAGGGTGAGATTTGTTGGGAGATTGTAATGAGCTTTGAGATGAGTTTTTATGAGTGTGATGGTTGTTTAAAGAGTCCATTGTTTATTTTGAAAGCATTTAAGACACCTAGCTTTCCAAATATGCCACGACACTATAGCAAAAAACTGGTTTCCTATGACATGTTGGAACTGAGTAGGTTGTCTATTATTGATCCAATTTTTTATCCAATTTCTAACTCCAATAGAATTATCTATTGTTTAGTTCATTCCTAGCCACACAGCCCTGCTAAAGGAGCACCTCATGAGAGTATGTTCGTCTTTTAGAATTATCTAGTATGTTCGTCTGTATCAAAGGGATTGGGGATTCCTGATTATATATATTTTTTTCTTTATATTATATGAACCTTGAAATTACATCTCTTCAAAAAGTGTATGTGTTTACAAAAAGAGTATTTGTTTTTCTTAAATTTGAGATAACAAAAAGTGGTTATATATGTGCAGTTGACATAAAAAAGATGGTTGACTCACCTTTAATGTTTCATTTTCTGATTTTTTTTCTTTATATTATATGAACCTTGAAATTACATCTCTTCAAAAAGAGTATATGTTTACAAAAAGAGTATTTGTTTTTCTTAAATTTGAGATAACAAAAAGTGGTTATATATATGCAGTTGACATAAAAAAAATGGTTGACTCACCTTTAATCTTTCATTTTCTGATTTCAGGAGATTGTTTTTAGGCAACGAAGAAGGGGGTTTGGGAGCAATACAATGAGGAACAATATCTTTTTGTGGGATGTGTCACTGTAATTTTACGTCGAGACTCCAAAAATTGTCATTCCATGCATTTTATCGTTGGCTTGGATGAAGGAGTTTTGGTATACCATAAAGGTACAAGTATATTTGTTTTATGGGGATGTGATTCATATGCACATCTTTGATTTCCGTGAAAAAATTGTCAATTTTTCTAAATGGTTTAAGAGAGCTTAGTGCATAGGAACCCATCTTTGATTGCCGTGGACAAATTATCAATTTCTCTAAATGGTTCAAGAGAGCTTAGTACATCTATACCGACTAATACTTGAACCTTCACCTATATTTTACTTTGTAAAAATATCTTCTAATATTTGATCCTTTTCCGTCCATTGAAGATACCAACTAACCAAACTATATATAAATAGCTTACACTTTATAAAAGTCGATTTAAGAAATATTTTAAAATTTAATTGCATGTCCATTTTTTGCTACAAAAATATAAAATTATGGCAATTTTAGGTCTCCTCTGTACTCTTAGGTCAAGGTGTTTCATGGTCTCATACCATTGCCATTTATACTGGGTCACTAATTTACTTTTAGATCTCAAACACATATATCATTGAAGATATATATTGTAAATATGAGAAACTCTCCCATGTATCGTGTATTTATTCATGTATCATTGAAGATAGATTTTTTTAAACGATTTTTGTTGAATTTTACGGGCACAATTTACCTAGATATTGTAAATAATCATTCTTAGTCGGGGATTGGTTACTTTTGTTGATTTGTCATTTGATTTAGGATCTTAAGTGTGGACTTAAAGTGGATTGTTTGTACCATAATATTATGGTACTAATCCGGGCTAACCACATCACTATTAGCGGGAAATATTTGTCAGCCCAAGCCTAGCATCCATTTCCACCTGCCTATTCCTAAAACCCTAGAAGAAAGTTCTAGCATATTCCAGCTTACGACTATATAATTACATGGGTCTAAACCCTAAGAGGGGATGCTAGGTTTTGATACCCAGAGAAAACTATTGGAATTTTTATTAATAAAATACAGCTCCTCAAAGGGACTCATCCGTGGATGTAGGCACAATTTTTCCGAACCACGTTAAATCTGTGTTTATTTTATTGTTTTTCAATTCGTTTCCAAACCCTAACTACACATCAATTCATTGTGTTTATTGCCTAGAAGTAATTTTGGGTACAAACATGGATATTTCTGATTTACCCGAAGCCATTGTCCTTTAAGAATTTTATAATTACTTACTACCATGTCTCAAATAAGGTTCATTTAATTTTAAGCATAATATTATACGGTACACGCATATCTTAAATTTATTTATTTTTTGGGTTGGGGGGGGGGGGGGGGGGTGATGTCAGACAAAACTACATTTACAAGAAACAACCATTTTGGTTTTTAGTATACTGTTTGGTGTGGATCGTTAGAATCCTTCGCATTAGATTTGTAGAGCATAATTGTGTAGGACTCTGACAATAAGCAAAAGTTTTACTGACACGAAATCTGAAGGTAAGTCGTTTTTAAGATCCATACTTTCCCACCCTAGCTCCTGAAACTCCAAGAGGATGTGGTTAGTTTTGAATTATATTTGATGAAACAACTGCATTAGAACATGAAGAATCATTGATTGACCAGCTTATGCCTACTGATACCCGTATGAGGATTTGATTGGCACATCCTTTGTGTAGATTTAAATGATAGCCGTATGAGGATTTGATTGGCACATCAATCGTGTAGGATTTTAAAATCGAATGATCACAGAGAACCCTCTCATGTGTTACTTCACAATCTTTGCTTGGAATATGAAGGTATCAATCATATTTCATGCATCACTTATAAGATTTATGATTAAAGAAAGTTTATTGAAAATTCCATACACCAAGAACATAAAAATGACCAAAAAATACCCTGAAATACCTCCCTCTTAGGTTGATCGCCGACGAAATAGGAATTTAAAAAGGCTACCATAATTGGAACACTTTTTAGGTTTAACAGCCGTTCAGTACCAATAGAATCTAGCATACTGCACTAATTTTCTTCGCAGGTTACACTGATAAACCCAAATGGAAAAACTGATAGAACTATTCAAGCAATGACAAAGGGAGCCTAAAATCTTATGATGGGAAAACATGAGCAACTATGGGATTTCTTTACTGGGAGACACATATGTAGTTGAGTTTTCTGGGTTAACGTATACCAATTGGCACTCTGACCGAATTAATAACAATATTGTTGGAAATTCACTTTAATTATAAGTAGGAATACTAAAAAAATTACAGTAAATCGAAATAATTCAACTGCATTCACAGACATCATCCCATGATTGCAGTGGGTAGAAAAACGGTAAGTGATAATTTGACGGTATATCAATAGGACTATCACATTCTACAACTTCAGAAACATAAAAACAATGATGGAAAAAGGTTTCATTGCTGATAGATCGACCATCAGGTCCATCACACTAACAACTAATGATATAAAGTAATATACATGATACAAGTTCATAGTATTGCGAAATCGTCAAAATAAAGATGTCTTATTCCACATTGAACTCCTAAGGAGTATGATCTACAATAATATAACTAATCAAACAAGGGAAGCAAACATTCTGAAGAACCAAAGCCCATGTCGTTACGGCACGGGTCATATCCTAGTCTATCTTACAAAAACAAATGGTTTTTGTCAAATCTGACGGCTCTGCATACCTCTTTTCCGGCAATCAACGGTAATCATTCGTTCGAAAGTGCAAAAGATAAATCATGGCTAAGAGTGAATCCTCATTTTAGGACCTCATCCGACGTCTCTGATCACTTCTTGCTCGAGATTAACGTTTTTAGACACATTAATACCATCATTATTTTTGCTTATGTTACGGAAAAACGCACCCATTGATACTACGCCAGAAATTATGTTTTTATTCTATCTACTTCTCCTCTTCCATAGTTGTAGTTCAGTTGTTTCAGAAAAATACAATCCATTAACACCACCATTATTTTCGACATGTAATCCCATTGAATTAGACCCGGATTATCAATTTCATATGTTGCTGGAAATGTTTCCCTAAATAAACCTCAAAGAGAGAATATATTCCTAGGGTTCTCCATTTCCTTTTGCACCATACTCACTGAAGACTACTCCGTAATTACTGTATTAAATTAGTTAAAATTTCGATTGGATTCTTTTAATTTTCGGATGCATTGTTGCAGATTTTTGTTGGTAGAGGCCAAGTGGGGAAAAGGGCTACCATCTTATGTTGTTGTTTCTGTTTAACCCATAATACTAAAGTATCAACAAATGATTTTGGCAATTTCGTAGACATGGTTAGGGTTTTCACAGTCATGATATATTAAGATGTTTTTCCTTTTTTTTTTAGCTTTAGAATTTGTTTTCATTTTGTTTGATGGAATTCCTGAATGACAATTTTTGGGTGATAAATTCTTTTCGTTCATTTAGTTTGAATCGTTAAGTACTTCAGATGTTTTTTAACATTTTGTGAAGAAGCATGGAGAAGGTTTTTGACAATCAAAAGTTTTGAGGTAGATTTGTTGAGGTTCTGATGGTTCATATGGTGATGTTGTTCGTTATGGAGACAAAAGATGATATTACAAGAAAGGCATCCCAGGGTGATTTTTGGTGTCTATGTTATGAGTTTTTACAAAAAAGAAGCTCATGCATCAGGATCTGAAATAATTGGTAATTTTACTTTACTAACAACCCGCAGTCATTAATCAATTTGATTTTCTGATCAACTGTTGGGTTTAAGAACAACTATTTCATGTATCTCTATCGTAAATCATAATGTCATCTTCTTTATCTCTATCATCTTAGCTAAATCACTTAATCTTGGAAACAGCAGAGGTCCTGCAATCACAGGAGACAAGGTTGCTGGAGTAGGTTCTAAAAATCTTTGATGTACAGAAACTTTGTGTAAGTAGTACAAATATAACTGAGCTTCTTTTCAATCTTGGAATAGAGCTTTCCATTTTAGATGTTACTACAATTCTCAGTTGTATTTTTGTTTTTTTTTTCCTTCATGTTGTTTAATCCTTAGACCTTGCATCTCCACAATTTTGAAGGTATATAGTTCCAGTTCCAGATCCCCTGATAAGGAATTTATTGTCGGGTGTTGAGGAATACTATGGATGGTTTGATTCTAGTATGTAAGCTAAAATGTACAACTTGGCACTTTCAGATACGCCTAGAAATGACATGAATTATATGTAAGCTAACTTTATCCTCTTTCATCACAATTAAGGTTGGCCAACTATTAGAATATGGGTAACACGACAAGAACATTCCCAGGAGTGATTTATATTGTTGTCTTTTAAAAAAAAAAAAAAAAAGCCGCAGAATAAGGACTTACACCCTCACCATTGGTTGCTCAAAAAAAAAATGATAGATGAGATGAGGTGGAGCGTTGTTCTACAGATGGAGTATCAAAATAAAAGGTTCGCAGCATAACCCACAAACTTGGGGGACCTAATTTATCGTCATAGTCGGTTTTATTTTCATACATTGCTTACTTTTAAGTCCTTTGGAAGCAATGAAATTTCAGTCACAACTTCTTTTGTAGCATTTACTAATATATAATATCCATTCTGTGTACTGTAAAAATGCACACTATATCGTAAGAATTCGGCTGAACAAGGCCACTGCATACCTTATGAGATGCTCCACTTTTCTTAAAATTGTTGTGGGTTAGTAAAATTTCTTTTGGTCATTAATTTCACCATGTTTGGTAGTACTGAACTATGGATTAGCTTAAGAATTTTGTTAAGCCAGTACCGAGCTTTAAATTTTATGAGCAACCATTTTTGCGATAAACTGTTTGTTTAAGTTCACCAAAGAGAATAAACTAAAGGAATGACAAATAACAGCTTCATTAACTTAGTTACATTTGCTACTTGAAAGTTGAAACTTATTATGTATTTTGTTTTTCAGTTGACCTAGAAGAATGCAAGAACTATTCTCTGCCGGTTGCAACATCAATCGAGGTGTTTTTTGAGAAATATAAAGAAGAAATAGTTTACAGTAGCAGTAAATTTGATGAAAAGGTACATCTCGATAGGAATTTTTCTACAAGATTCATGGTTTTGTGCCATGCTTAAACCCACAGAGCTAGAAGAGGAGTTTCCACAACAACTTCCCCCTTACAAGCATGTCATACGGACTCTGCATAATTGTAAGTATTTTTTTTTTATTCCTTCAAGTATATGCATAAATGTAGTCTAGCTTATAACATCGGCCCCATAAAATTGAGTTATTTTAATCATTCGTCATATATTTTTTAATCTTTTTAGTATCAACAGGATGTTTAGTTTAAAAAAAAGGTAGAATTCATAGAAATATAAGGAGATTCCTTGGTATCAAAATGGATAACAGTTGAATCTCCAGATTTTTTGGCACCAGCTACTCCGAATTCAGGAATCAAAGGGACACCCCCTTTCACAAAAGCATCAAAATAGGTTCACAACAGTATTACGGTCGGAATGACCCATATCATAGTGCACTTCCCAAATTGTAACACCTACGATACATACGTCAATTTTTTAGTTTCAGTGTGTACACATAAATCTAGCATGTTATACCGTTAAAACCAATTTTTTTTCATTGATTCGGGCATCAAAGTGTTGTCACTCATCCTCATATCCCTGAAGTTTATGCTGATTAAATTTTGTACCAAAGAACAATGATGGTACTGTATTTGATCCTAGGAGTGTGCTGCTACAGAATATTTCCAACATGTCTTATTCAGCTTTTCTAATAATTGCCAAGCTATATGAGGAAGGGGGTTTGAGTTCACTGTATAGGTACCAATATATTTTCATACTTTTATTGGCGAAGCATACTGCTTTTTCCTCATTTTAGTGGAGATAAAGGCACTTACTGGCAGTCCGTATCAAACATGTGATGTATACACCAGATGAAATTGCTACATCTTAATATATTTGGGGATGAACTCATTTCTCTTAATTTTCTGAAAGTGGAAGGCTGAATTGCAGGTTGTTTGCAGTATTCTTTAACGTTCGCTTACTCTATTAAGACACAAAAATAAGATACTTTCAGTTTGGTGAGAAATTTATTATCGGTACGAAGAAAACTTATTTTTTTTTAGTTGTTGATGCATTAGTATAATGTAAATGAAAACTTTAAATAGTAACAGATTCACAGGCCTATGCAAGGCACTACTATCTTTTGTCAGTGTTAAATTCTTAATTTTCCGGCCGCGTTCCTTCTAAATAAACAGGGTATTTTACTGATCACATTTGATTAGATAGGAATATGACCTCCAAAAACTGATGAGTTTGTCATAACTTGGAAAGTTGGAATATTATTCTTTCATAATTTCATTGTCATAAGCAGAAAGTACTGACCTAAATAAACCTTCGCATGAAAGCTGTATAGTTCTGGCAATTTACTTCTTCCGTTGGCATATGGACAGGAAGACTCAACAAATACCATCGTATAAACCTGAATTTTATAAACTTGAATTTTGTAATTTGCAAGTCACTAATAACCAACTAATTCAACCAAAATATACTTGAACAATAATATACGAGATACTGTTGATATCCGGAGCATGTAACTTAAATAGAAAAAGAAAAAGAAAAAACGTTTGTATGGCTACATTTATTATGAGACTCAAATGCATCACATCACAATTACACATTACTCTGGTGTGCAGGTGTTATCACACTGAAAGTATGATGGTCGTCTCATTCCGTTTGGTTGAAATCCAGTCTTTTTTGGCAAGAACTTCATTTCAGCTGTGGCATTTGTGGTTTATGCATAATGCATGTGTGTAGCCAGATTATGGTGATCTTAGGTTACTCTCACTTTTCCTTTCTTTAAGATTCACTTTTCTATTTCTTAGTTTCCATAATGCATGTATATGCTACCCGTGAAGCACTAATCTTAAAATCTTTTGAGATGTCAATTGATATCTTTATCTAATTTCGGTAAATTGAGATCCCTTGGTTGCATAATTTTTTGTAATAATCTATACAATTAGGAGTTGTTATTTTTTATTACAATTGAAGAAAGGTTACCTTAAATCCCAAAGGTTATATTAAAGTAAAAGGATTACCTTAAAGCCCAAAGGTTATATTAAAGTTTAAACCTCAAAGAGGTCTACTGTTACGGGTGAGCATTTTACCCGTAATATGCGGATTTAACCGGGACCAACCGTATATTTGTGGATGGATGCCCGGACCGTTTGCTAATGAGTTGGATGCAGATGAGAAATTTGAAAACCAGCGGATCACGGATTGGGCCCGGATGCAACCTTGAAAATCCGTTGGACATCCACATCCGTTAGATTAAGGGCACTTATATAGTTTCTAGAAAATATATAGATAGTTTTGGAATTTTTAAGGTGTTAGCTTGGAGTGTTGTCCGTGACACTTCTATATTTATATACATACATAAAATGTGTATAGGTTCTATAAGAAGTCATCTATATAGACTTTGTTTTTTCATTATAAATTTTAACTAACACAAATCCATTGGATTATCCGCACCAAATCCGTTCATCCGTGCATCCATTGGATGTTGGATTGGATGTAGATACCAAATTTGAAATCCATAGTGAGTTGGATTGGATGCAGATGAGGTAAAACCGGTCCATACCGGCCCATGCTCACCCCTATCTACTGCATATAAGCCCTTTAAACCTCAAAGAGGTATACTACCTACAAAACCCGGAAGTTAAGAAAAAAAAGAGAAAAAAAGTTACCTTAATTAAGCACACATGACAAGAGGTGAATTTGTAGGCCATAAAGGTTGTCGGCTTTGGGGTTAGTTCTATATGTTTGATGTTCTTATGGCTCACTTGGTCTTAGGATTAAGAGATCTCTTTTTTCTTTTTTTTCTTTCTAATTTTCTCCTTAATTCTAACGCAGATTTTTTGGTACATTTATACCTTATGTGCCTCAAAAGATACCCCTTTACGCAATATCATGTACGATAATGTTATATTCCACTGATCAAATGTTAGTATTGATCATTGTAGCCAATCTGATATCATCCGACCTTTTTAAGTTTTAACTTGATTTGCTTATTCAAAATTCAAACACGTAAAATCTTCGTCTAAAAAATTTAAAGTGTGATGTTGAGCATTTATTAGTTGTTTTCTCTTGAATTTAATATCAATAATTATGTTTATTTTTAAAACCAAATATTGTCAATGGAGTTTATTTATGTAATATATTAGAATAAATTCCAATTTTAAAGGCCTATCATCTTAGTCTGTCACAATAATACGGCGTTTTGAAAACGGAAAATGGGCCATTTGTCCAAATATTTTTTAAACATGATTCTAATGGACGAGAAAAACAAATATGGGTGAAATGGACACAAAAGAAATAGCAAGAATGAAACTGGATTCATCCTGACTTAAACTTAAAAAATAGAGAGGATGAAACTTGATGCATCCTGATGTAAATTAAAAATAATAAAAAGTATTTGAAAATAGGTATGATGAAACTGGTTACATCCTGGCTATTTTTATATTTTTGTCCATTTAAACAGTATCAAAATCTAGATATCTTTTTCACCCAGAAATTATTGACTTTGTTCTTTTTAACCAATTTTGTGTTTTGAAAAGAGCCATATATTCCTAGGTACATCACTACCTTTGATGTAGTTGATGCCCAGGTTGGAATCATTGAATTTGCATAAAATATCTATGCAAATAGTGGTTCAATGACTAGGCATGGACATAAAAATGTTGCTATAACGTGCACAATAAATAGGAGACATTACCCACTGCTAATATAGCAACATAAACAGAAATGGCTAGGTTGCCATAACATCACAAGCTCCAGACCAGGGACGGACCCAAGAAATTTTAATTTTTTTTCTCAGCCTGGGCTAATAGCCTTGATCCAGTATAACATTTCATTTTTTAGGCTGTTGGGATGTGATGACTACCTGGGGGCTAAATCCCGGGTTAGCCCAGCTATAGGTCCGTCAGTGCTCCGGACCGTTTAGGTAGTTGGACGACTTCTCTTTTTGTAAATTTTGGTACATTATAAACCACAAGAGCTGAATTCAATCCAAGCAATAAACAAGTACTAAAATACTCAAATTAGTAGATTATCTTTTCCAAAACAAGTACTAAAGGAGAATAAAGATTAGATATGGGTAATAATAATTGTAGTGACATTGAGTTCTGGAAGTGTGATCCTTATATGAAATGCTGGGTACGAATTAGAACAAGTAGCAAACTTTGCGATTTTGAAAGTTTTCAAGGTTGGTGACAAACATTTTGATACAGCTGCTTCTGAACTTATTAAAATGTTTTTGGTAAAGCTATAGTTAAACCATTTCAACTTAGTTTAACAGAATCTTGAGACAAACTATTTATCACTTCTAGGCTCTGGCCCTGTGATGCTCATCCAAGCCGTGTCATTCCCGCTCTTCAGAACTCTTTAAGATATCATATTGTACTTGCATATTACCGTAAGGGAAAATAAGAACTATTAATTGGGGGATATGGGAATTAATTGGGGGATATGAATTACTTCCCCCAACCCATGGTGTCTGCTAAGGGGTGACTTTTGGTTATGAATATACCAAAATACCCTTCCCTCAAAATAAAATAAAAAACTTAAAATCAAAAAACAAAATCATATCCCCCATTTCCATCTCCACTTCTTCCCTCAAAATAAAAATTAAAAACTTAAAATCAAAAATCTAAATCATATCCCTCATTTCCATCTCCACTTCTTATTAATCTTATTTAGGGGTAGTGTTTTGAAACCCAAATATTCTCCATTCCCTTTCAAATTCTAAACTCTCCCCACTCTATATCAAATTCTCTTCACCTCACTTTGGAAACGATTTTTTTTTTTTTATTCGGAAGTGATGAAGATCATGCTGAAAGTGATGATGACCATGCCGGAATTGATTCTCGAGCATGCCGGTATCATGTTAAGCATATGGTCTTCATCAATTCGGCATGGTTTTCATCACTTCCTTTTGAATTTTTCTGGTTTTAAAAAGCTTGGTACCGGCATGGTCGGTTGATATGAAGACAATGCCGGTATTTTTTCCGAGCATAGTTTTCATATTTATTTCCTATCAGAAAAACAATACCGGCATGGTCTTCATATCAATGACCATGCCGGTACCAAGCTTTTAAAACCAGAAAAATTCAAAAAGGAAGTGATGAATACCCATGCGGAATTGATGAAGACCATATGCTTGAACACCATGATCGGCATGCCCGATAATTTCCTATCAATGCTTAGGTAGTCAAGTGAAAAAAAAATCAACATTCGGATACTTTTCATTCTGTTCCGGCATAGGTATTTAAGCAAAATACTATCCGGAACAAAGACTACATCTGCGAAAAAGCTATTACCATGCCGGTACTGTTCAAAACGAGAAAAAAAATCAACATTCGGAAGATCAAAACCAGGGAAAAAATCGTAACGAGAGAGCTACGCCCCCCCGAACCCCCCCCGGGTAGTGGCAAACAATTTATGAACATTTCCAACAATTGCCACCATGAGTTTTTGGTTGAATACCATGCCCGCACCCAGCTTTTGGTTTGCAACAATGGTGGATTCAAAGAAAAAAATCAATTTTTCAACCTCTTATTATCAATTAATTCTCTCATCACAATCATCTTCCTATTTTCAAAAAAGAAATTCCTCTCAAATATTTTTTTCCCTCCTTCTACTCTCACCCAAACACAAATAAAAATACACACTAATTTATCCCCCAAATACTTAACATTTTACTAATTATACTTAATCACTAACCCTAATTAGTGGGGGCTAGATTAGGAATTTAAAAAAAAATTACATAGGGGGTCACCCAGAATTGCTATTGGGACACCTATTTTGTCTCGTAGCTATATCCCCCAATTAATTCCCATATCCCCCAATTAATTCTTCGAAAATAAGGTTGATAATGACAGTATATACACGACATTATTGGTAGGGTTTTAGAGTGAGTTTTCATTTTTAAAGTATTCCCATCTAAGCAAGCATCATATGTCAACAACAATAACAAAAAAGTGTAGGTGTGTTATCTATGCACACAACACAAGAAGAAAATTGACAACTAATAGAAACCCGGGCCGTTACGGCACGGGTCATACCCTAGTTATCTATACAAACCAATGCTGAAATCGTTCTTCCTGTATATATTTCTAGTGACTATTCACACTTATGAGCAGCTTTTGAAATTGCATTCTGTAGAGGTATCATGGCAACAAAAAAAAGTTTCAGTAAATGCGGAAGCCATTCTAAGAATGCTTGGTACAGCTTGGCATTGGTATGAGTATGACCTATGAATTCAAACTTCATCAGGTAATAATCTTAACCTAGTTTATTTTGGAAGTCTGGTTGATTTCTTACATTATTCAATGATCAAGAACAAAATGTTGGAGTCTTGATCTGACTCTAACTAGGTCGATGTCCGGGGAGAGTTGTCTCAGATATTGGTTGCGCATCCATCGGGGACTTTACCTAAAAGTATGACTGAAAAGTCAAGAAATTCAAAATGTGTGACCAAATTTGAAAAGCTTCTAAAAGTGTGACCATGACCGGTCAACGGACATGTATACCCTAGTCTTTTCTAGAAATACCTGATTTTATCCTATCCTTACGTGTTATATGTGGACATGGGATTTTTTTTTTATTTTTTAATGTTAAAGTAAGTTTATTTTTTACTGGGACCCCACCATTTTTTTACCGACCCCACGTGGATGTGTAGTAAGGGTATGTAGACATCCATTAGCTAGGCATAATATGATGTCTTATTTGTGTAGACATCGTGTTTTTTTCTTCTACACATCGAACAATGTTCATAATTAACAAAAAAATTAATCATAATTACATAAAGATTATACGGTATTGTACAAGAGTAAATGATTATACAAGAATTATACAGGATTTAATAAGAATTATTAGGCTAATAGTGAACAGTAGTTTATTACTAATCAGCCTTGATGTGCAGATGAACTTGATTTAGCTCGTCTTCATGAATGATATTCACTTTTATTTCTTCATTTTCAACTCTCCCACAGAGCTATTTTTCTTCTTCCATGGAGCAAACCCAACCCCATCTTCTTCTTCCAATGAAGTCTGTGATTGAGAATTAAAAGGGATCTTCATAGTTGTTATGTAAGAATCTCCTTTTCCGTTCATCTTTCTAGATCAAATTCCAATTTCCAGTTCATCTTTCTAGGTCAAAATTCCTTATCCTCAATTTTTCTTTTCTCCCACTTGTTGGCTGTTACTGGTAGAGAAGAAGACGACAGGTATTTGCGTTTTTTTCCCCGAAATTTGTAGGTGGAAATTCAGATCTAACATAGTCAAGCAAGGGTAACTGATTAAAGTTGAATTTGTTTTGGATCACACTGATGATATTCATTCTGAGGTTGAAAATTCATGCATCAAATTATACAGACAAAATGCTTGAAAATGGAATTACCTGATTATCCTACATATCATTTCTTAGTTAAGAGTTGTACTAATCAGGTTAATGAAAAATGGGTAAAATTGTTGATGGTCATAATTTAAGAATTGGTTTGGTGGAGATTTGTTGGTATGGAATTATTATGTTATCAATTTTTGGTTGAAATTTTGAAATTGAAGTAATGCTATGCAAATGTTTGATGACATGTTGCAGAGAGATATTATTTCCTGTAAGTGTTTGTTTTATGGGTTCCTACGGTGTGGAGATTTGGTATTTGCTTTGCCGATTTTTCTTGTTCTTGATATTTGCAATTGAATAATTTAGAGGAGTTGCTGGTGGATTTTAAATCTTGGATGTTATAAACCCATTGATAAACAATTTCAGGTTTCTGATAATGTACAATTCATAAAGTTTCAATCTTTAGTTTTAGTTTTGATTTTGGACCAGTACGATAGTTCACATTATGATATTTTTGGACAATTACTGTAGTTTCTTTTAGATTACGTTTCTGCTGTTTTGGACAAGTGGTATTAGTTTTTCTAGCATTGGCTTTTATGGCGATACTTATGTTACTATCTTTGTGAACTGCTGGTTTGTGCATGAATGGATGCGTGTGAATGCTTGTTGGTTCTTCATTGTTTGGTTAAACTTTCAACTAACTGTTTGGCTACCTGCAAAGACATTGAAAGACACAGGAGGAAGTGGCATCACAACGAGTTCCCATCTTATCAAACTAAATGCAGAGCATCGGTGAGTGACCCTGTTGCCTGATTTGATGATGTTATGTAACATGGACCAGGAAAATGGAAGGACTGACCTCAAAGAATACTTAATAAATGAGTTTTAAGGGTCTGATACAGGGTGATAACAACACCCACTTTAAGCATGGGTTTAAGGCGGATTTATGTTGCTTTGAACTGCATTGAAGGTGTCATATTAAAAATGGTTTTAAGGTCTTTGCTCATTGTACATCACTAATCAACTCAAATTAACACTGACATGGAAAATTGATGTACCACATATTGAGTGGGATTATAAACATGGGGCTTGTAATCTGCCAACATTCGCTATTAGTAATCTGCCAAGGTAAGTACTGGTATTTTGTTTCCATACACTATGGTCTTTTAAAAAGCTCTTCATGATGTTTTCTGGATGAATATATAGGAAATCACTATTTAGTTACGTAGTATTTAGGGGTATCCTGTAGGGAGGAATCTGAGTTGATTAGTGATGTACAAATGAGCATAATACTGATTCGTTTACCAAACATATAAGGTCGAACGAAAGGTTTACTTTTGGTCTCACTGCAGGCCACTTTTTGACCCTTTAATATATGCATTGAGCTTAGATGAAGTATAAAATTTTGGTTTTTCTTTCTGGCAACCTACTATTTGTCCAGTTTTGAGTAATGATTTGTTTAAGGCATAGATAAATCTCTATTCAAGCTACTTGAGGGATCAGGGATATTGATAGGTTTGTCAATAATTGTTGTTGAGTATTAAGAAATTGGTACCTCATACTCTCTTAGCAGCACTTCTGCTAGCAGATATGAATCCTAGGGCTATAATGAGCATGATCCCTTTGTGGTGTGGCACGTTTTATTGTTTTGACTTACAGATTCTCAAATGATCATCTAATGATCAATGATGTTGGAAGTGCAGTTGCCTTAGATAACTTGTTGATAGATGATCAAATACTGGCAATTTGCATAATTGTTTGCTTTCATGCTTATTTATGTCAAGTGGTTTATGCTTTTAGCCAATGGAGGATGGACATGGTGCTTCTCAGAAGGAAATAAGTTTGGGGATCGATGTTATGGGTATTCCAATTTGGGGAGTTGTGTCTTAAATTTGAATGTTTATAATTTGGGGATGTTATGGGTATTCCATTTTTTAATATGTTTCGGTGTTATACAATTTGGATTTAGCCGTATATGTGCTGCGCATATATCTCGAATGTAGGCATGATTTGAAGTCTGTGCTTTGAACTTAGGTGGGCAGACTCTATTCCAATGTCCCCGGTGGAGGGTTGCCCGTTCGTGTGATGCAGGGCGGAAATTTCAAGCTATTCTCACTTACCGCCAGGATACCATCAGTACAAGTTTTTTGTTTGATGGAGAGTGGCGGCATGATGAGCGTCTTCCTACAGTTTCTGGGAATTGTGGGATAGTGAATATTAGGCGGTTAATTAGGGAATAATGATAGTTTATCTCTTGTGTATCGTGACTTTTCTCTTGTTCTTGTGTTTCCAGGTTATGCTTTGCACTTCAGCAGTAGTAACGTTTGGTACTGCTGATCAATTTGTTCCTGGAAAAATGATAGGATCAACATATGGATGGCTTTTTGACATGTTTAAAGTTAACTTTTACAAGAAGCGCAACATCTAGGAGGGAATGTGAGTTCCACTTTTTAATCACTGCTACTTATTGTCCATAGAGTACGGAGATGTGTTTACACTGGATATAGCATATATTATGCCAGTTCAGCTCTATTAAGGTCGAAAAATTACCAGATCACATGCAAAAATTTAGCTACCTTACCAAGACTTACTATGAAATGATTTTTAGTATTCTGATTGCTGCGGATAATATCTGTGTACTAAAAAATTTACTGTGGATAGTACCTGCATTCTACAAAATTCCGTAGAGAATATCTGCACACCAAAAAATATGAAGAAAATATAATTTAAAAAATCATTTAAGGAATAAAAGGATAATACTCCTAGTGATTAATCATTTCTGAAAACTGTTCAAGTTTTGCAATAATTTTCCTTATTTGCGTTGTTATGCCGATAACCAAAGGAACTCTTGGTGTAACTGAAATTTTCAAGAAGTTGATTCGTTTTATAATTCAAAATAATATTTTGTTGCAAAGGGTTACAGAACTGAGATGAAAAATCTTCAGGGAACTTTGGAGATAGTATTAACTACGATTAAGAATGCAAAGGCTAAAAGATGTTGCTTATGAAGCTGAGGACATCTTAGAGGATTTTTATGAAGTCATGCGAAGGCAGCATAGCATGAAGCAATACGCAAAATAGAAAAGGTACGTGACTTCATGTCGAAATCCTCCAGTAAGAATGCTCCTCACAGTAGTGCTATTTCACTCTTACACTCTTTTCATTTCACTTGAAAATATACTCATGTAGTCTGCCACATGTTTTACCATCTACGATAATTTGGACTTAAGGTTGTTATAGCTCAAAAAAATGTTTTTGTGGTACCTGATATTAGTAGTCACTGAGTGTTGATGAACATGGATCATTTTTAGCTGCCGATTTTTTGTTTTTGTTTTTTTTTCCGATAGTTATTTTTCCTTGGTTATTTAGGAACTTTTTGCAAAGCTAAACAGAATGGCTACCATAGCAGCAGAAATGTTTGTGGGACAGGAAAGATTTGCTACAATTCTACGTCATCTTGTGGCTTTCAAATGACCAAAGTTTTTGGGATGATATGGAGGAAGGGCCAAGACCTTTGGGTGCTTTTGGTATTCAGCAGGTATTTAGCTTGACGGCCCTTCACATCTTTTTGTTTATATCTGCAGTTCTATCTAGATATGAAATTTGTCATTCATTTCTCATCCCAAAGACGCTACTTATCACGGCATTTGAATCAAGTTATAATACCCAGAGTTGCAGCGGCATTTAATTTGCTATCACCGTAAAGGATCCATACAGGTACGTTTAAGTGATTATTAATGATTGATAATTGTGACACCAGATCATCCATGGTAATATCTTTGAATATCAAAAGTGGGGTTGTTGTCTTGCTTCAAAGCATTAATATGGAGGGATTTGTCTAAAATATTACACTGGTGCATAATTCTTCCTTGTAGTTGCTGCTTGCGTACATCAGCACCGTAATATACAAAAGTCGAGAAATTGATCGAACGTAGAAATTGATCGAACGTTGGTCAAGAGATGCCAAATCTTTGTTTAAAGTTGGAGAGAAGAAGATGGGAACGGATGAGAAGAACTTCAACCACATTTTTTGTATAGAAAGTAGGGCACGTTTGGCTGTTGTTATTGCTGCATATGAAATGTAAATAGCTCACTTATATATGTATATATATATATATATTATGTGGTGTTAATGAGATTGCATCCTTCTGTTCAAAAAAATAAAATCAGATTACATCCCCTTCGTTTGCTTTTTGTTCACATTTTGGTTTTGGGTGCAGTTACTTCTAAAAGAAATGGTCGAACATAACCCCATGCCATGTGATATGGCAGGTGGATCCCTACCGATCAGGTTGGAGGAGTTTGTAGTCACAAAATTTGTTGTTTCTTTTTCATCCTTATGGTTATTTTAACCAAGTGTAAAGTGGTTGAACAACCATGTTGAGTAAAATGTGCATGTGCACAAGTGATGTTCAGACAGCCAATTTACCTGCATTTGGGTATGCAGTATAGTTTGGTCATGTGCATAAGTGATGTTCAGGTAGTCTGATTCACGTAGTAGCATTGAATGGACGTAATCAGTCCACGTATATCTTCTTATCTCTAAGGTCTTACAGTGACCCAGTAAAAATTAATCAATTAAAAGAAAAACGAGTTGATGGAATAAAAGAGGAAGAGAGGAGTCACGTTCTTATTTCTCTGTCTTATTATTTAGGGTTTTGATTCTCTTACCCTATGGAATAGAATTTATCAATTTCCTTGAAATCTCTTCTTTTTTTGTTTGAAGATTCGATATGGTTGAGGTAACTAAATGTTGTTGAATTTATAAAACATATATTGAGTAATTTAGATATTTAGGGATTGAAAGTGAAAATTGAACTTAGGGGTTGAGTTTAATTGAGGATTTATTGTTGAAAATTTGGGTTTTTAAAATTTGGAGGTTGGTTTTAAATCTGAATGAGAGATGTGTAATTGACAATAAATCCTATGCTTATTTGTAGATGGTCTTGGAAGGAAAATCAAAACCTGGGTTTTGGATTTTGATGTTCAAATGTGGTTCCTTTATGAGTAATTGGCAGGAGGATTGAGATTTTTGCGACAATTGAAATTATTTGCCATCAATGGAGTTTCATAAGGTATAGACAGAAAAGTTTCATAAGGTAATGTTCTTCACATTTCTCTACTTTCATTTCTATGACTCAGTTTGGTATTTGTGTATATGGGTTTCATTGTTCTAAGAGATGCCTGAGAGGGTTTTTGTTTTTGTGACTCCTTTTAATCAAATGTGATCGTTTATGTCAATAAATAAGAAAACATTATCGCTCAGTTACTGTTCGATAAAATGCCTGAAGGAACTAATTGTCTTATGCCTTCAAATTTGATTTTCAAAAACTTTTGATTATGTTCCTCTGAAGTAGGAGAATTTGGGAACTAATTGCATTGCATTTAGGATTACCCTGGGCTAGTAATGGGACAGTGAGGTATATACATATGTCCTTGAGGTAAATTATTGGTTCATATGTTCATAACTGTCTCTAATTTATAGTAGGATCCTCAAAATTTATGTTTTAATTCACATTGTTCCCATTCTCCTACTTCAGTTTGCTGTTGGTTTAAGAAATTTGTATATAATGAACTGAGATTAGGCTAAAATAATGTACTCTTTGGGAGCAGATTCTATGTTGGAATCATCGAATGGAGCAGCTACGGGTGTTAATTCATTTCCAGCACGTTACGTTTGGGTTGGTGGATCTTTTACAGGGTGAGTTGTGTCCTAAATTTGCATGTTTCTAATTTGTGGATGTTACGGGTATTCCATTTTTGGATATATTTTGGTGTTATAAAATTTGGATCTGTTTGTATGTGCGCTGCGTATATCTCGAATGTGGGCATGTTATTAGAGTCTCAGTTGTAATTTAATTTGAACTTATGTGGACTGAATCTCGTCCAATGTCCCCGGTGGAGGTGGACTTGCACTAGGCAAAGAAGGTCCTTTTGTCCATACAGATATTGCTTCTCTGCTTGGACAAGTAAGCGCTTTTCTGCTTGGACAAGTATGCGCACCCCAATTATGATGCTACTTGTAGTTTGAAACTAAGTATGTTAAGCCTTCCAAGCGTTATAGAAGTGTTTGTTCACATAGCATGACTAGATTCATTCATTCATACATTGCTTAACTCTAATGGAGTGACACATGTGTAGCTAATGTTACTGCTTAATGCACTTCACAATAATAAAAGTCCACTTTACCGACGGTTAGGCTACCTTTATTACGATACTCATTGTAAGACGAACAAATTCGAATAGCACAATTGGTATTTGGAATCTAAGTTATTTTGTAAGACTAGAACTATATCTTACATAGAATAGAGTTATGTATATGTTGGGTTCTTAATGTACTTGATCTTGTGCCTTCTGTTTTAGAATGTTGAAATGTATATATTCAGTACATGTCTTCATTCCCATTTGTGGTCCCCAACCTAAAGTTTCCTTCACATTTCAATAATTTCAGGGTGGGTTGATAAAATATCATCTAAGCTTGAGGTGGCTACAATCTACAAGTATGAACTCATATAACTGAATGCTAACTTTGATGGTTACGAGTTCAATTCTCTAACAGCTAACTAATAACATATACAGAGGACTTTATGTTTCTTATTATGTTGTGCAGGTTATCTTCATAACCTTAGGCTGTGCAGGGATCTTCACGTACAGTGGAATATTCCTTTTTAAGGCGGAAAAAAAAAAGATTTGAACCCCTTTCCCCCTTGCGCTAGGATGTGCCTTTAAAGAGTGGAAACCACAATACCGCCTATTATTTTTTACAAGATGAGTCATACCATGCTCACCAGGTATACCTGCTACTCGTCATTCGAAAAAAAATGCACTGTATCTGTATCAAAAATGCTTTTGAGGAAAACATTATACCATATTTAAATTTAATGAAGAGTTATGTCGTGCTTTACGTTTCCTCAATTTTGATTATGTCCCAAACAAAAAAAATATGTGATCACCCGATGTGTACACATCGAGAAATTCAATATGTGGACATCTGGAGCGTAAATAGTGGAATATTCCTTTTTAAGGTGAAAAAAGATAAATCGTAGAAATTTGAACCCCTTTCCCCCGTGCACTAGGATATGCCTCTAAAGAGTGGAAATCACAATGCCACCTATTATTTTTTACAAGATGAGTCATACCGTGCTCACAAGGTACACCAGCTACTCGTTATTCGCAAAATAAGCATCGTATTTCTGCCAAATAAGCTTTTGAGAAAAACATTATACCCTTTTTAAATTTAAGAAAGAGTCATGTCGTGCTTTACGTTTCCTCTATTTTGTTTATGCTCCAAACAAAAAAAAATTGTGATCACCCGATATGTACACATCAGGAAATTCAATATGTGGACATCATGAGCATAAATAGTGGAATATTCCTTTTTAAGGCGGGAAAAAAAAAAGATAAATCGTCGAGATTCGAACCCCTTTCCCTCTTGCACTAGGATGTGCCTCTAAAGAGTTGAAACCACAATACCGCCTATTATTTTTTACAACATGAGTCATATCGTGCTCACAAGGTATACCAGCTACTCATTATTCGCAAAATATGCATCGTATTTGTGTCAAATAAGCCTTTGAGGAAAACATTATACCCTTTTTAAATATAAGAAAAAGTTGCATCGTGCTTTACGTTTCCTCTATTTTGGTCACGTTCAAAACGAAAAATTGTGTGATCGCTAGATGTGTACACATCAGGAAATTCAATATGTGGACATCCGGAGCATAAATAGTGGAATATTCCTTTTTAAGGGGAAAAATTAAAGATAAATCAAAGACATTCAAACCCCTTTCCCCCTTATACTAGGATGTTCTTCTAAATAGTGGAAACCACAATACCGCCTATTTTTTTACAAGATAAGTCATACTGTGCTCACAAGGTATACCTCCTACTCGCCATTTGCAAAAAATGCATCGTATCTGTGCCAAATAAGCTTTTGAGGAAATCATTATGTATTATTTAAATTTAAGAAAGAGTCATGCCATGCTTTACGTTTCCTCAATTTTGGTTACGCCCGAAAAAAAATTATATGATCATCCGATGTGTACACATCAGGAAATTCAATATGTGGACATCCGGAGCATAAATAGTGGAATATTCCTTTTTACAAGATGCGCCTCTAAATAGTGGAAGCCACAACGCCGCAACTAACTTTCGGTCATTATGAACTTATATATACTTATTTGTTCTGTCTAAATGGTATGAAAACGGTTACCACCTGCCCTGCAAAAACAAATACAAAATAAACATGAAAGACAAAACATGACTTACCTTTAATATTTTTTAGTATTTTATTTACAAGATGAGCCGTAGCATGCTAACAAGGTATACCTCCTGCTCACTTTTCACAAAAACAAAATGCACCGTATCTGTGTCAAATCAGCTTTCCAAGGCGAGGTACATTATTTTTGTACCTCATCGTTAGAATTTATGATAACATTATACCCTATTTAAATTTTAGAACGAGTCAAACCATGTTTTATGTTTTGCCAACTTTGGTTAGGCCCCAAACAAAAAACTGGTGTGATCACCCGATGTTTACACATCAGAAAATTCAATATGTGGACATCCGGAGCATAAATAGTGGAATATTCTTTTTAATATAAAAACAAATACAAAATAAACATGAAAGACAAATCATGACTTACCTTTAACCTTTTCTAGTATTTTATTTACAAAATGTGCCTCTAAAGAGTGGAAGCCACAACGTCGCAACTAACTTTCGGTCATTATGAACTTATATATACTTATTTGTTCTGTCTAAAGGGTATGAAAACGGTTACCACCTTCCTTGCAAAAACAAATACAAAATAAACATGAAAGACAAAACATGACTTACCTTTAATATTTTTTAGTATTTTATTTACAATATGAGCCGTAGCATGCTAACAAGGTATACCTCCTGCTCGCTTTTCACAAAAAATGCACCGTATCTATGTCAAATCAGCTTTCCAAGGCGAGGTACATTATTTTTGTACCTCATCATTAGAATTTATACTGATAATTATACCCTATTTAAATTTAAGAATGAGTCAGACCATGTTTTATGTTTTTCCAACTTTGGTTAGGCCACAAAAAAAAAAACTGGTGTGATCACTCGATGTGTACACATCAGAAAATTCAATATGTAGACATCCGGAGCATAAATAGTGGAATATTCCTTTTAATATAAAAACAAATACAAAATAAACATGAAAGACAAATCATGACTTACCTTTAACCTTTTCTAGTATTTTATTTACAAGATACGCCTCTAAAGAGTGGAAGCCACAACGCCGCAACTAACTTTCGGTCATTATGAACTTATATATACTTATTTGTTCTGTCTAAAGGGTATGAAAACGGTTACCACCTGCCCTGAAAAAACAAATACAAAATAAACATGAAATACAATACATGACTTACCTTTAATATTTTTTAGTATTTTATTTACAAGATGAGTCGTAGCATGCCAACTAGGTATACCTCCTGCTCGCTTTTCACAAAAAATGCACTGTATCTGTGTCAAATAAGCTTTCCAAGGCGAGGTACATTATTTTTGTACCTCATATTAGAATTTATACTGACAATTATACCCTATTTAAATTTGAGAACGAGTCAGATCATGTTTTATGTTTTGCCAACTTTGGTTAGGCCCCAAACAAAAAAATGGTGTGACCACCCGATGTGTACACATCAGAAAATTCAATATGTGGACATCCGGAGCATAAATAGTGGAATATTCCTTTTAATATAAAAACAAATACAAAATAAACATGAAAGACAAATCATGACTTACCTTTAACCTTTTCTAGTATTTTATTTACAAGATGCGCTTCTAAAGAGTGGAAGCCACAACGCCGCAACTAACTTTCGGTCATTATGAACTTATATATACTTATTTGTTATGTCTAAAGGGTATGAAAACAAATCATGACTTACCACCTTTTCTAATATTTTATTTACGCTTCTAAAAAAACAAATACAAAATAAAGATGAAAGACAAAAAATACAAAATAAACATGAAAGACAAAACATGACTTACCTTTAATATTTTTTAGTATTTTATTTACAAGATGAGCCGTAGCATGCTAAGAAGGTATACCTCATGCTCGCTTTTCACAATAAATGCACCGTATCTGAGTCAAATCAGCTTTCCAAGGCGAGGTACATTATTTTTGTACCTCATCATTAGAATTTATGAAAACATTATACCCTATTTAAATTTAATAACGAGTCAGACCATGTTTTATGTTTTTCCAACTTTGGTTAGGCCCCAAACAAAAAACTGGTGTGATCACCCGATGTGTACACATCAGAAAATTCAATATGTGGACATCCGGAGCATAAATAGTGGAATATTCCTTTTAATATAAAAACAAATACAAAATAAACATGAAAGACAAATCATGACTTACCTTTAACCTTTTGTAGTATTTTATTTACAAAATGGGCCTCTAAATAGTGGAAGCCACAACGCCGCAACTAACTTTCGGTCATTATGAACTTATATATACTTATTTGTTATGTCTAAAGGATATGAAAACGGTTACCACCTTCCCTGTAAAAACAAATACAAAATAAACATGAAAGACAAAACATGACTTGAATTTAATATTTTTTAGTATTTTATTTACAAGATGAGCCGTAGCATGCTAACAAGGTATACCTCCTGCTCGCTTTTCACAAAAACAAAATGCACCGTATCTGTGTCAAATCAGCTTTCCAAGGCGAGGTACATTATTTTTGTACCTCATCGTTAGAATTTATGAAAACATTATACCCTATTTAAATTTAAGAATGAGTCAGACCATGTTTTATGTTTTGCCAACTTTGGTTAGTCCCCAAACAAAAAACTGGTGTGATCACCCGATGTGTACACATCAGAAAATTCAATATGTGGACATCCGGAGCATAAATAGTGGAATATTCCTTTTAATATAAAAACAAATACAAAATAAACATGAAAGACAAATCATGACTTACCTTTAACCTTTTCTAGTATTTTATTTACAAGATGCGCCTCTAAAGAGTGGAAGCCACAACGCCGCAACTAACTTTCGGTCATTATGAACTTATATATACTTATTTGTTATGTCTAAAGGGTATGAAAACGGTTACCACCCGCCCTGCAAAAACAAATACAAAATAAACATGAAAGACAAAACATGACTTACCTTTAATATTTTTTAGTATTTTATTTACAAGATGAGCTGTAGCATGCTAACAAGGTATACCTCCTGCTCTCTTTTCACAAAATATGCACCGTATCTGTGCCAAATCAGCTTTCCAAGGCGAGGTACATTATATTTGTACCTCATCGTTAGAATTTATGAAAACATTATACCCTATTAAATTTAAGAACGAGTCAGACCAAGTTTTATGTTTTGCCAACTTTGGTTAGGCCCCAAACAAAAAACTGGTGTGATCACCCGATGTGTACACATCAGAAAATTCAATATGTGGACATCCGGAGCCTAAATAGTGGAATATTCATTTTAATATAAAAACAAATACAAAATAAACATGAAAGACAAATCATGACTTACCTTTAACCTTTTCTAGTATTTTATTTACAAAATGGGCCTCTAAAGAGTGGAAGCCACAACGCCGCAACTAACTTTCGGTCATTATGAACTTATATATACTTATTTGTTATGTCTAAAGGATATGAAAACGGTTACCACCTTCCCTGTAAAAACAAATACAAAATAAACATGAAAGACAAAACATGACTTACCTTTAATATTTTTTAGTATTTTATTTACAAGATGAGCCGTAGCATGCTAACAAGGTATACCTCCTGCTCGCTTTTCACAAAAACAAAATGCACCGTATCTGTGTCAAATCAGCTTTCCAAGGCGAGGTACATTATTTTTGTACCTCATCATTAGAATTTATGAAAACATTATACCCTATTTAAATTTAAGAACGAGTCAGACCATGTTTTATGTTTTGCCAACTTTGGTTAGGCCCCAAAAAAAAAAACTGATGTGATCACCCGATGTGTACACATCAAAAAATTCAATATGTGGACATCCGGAGCATAAATAGTGGAATATTATTTTTAATATAAAAACAAATACAAAATAAACATGAAAGACAAATCATGACTTACCTTTAACCTTTTCTAGTATTTTATTTACAAAATGGGCCTCTAAAGAGTGGAAGCCACAACGCCGCAACTAACTTTCGGTCATTATGAACTTATATATACTTATTTGTTCTGTCTAAAGGGTATGAAAACGGTTACCACCTGCCCTGCAAAAACAAATACAAAATAAACATGAAAGACAAAACATGACTTACCTTTAATATTTTTTAGTATTTTATTTACAAGATGAGCCGTAGCATGCTAACAAGGTATACCTCTTGCTCGCTTTTCACAAAAAAAATGCACCGTATATGTGTCATATCAGCTTTCCAAGGCGAGGTACATTATTTTTGTACCTCATTATTCGAATTTATGAAAACATTATACCATGTTTAAATTTAAGAACGAGGCAGACCATGTTTTATGTTTTGCCAACTTTGGTTAGGCCCCAAACAAAAAACTGGTGTGATCACCCGATGTGTACACATCAGAAAATTCAATATGTGGACATCCGGAGCATAAATAGTGGAATATTCCTTTTAATATAAAAACAAATACAAAATAAACATGAAAGACAAATCATGACTTACCTTTAACCTTTTCTAGTATTTTATTTACAAGATGCGCCTCTAAAGAGTGGAAGCCACAACGCCGCAACTAACTTTCGGTCATTATGAACTTATATATACTTATTTGTTCTGTCTAAAGGGTATGAAAACGGTTACCACCTGCCCTGCAAAAACAAATACAAAATAAACATGAAAGACAAAACATGACTTACCTTTAATATTTTTTAGTATTTTATTTACAAGATGAGCCGTAGCATGCTAACAAGGTATACCTCCTGCTCGCTTTTCACAAAAAAAAATGCACCGTATCTGTGTCAAATCAGCTTTCCAAGGCGAGGTACATTATTTTTGTACCTCATCATTAGAATTTATGAAAACATTATACCCTATTTAAATTTAAGAACGAGTCAGACCATGTTTTATGTTTTTCCAACTTTGGTTAGGCCCCAAACAAAAAACTGGTGTGATCACCGATGTGTACACATCAGAAAATTCAATATGTGGACATCCTGAGCATAAATAGTGGAATATTCCTTTTAATATAAAAACAAATACAAAATAAACATGAAAGACAAATCATGACTTACCTTTAACCTTTTCTAGTATTTTATTTACAAGATGGGCCTCTAAAGAGTGGAAGCCACAACGCCGCAACTAACTTTCGGTCATTATGAACTTATATATACTTATTTGTTATGTCTAAAGGGTATGAAAACAGTTACCACCTTCCCTGTAAAAACAAATACAAAATAAACATGAAAGACAAAACATGACTTACCTTTAATATTTTTTAGTATTTTATTTACAAGATGAGCCGTAGCATGCTAACAAGGTATACCTCCTGCTCGCTTTTCACAAAAACAAAATGCACCGTATCTGTGTCAAATCAGCTTTCCAAGGCGAGGTACATTATTTTTGTACCTCATCGTTAGAATTTATGATAACATTATACCCTATTTAAATTTAAGAACGAGTCAGACCATGTTTTATGTTTTGCCAACTTTGGTAGGCCCCCAAACAAAAAGGCCCCAAAAAAAACTGGTGTGATCACCCGATGAATACACATCAAATACACAAAAAATTCAATATGTGGACATCCGGAGCATAAATAGTGGAATATTATTTTTAATATAAAAACAAATACAAAATAAACATGAAAGACAAATCATGACTTACCTTTAATATTTTTTAGTATTTTATTTACAAGATGAGCCGTAGCATGCTAAGAAGGTATACCTCATGCTCGCTTTTCACAATAAATGCACCGTATCTGTGTCAAATAAGCTTTCCAAGGCGAGGTACATTATTTTTATACCTCATCATTAGAATTTATGAAAACATTATACCCTATTTAAATTTAAGAACGAGTCAGACCATGTTTTATGTTTTTCCAACTTTGGTTAGGCCCCAAACAAAAAACTGGTGTGATCACCCGATGTGTACACATCAGAAAATTCAATATGTGGACATCCGGGGCATAAATAGTGGAATATTCCTTTTAATATAAAAACAAATACAAAATAAACATGAAAGACAAATCATGACTTACCTTTAACCTTTTCTAGTATTTTATTTACAAGATGCGCCTCTAAAGAGTGGAATCCACAACGCCGCAACTAACTTTCGGTCATTATGAACTTATATATCCTTATTTGTCATGTCTAAAGGGTATGAAAACGGTTACCACCTGCCCTGCAAAAACAAATACAAAATAAACATGAAAGACAAAACATGACTTACCTTTAATATTTTTTAGTATTTTATTTACAAGATGAGTCGCAGCATGCTAACAAGGTATACCTCTTGCTCGCTTTTCACACAAATAAAAAGTATCGTATATGTGTCATATCAGCTTTCCAAGGCGAGGTACATTATTTTTGTACCTCATCGTTAGAATTTATGAAAACATTATACCCTATTAAATTTAAGAACGAGTCAGACCATGTTTTATGTTTTGCCAACTTTGGTTAGGCCCCAAACAAAAAACTGGTGTGATCACCCGATGTGTACACATCAGAAAATTCAATATGTGGACATCCGGAGCATAAATAGTGGAATATTCCTTTTAATATAAAAACAAATACAAAATAAACATGAAAGACAAATCATGACTTACCTTTAACCTTTTCTAGTATTTTATTTACAAGATGCGCCTCTAAAGAGTGGAAGCCACAACGCCGCAACTAACTTTCGGTCATTATGAACTTATATATACTTATTTGTTCTGTCTAAAGGGTATGAAAACGGTTACCACCTGCCCTGCAAAAACAAATACAAAATAAACATGAAAGACAAAACATGACTTACCTTTAATATTTTTTAGTATTTTATTTACAAGATGAGCCGTAGCATGCTAACTAGGTACACCTCCAGCTCGCTTTTCACAAAAAAAATGCACCGTATCTGTGTCAAATCAGCTTTCCAAGGCGAGGTACATTATTTTTGTACCTCATTATTCGAATTTATGAAAACATTATACCATGTTTAAATTTAAGAACGAGGCAGACCATGTTTTATGTTTTGCCAACTTTGGTTAGGCCCCAAACAAAAAACTGGTGTGATCACCCGATGACAAATACACATCGAAAATTCAATATGTGGACATTCAGGAGCATAAATAGTTGAATATTCCTTTTAATATAAAAACAAATACAAAATAAACATGAAAGACAAATCATGACTTACCTTTAACCCTTTCTAGTATTTTATTTACAAGATGCGCCTCTAAAGAGTGGAAGCCACAACGCCGCAACTAACTTTCGGTCATTATGAACCTATATATCCTTATTTGTCATGTCTAAAGGGTATGAAAACATCATGTTACCCACTTGTATTTTATTTACAAGATGCAAAAACAAATACAAAATAAACATGAAAGACAAAACATGACTTGCCTTTAATATTTTTTAGTATTTTATTTACAAGATGAGCCGTAGCATGCTAACAAGGTATACCTCCAGCTCGCTTTTCACAAAAAAAATGAACCGTATTTGTGTCAAATCAGCTTTCCAAGGCGAGGTACATTATTTTTGTACCTCATCGTTAGAATTTATGAAAACATTATACCCTATTAAATTTAAGAACGAGTCAGACCATGTTTTATGTTTTGCCAACTTTGGTTAGTCCCCAAACAAAAAACTGGTGTGATCACCCGATGTGTACACATCAGAAAATTCAATATGTGGACATCCGGAGCCTAAATAGTTGAATATTCCTTTTAATATAAAAACAAATACAAAATAAACATGAAAGACAAATCATGACTTACCTTTAACCTTTTGTAGTATTTTATTTACAAAATGGGCCTCTAAATAGTGGAAGCCACAACGCCGCAACTAACTTTCGGTCATTATGAACTTATATATACTTATTTGTTCTGTCTAAAGGGTATGAAAACGGTTACCACCCGCCCTGCAAAAACAAATACAAAATAAACATGAAAGACAAAACATGACTTACCTTTAATATTTTTTTATTATTTTATTTACAAGATGAGCCGTAGCATGCTAACAAGGTATACCTCCTGCTCGCTTTTCACAAAAACAAAATGCACCGTATCTGTGTCAAATCAGCTTTCCAAGGCGAGGTACATTATTTTTGTACCTCATCGTTAGAATTTATGATAACATTATACCCTATTTAAATTTAAGAACGAGTCAGACCATGTTTTATGTTTTGCCAACTTTGGTTAGTCCCCAAACAAAAAACTGGTGTGATCACCCGATGTGTACACATCAGAAAATTCAATATGTGGACATCCGGAGCATAAATAGTGGAATATTCCTTTTAATATAAAAACAAATACAAAATAAACATGAAAGACAAATCATGACTTACCTTTAACCTTTTCTAGTATTTTATTTACAAGATGCGCCTCTAAAGAGTGGAAGCCACAACGCCGCAACTAACTTTCGGTCATTATGAACTTATATATACTTATTTGTTATGTCTAAAGGGTATGAAAACGGTTACCACCCGCCCTGCAAAAACAAATACAAAATAAACATGAAAGACAAAACATGACTTACCTTTAATATTTTTTAGTATTTTATTTACAAGATGATCCGTAGCATGCTAACAAGGTATACCTCCTGCTCGCTTTTCACAAAAAATGCACCGTATCTGTGTCAAATCATCTTTCCAAGGCGAGGTACATTATATTTGTACCTCATCGTTAGAATTTATGAAAACATTATACCCTATTAAATTTAAGAACGAGTCAGACCAAGTTTTATGTTTTGCCAACTTTGGTTAGGCCCCAAACAAAAAACTGGTGTGATCACCCAATGTGTACACATACGAAAATTCAATATGTGGACATCCGGAGCCTAAATAGTGGAATATTCCTTTTAATATAAAAACAAATACAAAATAAACATGAAAGACAAATCATGACTTACCTTTAACCTTTTCTAGTATTTTATTTACAAAATGGGCCTCTAAAGAGTGGAAGCCACAACGACGCAACTAACTTTCGGTCATTATGAACTTATATATACTTATTTGTTATGTCTAAAGGGTATGAAAACGGTTACCACCTGCCCTGCAAAAACAAATACAAAATAAACATGAAAGACAAAACATGACTTACCTTTAATATTTTTTAGTATTTTATTTACAAGATGATCCGTAGCATGTTAACAAGGTATACCTCCTGCTCGCTTTTCACAAAAACAAAATGCACCGTATCTGTGTCAATTCAGCTTTCCAAGGCGAGGTACATTATTTTTGTACCTCATCGTTAGAATTGATGATAACATTATACCCTATTTAAATTTTAGAATGAGTCAGACCATGTTTTATGTTTTTCCAACTTTGGTTAGGCCCCAAAAAAAAAACTGGTGTGATCACCCAATGTGTACAAATCAAAAAATTCAATATGTGGACATCCGGAGCATAAATAGTGGAATATTATTTTTAATATAAAAACAAATAAAAAATAAACATGAAAGAAAAATCATGACTTACCTTTAATATTTTTTAGTATTTTATTTACAATATGAGCCGTAGCATGCTAAGAAGGTATACCTCATGCTCGCTTTTCACAATAAATGCACCGTATCTGTGTCAAATAAGCTTTCCAAGGCGAGGTACATTATTTTTGTACCTCATCATTAGAATTTATGAAAACATTATACCCTATTTAAATTTAAGAACGTGTCAGACCATGTTTTATGTTTTTCCAACTTTGGTTAGGCCCCAAACAAAAAACTGGTGTGATCACCCGATGTGTACACATCATAAAATTCAATATGTGGACATCCGGGGCATAAATAGTGGAATATTCCTTTTAATATAAAAACAAATACAAAATAAACATGAAAGACAAATCATGACTTACCTTTAACCTTTTCTAGTATTTTATTTACAAGATGCGCCTCTAAAGAGTGGAATCCACAACGCCGCAACTAACTTTCGGTCATTATGAACTTATATATCCTTATTTGTCCTGTCTAAAGGGTATGAAAACGGTTACCACCTGCCCTGAAAAAACAAATACAAAATAAACATGAAATCCAAAACATGACTTACCTTTAATATTTTTTAGTATTTTATTTACAAGATGAGCCGCATCATGCTAACAAGGTATACCTCTTGCTCGCTTTTCACACAAAAAAAATGCATCGTATATGTGTCATATCAGCTTTCCAAGGCGAGGTACATTATTTTTGTACCTCATCGTTAGAATTTATGAAAACATTATACCCTATTAAATTTAAGAACGAGTCAGACCATGTTTTATGTTTTGCCAACTTTGGTTAGGCCCCAAACAAAAAACTGGTGTGATCACCCGATGTGTACACATCAGAAAATCCAATATGTGGACATCCGGAGCATAAATAGTGGAATATTCCTTTTAATATAAAAACAAATACAAAATCAACATGAAAGACAAATCATGACTTACCTTTAACCTTTTCTAGTATTTTATTTACAAGATGCGCCTCTAAAGAGTGGAAGCCAGAACGCCGCAACTAACTTTCGGTCATTATGAACTTATATATCCTTATTTGTCCTGTCTAAAGGGTATGAAAACGGTTACCACCTGCCCTGCAAAAACAAATACAAAATAAACATGAAAGCCAAAACATGACTTACCTTTAATATTTTTTAGTATTTTATTTACAAGATGAGCCGTAGCACGCTAACTAGGTATACCTCTTGCTCGCTTATCACATAAAAAAAATGCATCGTATCTGTGTCATATCAGCTTTCCAAGGCGAGGTACATTATTTTTGTACCTCATCGTTAGAATTTATGAAAACATTATACCCTATTAAATTTAAGAACGAGTCAGACCATGTTTTATGTTTTGGCAACTTTGGTTAGGCCCCAAACAAAAAACTGGTGTGTTCACCCGATGTGTACACATCAGAAAATTCAATATGTGGACATCCGGAGCATAAATAGTTGAATATTCCTTTTAATATAAAAACAAATACAAAATAAACATGAAAGACAAATCATGACTTAACTTTAACCCTTTCTAGTATTTTATTTACAAGATGCGCCTCTAAAGAGTGGAAGCCACAACGCCGCAACTAACTTTCGGTCATTATGAACTTATATATACTTATTTGTTCTGTCTAAAGGGTATGAAAACGGTTACCACCTGCCCTGCAAAAACAAATACAAAATAAACATGAAAGACAAAACATGACTTACCTTTAATATTTTTTAGTATTTTATTTACAAGATGAGTCGTATCATGCTAACTAGGTACACCTCCTGCTCGCTTTTCACAAAAAAAATGCACCATATCTGTGTCAAATCGGCTTTCCAAGGCGAGGTACATTATTTTTGTACCTCCTTATTCGAATTTATGAAAACATTATACCATGTTTAAATTTAAGAATGAGGCAGACCATGTTTTATGTTTTTCCAACTTTGGTTAGGCCCCAAACAAAAAACTGGTGTGATCACCCGATGTTCACACATCAGAAAATTCAATATGTGGACATTCAGAGCATAAATAGTTGAATATTCCTTTTAATATAATTACTGATACAAAATAAACATCATGACTTACCTTTAACCATTTCTTGTATTTTATTTACAAGATGCGCCTCTAAAGAGTGGAAGCCACAACGCCGCAACTAACTCTCGGTCATTATGAACCTATATATCCTTATTTGTTCTGTCTAAAGGGTATGAAAACGGTTACCACCTGCCCTGCAAAAACAAATACAAAATAAACATGAAAGACAAAACATGACTTGCCTTTAATATTTTTTAGTATTTTATTTACAAGATGAGCCGTAACATGCTAACAAGGTATACCTCCTGCTCGCTTTTCACAAAAAAAAATGCACCGTATCTGTGTCAAATCAGCTTTCCAAGGCGAGGTACATTATTTCTGTACCTCATCGTTAGAATTTATGAAAACATTATACCCTATTAAATTTAAGAACGAGTCAGACCATGTTTTATGTTTTGCCAACTTTGGTTAGTCCCCAAACAAAAAACTGGTGTGATCACCCGATGTGTACACATCAGAAAATTCAATATGTGGACATCCGGAGCATAAATAGTGGAATATTCCTTTTAATATAAAAACAAATACAAAATAAACATGAAAGACAAATCATGACTTACCTTTAACCTTTTCTAGTATTTTATTTACAAGATGTGCCTCTAAAGAGTGGAAGCCACAACGCCGCAACTAACTTTCGGTCATTATGAACTTATATATACTTATTTGTTATGTCTAAAGGGTATGAAAACGGTTACCACCCGCCCTGCAAAAACAAATACAAAATAAACATGAAAGACAAAACATGACTTACCTTTAATATTTTTTAGTATTTTATTTACAAGATGAGCCGTAGCATGCTAACAAGGTATACCTCCTGCTCGCTTTTCACAAAAAATGCATCGTATCTGTGTCAAATCAGCTTTCCAAGGCGAGGTACATTATATTTGTACCTCATCGTTAGAATTTATGAAAACATTATACCCTATTAAATTTAAGAACGAGTCAGACCAAGTTTTATGTTTTGCCAACTTTGGTTAGGCCCCAAGCAAAAAACTGGTGTGATCACCCGATGTGTACACATCCGAAAATTCAATATGTGGACATCCGAAGCCTAAATAGTGGAATATTCCTTTTAATATAAAAACAAATACAAAATAAACATGAAAGAAAAATCATGACTTACCTTTAACCTTTTCTAGTATTTTATTTACAAAATGGGCCTCTAAAGAGTGGAAGCCACAACGACGCAACTAACTTTCGGTCATTATGAACTTATATATACTTATTTGTTATGTCTAAAGGGTATGAAAACGGTTACCACCTTCCCTGCAAAAACAAATACAAAATAAACATGAAAGACAAAACATGACTTACCTCTAATATTTTTTAGTATTTTATTTACAAGATGAGCCGTAGCATGCTAACAAGGTATCCTCCTGCTCGCTTTTCACAAAAACAAAATGCACCGTATCTGTGTCAAATCAGCTTTCCAAGGCGAGGTACATTATTTTTGTACCTCATCGTTAGAATTGATGATAACATTATACCCTATTTAAATTTTAGAACGAGTCGGACCATGTTTTATGTTTTTCCAACTTTGGTTAGGCCCCAAAAAAAAAACTGGTGTGATCACCCGATGTGTACACATCAAAAAATTCAATATGTGGACATCCGGAGCATAAATAGTGGAATATTATTTTTAATATAAAAACAAATACAAAATAAACATGAAAGACAAATCATGACTTACCTTTAACCTTTTCTAGTATTTTATTTACAAAATGGGCCTCTAAAGAGTGGAAGCCACAACGTTGCAACTAATTTTCGGTCATTATGAACTTATATATACTTATTTGTTCTGTCTAAAGGGTATGAAAACGGTTACCACCAGCCCTGCAAAAACAAATACAAAATAAACATGAAAGACAAAACATGACTTACCTTTAATATTTTTTAGTATTTTATTTACAAGATGAGCCGTAGCATGCTAACAAGGTATACCTCCTGCTCGCTTTTCACAATAAATGCACCGTATCTGTGTCAAATCATCTTTCCAAGGCGAGGTACATTATTTTTGTACCTCATCGTTAGAATTTATGATAACATTATACCCTATTTAAATTTTAGAACGAGTCAGACCATGTTTTATGTTTTGCCAACTTTGGTTAGGCCCCAAACAAAAAATTGGTGTGATCACCCGATGTGTACACATCAAAAAATTCAATATGTGGACATCCGAAGCATAAATAGTGGAATATTCCTTTTAATATAAAAACAAATACAAAATAAACATAAAAGACAAATCATGACTTACCTTTAACCTTTTCTTGTATTTTATTTACAAGATGTGCCTCTAAAGAGTGGAAATCACAATGTTGCAACTAACTTTCGGTTATTATGAACTTATATATACTTATTTGCATCGTATTTGTGTCAAATAAGGTTACCAAGGCGAGTTATATTATTTTTTGATTTTGTACCTCATCATTAGATTTGAGGAAACATTATACCTTATTTAAATTCGAGAAAAAGTCATGTCGTGCTTTACGTTTCCTCAATTTTGATTATGCTCCAAACAAAAAATTGTGTGATCATCCGACGTAACAAAAAATTGTGTGATTATCCGACGTGTACACATTAGGAATTTTAATATATGGAAATCCGAAGCATAATTAATAGCATATTCCTTTTTATCGTAGAATTCTTTGGCAGGACCTTTTTTTTTTTTTTAAGATGAAAATTAAAAGAGCTGGAAAAGGCCAAGTGGTTCGAACTCTTATCCTCCTCCGTCCTTCCCACTGGATATATCTCCAAACCACCGTGACATGCCTCTTTTTTTTGGTCATTATGAATATCTCTTAGTTATGGTCGGGATGTCAAACATCAATCACACCAATATATAGACACGGGGAGCATAACTATGATATTATATCGAAATCTAGATGAGTCGGGAGCCTAACTATGATAAAATATCGAAATCTAAATAATAATATCCAATTCTAGATGAGTCGAATTGATATTGACCTTCCACGGGACAAAAATCTCTAATATACTAACAAATTCACAAGTGATTCTTAATCTATAGTACCATATTAAAAATTCGCAAGTGATTCTTAATCTATAATCATCGGGAAATTGATGCAAAAAAATCTTATACAAAATAAAAATAATTAATTTTTATATAAAGCTTTAATATGGCAATTTGGTTTTTATACAAATACAAAAGAAAGGAGTACCGGACTACCGAGTGGTCTCTATCCCAACTAGAGAACTAAAGAAGAGTTGTCTGTCCCTACTTCCAATTTTATTATTTAATTAAACTGGTGGGGATTATGACCCCTCTTCTGCATTTTTTTGCGTATAGAAACTGACAAGTACTCCGACAGGAGTGTGACAAGATCTAAAATCATCATTTTTACTGTAACACTAACACCGTTAAAATAGAAGAAAAAACAGACCATACTAACGGTTGTCATATCTATCTTAACACATCAGAAGTCTAACTGAAATTATCCAATAAACCAGAAACAGAGAAAGGAAAAAGTAAGACCTTTCCATAATGTCCTGAAATACAGTATAAACAAAAAAAAAATGAATCAGTTTACCATGATTTACAGAGACCAGGGTGGCTAAACCAATCATTTATGCCTGAAAACAGTTATTGGAAATTACCTCTCTCTCATATCGCATGTACAGATCCTCAAACTTCTGACCCCAACAATCAGCCAAACCTGGAGCTTCATTAGGGAAAAACAATGACCACTGTCCATTTTCTTCAACTCTTTTCAAAAAGAGGTCTGGAACCCAAAGGGCATAAAATAGACCACAAACTAGCTGTTCTTCCTGTACAAATAAAACAAGACAAATTAGTACGGATTAATGTATGATCCCCATTAGTACAAAAAAAATCTGCCAAAAGTGAACGAATTCCCCACTACATAAATCAATTTTTTTCAAGATATATTAACAGTGCATTTTGAAAACAAGATTCATACAAAAGACAATTAGATAAAGATCTAGATTTAGAAGAACAAAATGTAGTAGTAGAGATCCATTATTACCTTTAATCCAAGCTTAAATGTATTGAAAAGTAAAGAAACAAAAACCATAGAACAGACTTCAGAAAACGCCCTATTACAGGCAAAGAAGATGAAAGAAGTATATTTGCAGTTGCCCAAAACTAAAGTTGGATCAGTGGATCGGATAAAGAATCAGCTGAATCAAAAACTGAAATGGAAAGTCTTTGGGTTTGTTTAGAAGTTCGTCAACAACCAAAGACTTGGTAAAATTATGGAAATTATAAAAGAAGTTCCTGGAAAATCCAGTTAAGTAAATGTACATTCACTTCAGAAATTGTAAAACAAGAAACTATAGAACTCCAAAAATTTAGTTTTGGTAATACGGGTATCATAGGATCCAGAATTATAAGATAACAGAACAGAATGTCAAATCAAGGGCATCGTTACAAATATGTGTTGGTATCCTACTATACTTTGGTAAAGAGGAATTTATCATTACAAAATTTCTTACCACGAGGCATTAAGTTACAAAGTGGGACAAGGAGTCTCTCGCTCGGCAACCGTGCATTTAAAGGGATGGAATAGTGGTTACAGCTACATTTGAGCAAGGAGTATCTCTTCCTTTTGAGAGCAGCCAGTAAAAGACAATGATCCACCAACTAGAGAGAAATCACCAACACCAGCAATGTGCACCTGACATCAGTTAGCATATTAGGGGTACAATATTTAAGTAAAACTAATGGTAAAAGAAGTGAAAACAACAGTGGTTCCAGCTGCATTTGAGCAATGACCAGTGATGTTGGTCCTCCATCCTACCATCAACATACAAGTTAATCGCTACAATTGCAGGAATATTTACAGATATCCACTAGCACGCTTAAAGATATATCAAGCTCAGAAACAACACATTTGAAGAAGCTAAAAGGCTGCATAAAGAACTGCTAGCATCAACCATTATAGGCTGCATAATTACGTCATATAAGATGCGTATGCTGCTCTGTACTCATTATAGGTAAAAAAACTTCATGAATCATGATCATAACAAATTAAGGGCACAACAAAAGAAGTAACAATATCAAAGAAGCTCAACACGCAACCAATAGACAAAACCATCTACAGAGGAAAGAAAACTAAGAGAGACCAGCAATCAGCCACTAATTACTACTAATCTACAATCTATTGAATCGAAACCCAAAACCATGTATATAAAATCACTAGAAACTAGAGATATATGTGTGTGTGCGCCCTCAAACTGAATTGACTAACAAAAGTAAATGGTGGAGAAGGATACAAATGATACAGATAGACAATAACACAAAACAAAGGCAACAGCATCAAAGTTCATATCAAAATGCCTGCGGTTTTCTGCAAAGATCAGAAATAATGGGGAGCACTATCAACAACAAATAACCAATTCTAAATGTCAACTAATTAAACTTTTGGACCTAGAAAATTATCAGATGTTATAAGAATAGATATTTCACATTAGCAGTGCTAAAATGCTTTGACAAAAAAGGGACCATTAACTTTAGCTGTCTGCTAGAGCATTCTGATTCAATCAGACAGTCCATTGCTTGTCCAGCTCATCAACATTTGTAGCAGAAAGAATGATCACATATTTTGGCATTTAATCTGCAGTAAATGTAAATAACTTACTTGTAAGATAGGTCGTCATTAAAGAATTAACGAGCATGTAAACGAGTTTCTTCACCTTTACATCCCATACCCACTTAGCGCCAGGAATTTAAGTTCATTATATATATGTTATAATAATAAATACTCTGGAAGCTTTGAAAGCTTTATGCAAAGGCACGGGAGATGATTTCTGCCAACTAAAGAAAACCCATTACTTTGGCAGAATGCACGCCCTTTCAATGTCTCCTGCACAATCAAAAACCATTCCAAAACAAAGTTTAGAAAATCTGCATAAAATAAAAAAACAGGAAGATGAAGCTCAAATCAGCCAAAACGAGAACCACTATGGAAACAACAAAAAGATCTCAGCCTTGTCAACAAAACTAGTTCTCAAAACCAATTATTCAGCAACCAAAAAGGAAAAAGCTAGTGAAATACTGATATGACTCCATTTGAGCAACAATTCCAGAATTTAACTACTTGTGTTACTTCCGATGAATTATGATTCTGGTGAGTTAACTACTTATGAAACTGAGCTGAAAAATCTTCAGGGAACTTTAGATATAGTACTAACTGCGATTAAGAATGCAAAGGCTAAAAGATGTTTCTTATGAAGATGAGGAGTGATGACATCTTAGAGGATTTTTCTTATGCGAAGGCAGCATGAAGCAATACGCAAAATAGACGAGGTACGTGACTTCGTCTCAAAATCCTCCAAACCAATTTTTATTTGGCTGGAGAATTGGTTTAAAATCAGAAAGATCTGTCGAAAGTTATGGAAAATTGTTATTGATGTTGATACTAAGTCTAAATTGCTACCAAACAGTACTAGTAGTACTAGTGCTGATAAGCAAAATAGTGTTCAGCTAGAACGAGAAACCACTTCTTATGTCAATGATTCAGAAATGGTTGGATGGATGAAAACTTTTCCTTATATCCATAGTGGTGGGAATAGGGGACTTGGGAGACGGTAATGGTTCAACAAGTTTACAACGATCATTTGGTCAAGATACACTTTGAACCAAGAACATGGGTATCTGTCTCTTAGGATGATTCTTATTTAGTGTTCATAAAATTTTAAGTGATATTCTTGGGTTCTTCACCAAGACCAAGTGTCATGATGTACCTGCAATGATATGATACAATGAGACAGTAGAGGTATTGTCTTGTTAGGTAGATCTGATCTGGAAATGCCACTATAGTTGACCTGTGATTCGAATTACGAGATCGTAACTATTAATCATTCTAATTTCTATTTGCCAGTAACTTTTAATCATTTTGAAACAAATGTACAGTGATTTGAAAATAGCTTACAATAACGTAATAATAAACTGAAAGTCTATTCAGTATCATTCTTAAGTTTTTCCTTCTAGCATGGCTCGGGCTGGATTCGTTTCCGTTCTCTATACCATTGAAGCCTATTCGAAGTTTATGGTATTATGTTTGTGGATGTAACTATTGCAGCATAAGGACTTGAATACTAGAGGATTTGAGATAATTTTAGTAACTTCATGTGCTGTTGGTGTTGGCCGCCAAAGACTAAGATACAGGAAATTACTCAATGACAGGTTTGTACTTCTGTTAGAAGCTTTTTTTTGTGCAGTTTTTTTGTGTTGTTTATGTTTATAACCATCGTTTTATCTTAAGCTTAAATGTATAGTTATCACTACGGAGGAAAGAAGTGGAACTCATAAGTTGCATTGTTTTGCTGATCTCTAGAAACCACAAGCAGAACTTGGAGTGTACAATCGTTGGACAGAGTGGACTTATGTCTCTCTACGATGCTCTATTTACTCAGGTCGCTCATCTACCGTCTGTTAGTCAATCATATATAATAGGAACTGAATAGACGAATCCTGTCCTTACTTAGTAGTATACTTTTCACTCACCTTTCCCATCTGTTAGTCAATCATTTTTGCTTACATTTAGGTTTTAGAAAGAGCCCTTTTTATTAGCTACACGATTTTTATTTTAGCTGGACACCTTTAGTTATTGGTAGAAGCTAAGAATTGTTGGTAGTATAGTTATCTTTTTATTTTCCTATCAATAAACTGTTTCACTTATGCATTTTGTTTTCTTAAATTTTTACTTGCAACCGTAGTTTGGCTATTGAAAGTGGTTTCGTAAATATATATCTTAATATGAATTTTGCTTCTACAAAGTGTATGTCAACATTGAAAATGGTTCTGTAAAGATTCTTTGGTAGTAATTTTGCCTCTTATCACCAGAAATCTTAAACTTGCAGAGAATAGCTCTCCATGGTAGTGCATTTTTTATTTGGAAATTATTGGTGGCTACAGAGTCCTGAAAGCTAGTGTACCTGTGTATGGATTGTCAATTCTGGCGAAAGTAACTTCTGGCTTTTGCAGGGGAGGTTTTGACTTTTCTAGGTTACAGAAGGCACATTTTTTCTTCATAAGGAGGTATAAGTTTGATATCAGGTCTTGCTTAAATTTGGTAGAACTACTTAAACGTCTGAGTACATGTTGAAATTAGTCCTATAAGGCTATAGCAGAAGAAATTTTTTTATGACCATTGACTTTCTTAAGCAAATGTGATTTATCTATAAACAGTGTACGCTGGGGTATTCCTATCTTGCATTCTTTATTATGAATTTTGGCAACAAAACTTTTTTGTCCCCCTAGTTAGAATTCCTGGCTCCGTCCCTGAGTCGAGAACTGTTTTCTTCATCTTTGTTTCAGTGTTTTGTATCTTGAAAATTTAACATTGTGTTTGTTTCTCTCTTCAGCTTCATGGATTCAGAAAGTGTAAATTTGGAAGAAAGAGTAAAATCCTTTTTGATTCAACTTCAAAATGAGTTTAGAATCCTTGATAGCATTGTTTATAAAGGAAAGAATCAACATAGAAGATGTTTCTACTTTCAAGGCTGAAACAGGAGCAGTGTACTATTATAATGCCGTCACAAAAGTACGTATTAGTCTAAATGTGCACAATCATACTTAACTGCATAGGTATTTTCTTAATTGTACATATAGCAAGTAGGCACATTTGGCTGTTTTTTAGTGCTGCGTATGAAATGTATATAGATCACTTATATATGTATATATTATGTGGTGTTAATGAGATTGCATCCTTCTGTTCAAAAAAAAATTCAGATTACATCCCTTTCGTTTGCTTTTTGTTCACATTTTGGTTTTGGGTGCAGTTGCTTCTAAACTGGATTTCGAACATAGCCCCATGCCATGTGATATGGCAGGTGGATCCCTACCGATCAGGTTGGAGGAGTTTGTAGTCACATAATTTGTTGCTTTTTTTTCATCTTTTTGGTTAATTTAACCAAGTGTAAAGTGCTTGAACAACCACGTTGAGTAAAATGTGCCTGTGCACAAGTGCTGTTCAGACAGCCAATTTACCTGCATTTGGGTATGCAGTATAGTTTGGTCATGTGCACAAGTGCTATTCAGACATCCAATTTACCTGCATTTGGGTCTTAGTGGTACAGACTTTGGATTCTAATCTGAAGGTCATGGGTTCAGTTTAATGCTGGGTAAAATGCAAATATAATATCACCACTTCAAAAAAATCTTTAAAAATCTGATATAGAACAGTAAAATAAGTGTTCAGGTAAACAGTAACTTAATAAAACGTACTTGGTACTGCCCCTGATACTCAAAAACCTCATTATCACAAGGAAACCTGAAGCTTTTAAGAAAAAACGCATAAACATAACTAACACAGCTCACCACAGTTTTCAATGAGCAATTTTTTTTTTACCATACATTTCCTAATCTGTAATGGGGCTGCCAATGGACCCCATTGAGGAATCAAACATACCTCAGTTCACAACTATGATATTCCCTATATATATTCTTTAGAACCCATAAGAAAGCCCTAATGTGATCCGTCTAGTAAGTCAACCATGCATTGGAGTTTTAAGCGATTAACATCAATGCTTCCCTTCAAAAGTGTACTGTCCTGTCACACACCAGGTACAACATGATTATCACTTACACGACCCCTCAGTCATCACAATGACAATTCAAGGAAGCCGATCCAAGTAGCCAACCTCAGGAAACATATCACAATATATAATACTCACTCACATATTAGTTCACCATCTCCATTTACTTATGACTCCTAATTCCCGACTTACCAACCAAGCTGACGCTGTCTTATACAGTTATATGCTAATTTCAGTACGCTAACATCCATAAGCTAGTAGAAGACATTATAAACTTCTCACACATCAGCCCATGAAAACCATGATAAACCTGTGCCAGTGTGTTGATTAGATGGCAGTTAGACCCGTTAATTAATCCATGCTGAAGAAGCAGCGCTTTTGCTAAGTCCACAGATCCAGTTGGGTCGTGCCAATACACATCATCTCGAGACAAAACATGCCCTTTATCATACTCCGGTGCCAGAACACAGCTTCATATGGAACAAATATTGAAGGCCTTGAACTGAACTCCTCAAAAATTTTACCCTTGGAACTCTCTATCATCGCATCCCATGAACGAACAAAAGTTTGACATTTGTGTAATGCTGCCATAGAATGAAACATGTATGTTAAAGAAACTACAAAAATATCAACTCAATGAACTTACTACTCATGTTCTCAATGAGAAGCAACTCACAGATCTACCGACTTAAAACTCTGTCACGACCATTTATACTTCAAACATAATGAGACTTGAGCCAATGTGACTTACCCCACGGTTTTTAAGACGCTCTGAGAGAGCCTTTATCATCCCATTGGCTTTATCGTTGTCTACAAAAAAGCTAACCTTGTACTGTCTCTGGTCTGCCTCTGACTGCATTAAGCTCCAACCTCACAACTATTCAGACTCCAAACACAACTAAAAGAGAACACCATTTTTTAGTGGTGTATCACGTTGGTCTAGTTTCAACAGTATTATAAACAAGGTAACAAATCGTGCCTGATAAGTCAGTTCAGGAAATTTATCTATTTCCTCCGTGACAATGCTTTTATCCCATTTTTGATTAAGAAACTGCTCCCAATCGCTATCTGGTATCATAGATTCACCATATGCTATCTCAGTTCCTACTGACATTATAGGATATCTGGAGTTAGCATTGGTTTGTCTTTCTTCAATCTCTTGTAAACTGCAGGCGTACGCCCCGTCGGGAAAACTAACAACGAATCGTGGCGGTAATTGGATTCCCATAAAGCGTTGAACCTAAGCTGGGAAATGTTGTCTTCATCACACTGATTGTCAACCTGCCAATAAAGGACCCGGTACCGTTATGTTACATGATAAAATTAATCATGAACCACCACGAAATTATCAAGTGGAAAATCCCTACCATTGTTAAGTCAAGATGCGAAATTAGCATAAGACGTGCAGGGCTATCAAATCTATCCATCACACCACTTTGTCTCAACACCAAAACGAGAGAGTCTGAACATCAACAATCATTCAATCAAACAAATGTTACACAAACACAAATTTATCGCCAACAGAATAGGTATTGTCAGATTATTTAATCTTCTACTTTCACTAATCATTTGAGCAGCAAGACATATATAGTAAAACAAAAGACTTCTTTTCATGGCCAAAAAATGTACATGGAGTACTCATGAATATTATCAAGTTGAACATCCCCAACCATTGTTAAGTCAAGATCCGAAACTAGCATAAGATGTGCAATAGGGTCAGAAATTGATATGAAATTACATACCATTGAGCCCACAAACAGCAGCAGAATACTTTTGCGAACATGAAATTACGCAAACTTCTGAAATATGTTTCCAGTCCCAAAGTAGTTCTTCCCCATTTAGGATCTTGTCGACTAATAAGATATTGTAACTTGTAGGCATCTGTATAACAATGACCTCAGCTGTTTAGCGACATTTTTAACAAAACCCCCTGATTGATGAAAAAGCATCAATCTCATCAGTATATCCACAACTCTAACAAATTTCAAATCCTAGAAAATTACTAATCAGTAATAGGAAATAACAAAACTAACAATTTCAATTATCAATAACAATCCTAAAATGGTTGGTTTCATTTTTCCATCTGTAAATGCCTTCTCCACCAGACTCAAAAAATAATTACAAACCCTTTTCGTCAACTAAAATCAAAAATAACAGAAAGCATGACATGATATGTTTCACCAATGTCATAATAAGAGAAATCAAACACATACCCATGCTTTAAGACACCATGAATCAACTAAACAAACCCATAAAATTGCAAAATCTAGAGAGATTTGTTGATTCAGTAATCTGACCAGAGAGAAATAACAAATAAGGAACCAGGTTAGAGTCTATACTTAATCTTCAAGTATTTTTGCACAGGGACGAATCTTCTCCTGCGATTTTCAAAGATAATACTAGAAATTAAATTTCTAGGGTTTACAAATCAGATTCAAATTGTAGAAGCTTTTGATAACAAGAGGTTTTGGTACCTGAGATTGGCCATCTTTTGGGAGTTTTGCTTCTTATGCGAGATTCAAGATTAAAACTCCATTGAAAGTGTGAGAGATTTCTGGGTTTATTTGATCGCCAGAGCCAACTAGTTCGGATAACGAGAGAACTTGATCTGAAACAGTTTCTGGAGAGTAAATATTGTGAGAGAATTTGTATCGAAATAGTGTGGTTCCGTATTCGTATTGTGGGGTGTATTGAATTAGTGGAGTAATGATCCGTATATTTGGTGTATTGAATTAGTGGAATATACCGATGATTAATTATCTTAATCCCTTCCCATATGTGGACATCAGGGGTCAAAGGGTATCTTAGCCATTAGATAAAATCAGTCACACTTTTAGAAAATTTTGGGGATCAGTCACACTTTTGGAATTTCTTTACTTTTCAGTCACACTTTTAATCATTTCCTCCATCCATCCACACTTTTAATATCTCTTACCAAAAAAGGTTTTCCATGGACAATTTTAGTCCTTTTCGCTTTATGCAGTTCAAATTTTCCATCACCGGGTCATACTTTTTGATGTTGGAATACCACATTTTCCAAAGCTATGTTTAACATTCTGTAATTGCAGTCGCCCCATGCATCTTTGATACTCTATTTTATTCCGATAAAGATGGAGTAGTACAACAGAAATATGTGGCTGGCTTGTACTACAAAGAAACGTAATTGGCCTAAATAGGGAAATATTTGTGAAGTAGAAAATATAAAGCCAAATAATTAGTAAAGTATGAAAAAAAACCGAAATGTGTAGCTCTGTGGCAGTTGGCTTGTGCTACAAAGAAAGGTACTTTTGTTCAGGTGAAGTAAGATTATGAACTATGCTATATATTGTAATCGGAAAGTGAGAATGTACATATTCTTCTGAAGCAGAACTGCAAAGTGCTTTTTGTAGTCAGCTAATGATCATGAGTTCCAAAACTCAAACTTTATCTCCCTTCATAATTATCATCATATTCTCTTCTTTTCTCAGTTTATGCTATCTTATGCTTTCAGCAACTCATTCATCAACTTCCGGCAACACATGGTTAGCAACAAAGACAAATTATGTTGACAGGTTACCAAAGTCAATCAACGTTGACAGTTCTCCAGATACCTCAATAAAGCATATTGTTTTTGGTATTGCCTCATGCTTCAAATCATGGGAGAAACGAAAGGAATACATTCGGTTATGGTGGAAGCCGGAAGAAATGAGAGGATGTGTATTTGTTGATAAAATGTTGTTGCAAAATGATGCTAATTCTTCTCTTCCTCCCGTACGTGTATCTGAGGACACCTCGCGTTTTCCTTATAGTTTTAAAGGAGGTGCTCCGTCTGCTATACGTGTAGCACGAGTTTTGTTGGAAACTGTTAATCTAAATCATTCGGATGTGCGATGGTTTGTCTTTGGTGACGATGATACTGTGTTCTTCACAGAGAATTTAGTGAAAACACTCTCTAAGTATGATCATAATCTTCCGCATTATATTGGGTCTCTTTCGGAGACGTACACTCAAAACTCAGATATCCTGTCTTCACTTGAAATGGGTTATGGCGGATGTGGTTTCTCTTTGAGTTATCCACTCGCAAAAGTTCTGGCCAAGGTATTGGATTCGTGTCTGTATCGATATCCTCATCTTTATGGAAGTGATGCTAGGATTTATTCTTGCTTAGCGGAGCTCGGAGTTGCCTTGACTCATGAATTAGGATTTCATCAGGTGTATATACTCGTAGCAGTACATTGTGCGTGAACCATAATTTTCCGGTATTTTGCATAAGTCTCATTTTTTCTTTTCTTTTTTGCTAGATTGATATGCGAGGGGATTTATTTGGATTATTGGCCTCGCATCCGCTAGCACCTTTGATATCTCTTCATCACTTGGATAATATGAACCCAATATTTCCACACAAGACAAGACATCAAGCAATCGGACATCTACTCAAAGCTGCAACCTTTGATCCTGACAGAATCGTGCAACAAACTATATGTTACCATAAAAAGTTCTCAAGAACAATATCAATCTCATGGGGTCATGCTGTCCAGGTTTTCGAAAGCGATGTTCTTGTTCGAGATCTTATCCAAGTTCGGAAAACATTCAAATCATGGGGGAAAAAGAATGCGTATTCAGATTTATACATGTTTAATACTCGAGAAGTGGACAGTGATCCATGCAAAAGGCCGACCATTTTCTTTTTAGATAGTCTGTCATCAACTTCTACTGCAGATGATGTTGTTGTCATTAAGAGTATGTACAAGAGGAATGGTTTTGATAATTGCTTGGAAAGGAAGAATTTGACAAATAAATTGGAAGAAATCAGAGTGTTCTCACATAAGCTAGATCTTAATATTAAACAGGTAATGCAATTAGTACTTTGGCGGTATGGCCTATGCAATTTGGATTTGGGTTGGGAGTCCCACGTTCCTCATGATTGTCTTCCTTTGTGATTGATACTAAACATTCTTGGGTTTTTTTAGATGCAAACACGGAGACGACAATGCTGCGACGTTTTACCGTCTTCATCAGCTGATGAAGTTCTCAACATTGATATTAGGGAATGCGGAGAAGAAGAACTAACTTACATGGACTCGTAGAGATTCACGGAGAATTCCGACGTCCTCACTCCAAGGCTAACACGACAAACCAGCCAAATTACAGTACAAATCTGATTGTCAAATACATTTCTACATTTTGCTTTATTACTGCCATGGTTGTCTTCTTTATTCATGAGACAATAAACATGAACAGATCCCATCCCATTTTATATATTGGTTACTTTTTACACTTACATGCAAGTTGCCGGCGGGGACAGAAAATTATGAGCACTATTTAAAGGTCTACTAGTTGTTGATTGAGACCAATTAATTTTGTAGTACAATTTTTTAACCGGACCATTGCTCATATGGATGTGTGTACAATCGGGTGGAACTAGTGAACTGCAATGTCATTGTCATCTGTAATTGTTATTAGGAATTGACGAATCAGAAAGACCTTTCGTTTCACAACCTGCATGCTCGGTAGGCACAACGAAGCATGGATCCTGCCAATTTCAATCTACCAGATCATTTAGTTCTGCAAATAAAGTGTATCTGCAAGGGTTTTTTTTTAATTAAAATTTACGGAACTTGTAACTTATCAAGTGAGTAAATTGTTCGCGAGACTAGTCTATTTCAGTTGAAGTTGCTTATGTAACTTCCTTTTACAATCATTCTTAGTCATAGAGCGCTAACTTGGCCACCATCGTAAAGGAGAAACAAAGAAAACAGCACTTCTTTTTCCAATTTTTGACTCTTGAGTCTTGAATCTGAAGTTGAATACTTGAATCTAAAGACCTATTCTGATAAGCTTTATCGCTTTAACTATGGTTTTCCATATTTCCTATTCCAACTTTTCCTATTTCACATCCACATAAATTTCCATCCCCAATAATCTAATGCACTTAAAAAATTTCATATATCTTAAATCCCAACTTTGGACTTTTTTTTTTTTGTTTGTTTACATCCGACAATGAAGGCACCCAACAACTAAACAAATAACCCTCTCCATCTCCACCACCGACCAATAAATCTTCTTCCCCACCTCCACAATCCATATTAACAGTGATTCAAAAATGGAAGCATGCAGTAATATTAGATGCTAACCAAAGTTAGCACGCTAGTAAATGTATACAGGAGTTTAAGACAGTCACTTGGCAAGGGATAGTAGCTAGCCAGATAAGAATGATGATTAACTAACTAATCATCTTTGTAAAGTTCATCATGGGTATATTTGTGTTTTGGACATTAGTGGATGGTATATTTAATTTAGGGTCGTTTTGCTTAAGGGATTAAGCTACCTTGATATCAAAAATTTGTATATAATCTAGGGTTTTGATTAATTAAGACCCTGATATCAAAAGAACATACAATTGGGGATAAAAATACTAATTGGGGATATGAATTACTTCCCCAACCCATGGTGTGTGCTAAGGAGTGACTTTTGGGTATGAAAATAGTAAAATACTCTTTGGTTAATTAAAAAATATTATGAAAAGACTGTCATACCCTTTTCCCTAAAACTTAAAATCTAAAACCCGAATTCATATATCCCCATTTCTATTTTGTTCCGGCAGTGACTTAGGGTTAGGTTTTTGATTATTTTTTTCCCTTCCATCTTCTTCTTCATCCGTTTAATCATGCCTCCTCGAAAGAAATCAAAAGCCCAATCGAATTCAAAATCGATTGTTCAACACAAACAATAAGAAAGAATCAATCGGATTGTCGAAGAAGAAGAAGAGGAGAACTCGGACAACCAACTTCTCGTAAACATGGATTATGTGAGAAGGTTAGTGATGTTGAACTAGTTTATAAGTGTTTGAATCGATTTACAGCAGTGGGTTTAGCTTAGAATCGCGAACCCTAACTCAAACAGTTGAGTTTCAATGATTTTCGGCATTGACATTTGTATGAATACAATGCCGGTACAAAGTAACGGCATGGAATTTAGGTTGAAGACAACGCCGGTAGATAGTTACGGCATTGATTTTAGTATGAATGATATGCCGGTATTGAGTTACAGAATCACCTGAACCAGAATGTTCGTTAGGCATTGATTTTAGGTTGACTTCAATATCAGTAGTATGACACGGCATTGATTTGAATTTATTCGTGTATGCCGGCTGTCCTTTTTAAGTACACAGGAAAACCCTTGGAATTTGTTATCAATACCGGCATATAATTTAGGTTGAATACGATGTCGGTACAAAAGTTGTATTTTACCCAGAGGGTCTGGGGGGATCCGGGGGTGCATAGCCCTTCCCGGCTGTGTTCGACCACTGTCGGCATAGTCATTTGATTCTACGAGAAAATTGAATGTCAGTCTGCTTTGAATTTTTTTCTAGTTTTCAGTCCACTGCCGGCACAGTCATAATTCTCGAGCATGCCGGTACTGCTACCGGTATGGTATGTTTCTTGAATTTCTATGCTGGCACATGATGTAAAGTATCCAAAAACTTGAAGAAAAAAAAAATTCACTTGACTACCGTCATTGATAGATTTCTATCGAGCATGCCGGCACTTAGTTACGTCATTGAATGTTAGTTACCAAGCATGCCGGCACCATTTTCCGGCATGGTCTTCATCAATTCCGGCATGGTCTTCATCATTTTCGGCGATGTAAAAAAATGTATTTCTGACAAGACTTGTCGGTGGTAGTTTCGGCATTCGTTTTATCTATTGATCTACACCGGTAGACAGTTCCGGCGTAGTCGTTAATTAATTTTTCTATGCCGGTATTTAGATTTGGAAGGCACTGCTTCCTGTATGTTTTTCATGCAGTACCAGCATGGTAACCTTTGAATTTAACCATGCCGGTAGCATATTCCTTGTACCGGCATAGTTTTTTGGTTGAATACTATGCCGGTTTTGGTTCCAAAATGGGGGATATCGGGCTGCCGGCATGGTCGTATTATGAATACTATGCCGGTACCGAAGCTTCCGACGTAGTATTCATACCACTACTATGCCGGCACAGAGCTTTTTCAGCTGAAAAAATGGTGGGTTCAAAGAAAAAAAATCGATTTTTCAACCTCTTAGCAGCTTTACATGTGTGTTGGGGATGCTTGTATGTTGTGAAAGTTTACTCTCTTGTGTAGGTTCTTCAAATAACTCTCCTTGCTCGTAAAAATCATCATTCAATGGTGTTGGATCAACAAAGAGTTGCAATTGTGAGTTGTTGTCATTAGCTGAAGATTCAAGATATGCTCCTTGTTGTAGTTGAGCTAAAGATTCAGCAGCAACAATTCTCTCTTCACAATCATCCTCCATTTTCCCCAAATAAAAGTTCTCTCTCAAATTTTCTTTCCCTCCATATACTCTCACCTCACTCACCCTAACACAAATAATAATACACACAAATCATTTATCAAAAATCTTAATATTTTACTAATTATTATTAATCACTAACCAGGATTAGTGAGGGGTAGATTAGGTATTAAAAAAATAATTACATAAGGGGTAACCCGGAATTGCTATTGGGACCCCATTTTTGTCCTTTTCCTATATCCCCCAATTAGTATTTTTATCCCCCAATTGCGCGTTTTATCAAAAGGGTGCATATAATCTAGGTTTTGATACTTTTGTTGCCTTAGTGTGTATAAAAACTAAAAAGGTGTATATAATTTAAGGTCGTTTTGCTTAAGGGATTAAGCTATTCTGATGATCAAATTTTTTTTTTTTTTTTTTGTTAATCATAATTTATGGTTTTGATATTTTTGTTTGAGTTTTTAATATTGAAATCTTTTATGATAATGGTTTACCGATTAATCATCGATTAATTCGTATAGATATACTATAACAATCGAATAGAAATCTAACCTAGGGCTTCAAATTTAATGGTTCTTTTTATTGATAAAGGACGAAGAACAAGACCAATAAAAGTGTAATAGCCATGGTCATACTAAATTTGACTTTTTTAGGAGGTGAACATGAAAAACAAAATTGAAATCTAAATTCATTTTAGAAAATTGTGAGGGATGGGAAATAGGGAAATTAGGGGTGGGAAATGGGAAAAATCTTAACTATTCCCCACCATAAATGAGAAACAGAGAAAAATGAACCTTAAGATTGAGATTTTGAACCTTAAGAGAACAAGGTTAAGAAAGAAGGCTATTATTGGGGCGTCACATTCCATTAGAGGGACGTCACCTAATAGGACAAAAACGGGTCACCCATAAGTAATATCAAAAACCCCTTATCTCAAATAATTTTGTAATGACTAAACACCCCTTATTTAGTTAATATTAATTTTATTTAATTATATAATAATTAAACTAATGAATTTTTTATATACTAGGTGAATTTTGGGACAAAGAAAAAATAGAGAGAAGAAAAAAAAGATTGATTGCCTCTAAACTATCTCTCATGAGTTCAATTTCGCTCAAAATTAGCTAAAGTACGTAAAACAATTTCAAATATTTCGACTTACATGCCCAATTACGGTTGGGTTTGAGCTTCGTTACCAACCGTAACCTCTATTTACGGTTAGGTTTGGATGAACTTCAAACCGTAACTGGTAATCAATGAGACAAAACCCAGTCGTGGAACCACTACGGTTGGGAATATGGCACTACGAACCCAACCGTAACCCAGTTTACGGTTGGGTTTTACACAATTCTAAACCGTAACTCAGTTTACGGCTAGGTTCGAATTTTTCATTACCAACCGCAAATTTTCCCGTGATTTAGATTTTATTCCTACGGTTGGAAATACAAATTTTATGGCTGGGAATACCACATGAAAATTAGATTTATGGTTTGGAATCATCCAAACCTTACCGTAATATCTTCGGAAACTATAATTACGGTTAAAGAAGCCAACCGTAACACCTTCAGAAACGCAACTAAAACTCTAATTTGACTTCAATTTCATTCAATCTAACATATTTTTAGCACAAAAATGAGTAAAAACAAGATGGATTATCGATTAATACATAACATAAACCATGGGTTCTTGTTGAGGAGTTTGAAATCGTGATTCTTCAAATTCTAGATTCGGTTGTTGGTGATGAATTTGATCGTCCGGTGGTTTATTGAGGAGAGAAAGATTAGGTTTTTAAGTTTTTATTTTAGTTCAAGGGTAATCTAGACATTTTATTTTTGTTTTAGGATATGTCATAACCACTTTTTTGGACGTGGGAATGTTATTTATGCCCCTACTATTCATGGATCCTGCACAAGTACCCTTATGGGTCTTTACAAATACCCCTAATGGCAAAACCAAAATTATGTTCAACAAAATAATTCTCATAATCCCGTTTTTAACCTTCGTATCTTAGATTCAGATTTATTCTTTATTTCTCACTCAGAGAAGAATCAATTGAACCAGACACATCTTCATCGTTTCACCACCAACACCATCTTCGTCTCCGCCACCACCATCTTCATCGCTGTCTTTATCAGCTCTGTCACTACCTAAACCACCACCTATATCACCACATCCAACTCTTAAACAATCGATTTTGATTTACAAAACTAAACTGATGAAGAATCATTAGATCTGGTGAGGAATCACAATCTTCAGCGAGAAGTCAACACCACCACTATTACGACGACGACGGCCACCATTTCAACAACAACGACAACTTCCTTTTCCAGATAAAAAATGGAAACTAAGGTTATGCAAAAATTATATCAGAAACTAATTTTTTAGATTCTGCAATTTAGAGTTTAAGGTTTTAATTTCTGAAAATTTTCGATGTTTGTTGCATAGATTTATCAAATGGAGATAGAGTATTCATATGGATCGATACAAATCGATTGTGTATTGATGATTTTTACATTAAAAATATCATATTTAAATCATGAGGCGGAGTTTCAAGACAAAAATCAAGTGGAGAATGGGTTCTCAGGTAACACATTCAAATAAGGTTAAATGGATTTAAGGTATGGATGTAAGCTCTACAGATGCAGTCGGAGATGCTAATGTGACAGATGGAGAAGAATTGAGAGGATAAATGATTTGTTAATGGTTTGAGGTGGTTGCAGGTGCATAGGATTACTGTTAGTGTTGTTGCTACAAGCTAACAGGGAGCTGATTATGTCGTTTCCAAGGATCTGTGTAGTTACAGGGGATTATGAAGTTGTGGTGCAGTTTGTTGTGCAATGAACTGAAATAGATGAATGTTTTAGGACTGGTACAGTTTGCAGGTGTTGTTTCCATGGAACTGAAATGAGGGACAGTTGAAAGGAGATGGCAGTTGAGGTGAAGATGCATAAGAAGTGTTGAGCAACCACTAGATGGAGTATGGTGATGAATTAAGGAGTCAGTTCTGGCGATGATGGTGCTAAAGAAGAACAGAGAAAGGATATGATGGAAATTGTGATTGATTAAAGAATATGCAGATGCTGTTGAGTTGTGCCGATAATGCAGAATTGGTTTGAAGTAATGAAGCTTCCATGGTTGCTGCTGAGAATATATGAATGGGGAAGGATTTAATGGGTTAGTGTTGGAGTGCTGAATAGATGAATGATTAGTTTGTGCAGGGAAGCTATGGCATAAATGATATTGCAGTGGATTGTTGTTTGGCTTGTACTGTGGCAAGACAGGCCGAGAATGGTGTGGATACCGTCGAAATCGGTTAGGATCTCTCAAATATCTAAATGGGAATCACACTTGGAAATATTATTATACGAAGTCGCCACCCAACTTAGGGAGTTGGGACCCAAAAAAAACACTGGTTTAATTTTACAGAGATAGGTCCAGGAATAAAGATATGGGCTAGGAAGGTGTGAGGCACCTAACCCATCCAATCCGAAGATCGGCCTCTATTTTATAATTGGGAAACTAGGGATTTTGGCCGTTAAACACAGGATATAAAATACTAAACTCATAAAAATATAGCACAATAAAATATTAAATACTTGAATTCCCTGTTTATCCTTCAAAGCCAAAAAAAACCTGTTCTCAAAACAAGAATAGAATTATTATTATCATGAAAGTGATCACCAACTGAAACTATTATTAACCGAAAAATAAATCAAAACAATGCAAAAATATCATAAATTTTTTATTATTTTTTTATTATGGCAATTCAAGTATATATACGTTCCATAGAAAATTCTGGTGAATGATCAACTAATCCGAGAACGGACACATGAAACAGGGAAGAATCCTTAGCTAGTCATGTTGCCAAGACAGTAATGTTGGCAAGCAATAAGTAGTCATCAACTCATACATATGCAGGCCAAATATATATGCTAACTAGTAGGAAGAACAATTCGGTTATGTCAACCAAAACAGTGATGATGTATGATCGAAAAATATGACCAATCAATATGAACCGCTAAGGGGGCACATGTACCACTATCAATGAGTTGAGATTAGAATCAAGTAGTCACCAAAGGGCCAGGAAGCAAAAAAAATCGATACATGGGATTAAATAAACAAATTATTATTATCAGTTGTATGCATTAAATCATCATCAAATCAATTAAGTTTAGCAAAGCTAGGATACTACCTGTTTCTCGCAAAAGAAATTGTAAATGTTACTTAGATCGAGAGGAACCAACAAAGTACAAGTCTCCGCAAGTCGTATCCGAATTCCGCGATCCTATTAAACCTTTACCACCTCAATTTTTCTCCAAGACTAATTTTTTTATATCAATATTTTTCTCCCTAAAATTCTTTTCTAAAATCTTTTCCTTCAAAGTTTTTCCTCTCCCCCCCTTGACACCAACACTAGCTCCCTATTTATATTGTTTCTCCATTGACCATAACCATAGGATTAAATGACTTTGATCGAACAGCTCACATTAAAACCCTAAATATCATTTCCAAATTAACAAATATTATTTCATATTTTAAAAATAATTTTATTTCATTTACTATAATTGCAAAATATATCATTTAATCTTTGGATTTTTTCCAACACAGAAAGACTTGCGCACAAAGCAAGAAATGTGTCGACATATATTACTCTCGCGAAAGAAGGCTAACTTAATTATTGGTGTCAAGGAATTGTACACGAACTTTTGGTGCTAATAGGTGCCTGCTTTTGAAATGTGAGCTAAACCCACTTGATCGAGAGAAAGGTCAAACCATAGGTAATCATTTTAGTGGCTACATGGGCCTAGGAATTAGGTGACCTGCTGGTATTGTTTTAGGGCTCAACTAATTCTCAAGTGTAAACAACGACCAAAATTTCGATTGGGCTCTACACCTAAACCATTTCGAATACGATCTTGCGGCATATTTTCGTGACCGTGCAAAATTGGGGCGTCTACAGTTGCCCCTCTTTGGCAGAGGTTTGCATGCAACTGAATGCCAAAGACATACACACCTATTTTGCACCTTAACACGATTACAAATATTTTGTTGGATTCCTCGCTTATAAATTACCCGGAATGACACTAGAAAGTTCACCCGGATTATTTCTAAGTATTTTAATTTTGCACAAGTACATTTCCTCATGATAGAGATCATGACGAAGCGGTACTTGTGCTATACCAACTATTACGAAAATAGGTGGTGCTTTTTTACATTAATTCTTCTAACTACATGCTACGTCATCACATCGATTTCATCGTCTAAGTAGAGGCTCTTCAATCTTTAAGACTTTGCTCAAATATTTTCATCATCTCATGTCCTTTCTACGATCCACTAGATATCGTGGGATATACGAATTGCCCCATGCATTCTTCATTGACACAATCCTTATGAAGAAAATACCCTTTCGCGATCTCTTTGAGCTTTGTGTCCAAAGTGTGGAGAAACCCTGCAATTGATGACCTTGCAAAAGAGCTATTAGTAGCACATGTTCCTAATAAATACTAATTATTATTACTTTTTTTTTAATCATTAAGAAAACAAATCCTAAAAAAATAATTTCCAAAAACAAAAAGGTGAAAAACAAAATACCCAATATATACAAAGGTTTAGGAATCCCGACCTGCCATGTGCCTGATAGATGCCACCAAAAATATTACCGTCCCCATCCAAATTTTCAAACCTGTCAATCCTCCCAGCTATAATTAACTTCATCAATTGGCTTCAAACTGTAAAAACGATTCACGATCTTGCTGCTTTCAGGGGTGACGTTCGATGCTTCAAATCTTCAATTGCTTATTGCGACTCTTCTTTCTCATCTTCTCTTTCTCTTTTAAGTGCTACTCAATTTTCCCAAGTGGCTGTTTAATAACCATTTTTTTTTCAATTTTTTTTTCCAACCTACCCGTTTGGACGTCCGTTGCTCATAGAACTTTAGGAGATGGTGTACAGGACTAATAATGACATACATAATTAGAAACATATCTCTCTCTACAAAAGACTTATTCTACTGACGTGGGCCCAGTATGATAATGGTGGTGCCCCTTATTATTTTGTTGACACTATGAACTGATTTTTTTTTTTTTGGACTTAACTTGACGGATTCCATAAGACTAAAATAATAATTCTTGATTTTTTTCTTTTTCATTTTCTTTTTTGACTTTTTTGACGAAGGGCCTAATATAATGACTACCTTGCCCCCTTTTTTTTTGACACTATATGAAAATAAAAAATCTTGATAATTATTTTTTTTTTTTATTTTTTGGACCGACTGACTTAAGGGGCCAAACATGATAATGACTCTGCCCCTAGACTATGACACTATGAGAGAGATATTGGACTTCTAAAAAAAATCTCCTTAAGTTTTATGAGCGTTCACCGCCCTTAGATAGATTTGAGCACTTACCTAAGTATGGTATTTCTTAGGTCGAGTAACACTTACTGGGCCTGGATCATGTTGGCTGCCCTGATCAAATTGTTGAACAATTCTTCTATTCTGTATGATTCTTAAATCTTCTCGAAATTTTGCTTGTTTCATCTTCTTGAATTCTATCTCTGAAAAATCATTCATTACCTTATGATTAACTGTATTCTTGAACCTTGTGCTGGGAAAATCATTAATCATCTTCTCATCAGTATCTTTCTTAAACCTCATGCTGGGAGAATCATTCACTTCCTTCTGATAAATTGCTTCATTGAACCTTCTGCTGGAAAAATCATTTATTGCCTTGTGATTAATTGCTTTCTTGAACCTTCTACTGGGAGAATCATTCACTTCCTTCTGATAAACTGCTTCCTTGAACCTTCTGCTGGGAAAATTATTCATTTCCTTCTGATTAATTATTTTCTTGATATCATTATTTGCCTTCTGATTAATTGCTCTATCATTTTTCAAATTTAATAACACGTCCTTGTAAGAAATTGTCTTCTTAGGTAAAGGATTCGTCGTCTTGCCTTTATTTAGCGGAAAAATCTCATCTTCATGTATTTTGAATCTATCTTTCTTCTTATCATAGGTCTTCGACATCCATTGTGGTCTTAGTTGCAAGGGTTTCTCTTCTACCAAGTTCACTACTTCCATCTTCTGTTTTGGTACATTCTTGCATTGTATCCACAATTTGGTTGTATCCATCTTATTTCTCTGAGGTGCCCTTAAAGGTTGATTTTCCTTGTTTTGATTGACAAACTTTACTTCTCTAGTCGGTTCAGGTTTTTTTTTTTGGTGGTTCCACAGTCCCCACGGTTTGCCAGTATTCTCACTGCCTTTATTTATGCTGAATATATTGTCATTCAAAACATTTTTCCTACAAACAAAATCTTTTTGGTTTTTTAGTTTTTCAAATTTTTTTGGATTTTTTGAAATATTTTAAAAATTGGAAATAAAAGACAACTTATTTACAAATTCATGCGGTGTACCCTTAACCGGTCTGATTAATTCAACAAAATGAGTTAGAGACTTACCTGACTCAGCCTCTATTGTTCTTACCACTTTTTCTGCATCCTCTTTCCTTGTAGACTTCAACCCGGGTGATGGTTGTGTTGGAGGCATGGTTACATTTTTATTCCTGAGATGAGGTGGCTTGTAAATGGTTCCGTCTCTTGCTACATTTTGAACTTCATCACCACCCTCACTTTTGAACGGATCCACCAACCTAGACGAAGATTTATTCGTTGGATGTACTTGATCAGGCAAGATATCTGAGAGGTAGACTGGACTCTCCGGTGGTTGAACGGGATAAGACAAGATCTCTGAAATATGAACAGGCCTAATGGGTGCCTCCTGCTTTGGTAGAAGGTCAGAGATATGCACGAGCTCGTTGCTGGAATCAGTTGGAATTTGGCACGTTCCTCGGTTGCTCAACTCCATAATAATCTGCCATTAATTCAGACAAAATAACAGGACGATTAGTTGTCGAATTAAATGAGTTCACAGTTTGTACCTGATTCGTGAAGAGTTCACTGATGTGGATGGGCCGATTCATCGCAATTTCTTGCTTGTAGATTGAGTCGGTTAAATTGGTTTCATTTTCCGCCAAGACAAAATTGACCATGGGTTACCTTTGATGATATTGCAATGGGTTTGTATTCAGCTTCTTTTTCTCCCCATAATTCCTTTGTGGACATTCATATCTTCCCTGATTCTAGTTCTGTATCTGCCCCTGGTATGGTCCAACATGTGACGCAATTATTGATGCAACTGGAACATTATTCACTTGACTTTCTTCAGTAAATGGGCCCCTTCCGCGATTATTCCCATTAGAGTCCTCCGGGTTGGTCAACCTTGTCATTCTTCCCGTGTCCAATGCATTCTCAATCTGTGAAACCGCCTTCCATAAAGAGAGTAATGTTGGATGGTAAGACAATATCAGCTGATTCCAATATTCATAGTTCAAGCAGTTCATTATCATATCAACTATATCTTCTTCAGTTAATTTTTCATCTAGCTCTAACGACTTAGTCCTCCAACGTGGAAAGAATTTTGTAAATGCCTCATTGGGTTCTTGTCTGACCGCCTCTAAGTGCTTCCGTGTAAACTGAATTTCTGGGACCAACATAAACCGTCTCACAAACATATCAACCATATCCTGCCAATTAGAAACTAGACTTGGGTCTGTCTTCATTAACCATTTCAAGGCTATCCCGGTCAAACTTATTTGGAACAATTGGACTAACAACCCATCATTAATACCTAATGGTTTCAAGTACCCAACATACATGCGAATATGGGTTTTCGGGCACCCAGTTCCATCATATCTGTCCATATCCGGAAATGTGAAGCCTTGAGACAAACAGATATCGGGATAAGGATATAGCCCATATGTATCTACTGTATCCTCACCCATTTTATGTAAGGTCCTTTCAACCTCTTTGAGCCTTTGGGCCAACTGTATTTCTCGTGCCTTGCTCTCACCCATTTCATCAAATTTTTCATTTTTAACCTCTTTGAAAATGTCCTCTTCAAAATTATTCTTTTTAACCTTTTCATCATTATGGTTATTTTTGTCATTTTTCCTCATTTCAGACCCTACATATTTTCCTGTGGACTCAGCAATGGCCTCAAGAGTAAACTTTTTGGTCTCGGCTTCCAATTTTGTGAACTTGGTATCCAACATCTTTTTGAATTGTTCGCGCAACCATGACAATGCCCCAGTGTCGATATTCATTTTGGATTCTATAGTCATTTTCATGTTTCAAAGGAAACAAAAAAATATATGGTAACACAAGGGTGCTTATGTCTCGGATTTTGTGCAACAATGAATGCAGTTTACAATTAATGCACGTGCATGTAGGTTTCACTAACTTTTGGGTAGGCTTGGGTTACCTTAGCGGAATATACCTCAGACGTAGTCGAAACTAGTATTCTTTGGTACTGGGCTAAGGCTTGTGGTGGTTCGGCTGATAACGCCCAGTGGGTTCAGCATACTAGCCACGGATTTTCCTAAAATCGGACTCGGACGATGCAAAATGAAAATGCAAGATGCAGATGGGTGCGTGCAGTGTGTGTGTGCAAACACCGAGTAGTGTAAAATCAAAACCCTAAATTCCCAATTATGTTTCAAGTTAGATTCTCAAATCCCTAGCAGAATCACCACTGTAGATACCGTCGAAATCGGTTAAGATCTCTCAAATATCTAAATGGGAATCACACTTGGAAATATTATTATACGAAGTCGCCACCTAACTTAGGGAGTTGGGACCCAAAAAAAAACACTGGTCCAATTTTACAGAGATAGGTCCGGGAATCAAGATACGGGCTAGGAAGGTGTGAGGCACCTAACCCGTCCAATCCGAAGATCGGCCTCTACTTTATAATTGGGAAACTAGGGATTTTAGCCGTTAAACATAAGATATAAAATACTAAACTCATAAAAATATAACACAATAAAATATTAAATACTCCCGCTAACTGTTTATCCTTAAAAGCCAAAAAAAACTGTTCTCAAAACAATAATAGAATTATTATTATCATGAAAGTGATCACCAGCTGAAACTATTATTAACCGAAAAATAAATCAAAACAATGCAAAAATATCATAATTTTTTTTTTATTATAGCAATTCAAGTATATATACGTTCCATAGAAAATTCTGGTGAATGATCAACTATTCCGAGAACGGACACATGAAACAGGGAAGAATCCTTAGCTAGTCATGTTGCCAAGACAGTAATGTTGGCAAGCAATAAGTAGTCATCAACTCATACATATGCAGGCCAAATATATATGCTAGCTAGTAGGAAGAACAATTCGGTTATGTCAACCAAAACAGTGATGATGTATGATCGAAAAATATGACCAATCAATATGAACCGTTAAGGGGGGCACACGTACCACTATCAATGAGTTGAGATTAGAATCAAGTAGTCACCAAAGGGGCATGAAGCAAAAAAAATCGATACATGGGATTAAATCAACAAATTATTATTATCAGTTGTATGCATTAAATCATCATCAAATCAATTAAGTTTAGCAAAGCTATGATACTACCTGTTTCTCGCAAAAGAAATTGTAAATGTTACTTAGATCGAGAGGAACCAACAAAGTACAAGTCTCCGCAAATCGTATCCGAATGCCGCGATCCTATTAAACCTTTACCACCTCAATTTTTCTCCAAGACTAATTTTTTTATGTCAATATTTTTTTCCCTAAAATTCTTTTCTAAAATCTTTTCCTCCAAAGTTTTTCCTCTCCCTCCTTGACACCAAAATTAGCTCCATATTTATATTGTTTCTCCATTGACCATAACCATAGGATTAAATGACTTTGATCGAACAACTCACATTAAAACCCTAAATATCATTTCCAAATTAACAAATATTATTTCATATTTTAAAAATAATTTTATTTCATTTACTATAATTGCAAAATATATCATTTAATCTTTGGATTTTGTCCAATCCAACATAGAAAGACTTGCGCACAAAGCAAGAAATGTGTCGACATATATTACTCTCGCGAAAGAAGGCTAACTTAATTATTAGTGTCAAGGAATTGGACACGAAGTTTGGGTGCTAATAGGTGTCTGCTTTTGAAATGCGAGCTAAACCCACTTGATCGAGAGAAAGGACAAACCGTAGGTAATCATTTTAGTGGCTACACGGGCCTAGGAATTAGGTGACCTGCTGGTATTGTTTTTGGGCTCAACTAATTCTTAAGTGTAAACAACGACCAAAATTTCGATTGGGCTCGACACCTAAACCATTTCGAATACGATCTCGCGGCATATTTTCGTGACCGTGCAAAATTGGGGTGTCTACAGTTGCCCCTCTTTGGCAGAGGTTTGCATGCAACTGAATGCCAAAGACATACACACCTATTTTGCACCTTAACACGATAACAAATATTTTGTTGGATTCCTCGCTTATAAATTACCCGGAATGACACTAGAAAGTTCACCCAGATTATTTCTAAGTATTTTAATTTTGCACAAGTACATTTCCTCATGATAGAGATCATGACGAAGCGGTACTTGTGCTATACCAACTATTGCGAAAACAGGTGGTGCTTTTTTACATTAATTCTTCTAACCACATGCTACGTCATCACGTCGATTTCATCGTCTAAGTAGCGGCTCTTCAATCTTTAAGACTTTGCTCAATTATTTTCATCATCTCATGTCCTTTCTACGATCCACTAGATATCTTGGGATATACGAATTGCCCCATGCATTCTTCATTGCCACAATCCTTATGAAGAAAATACCCTTTCGCTTCTCTTTGAGCTTTGTGTCCAAAGTCTGGAGAAACCCTGTAATTGATGACCTTGCAAAAGAGCTATTAGTAGCACATATTCCTAATAAATACTAATTTTTTTTTTTTTTTTTAATCATTAAGAAAACAAATCCTAAAAAAATAATTTCCAAAAATAAAAAGGTGAAAAACAAAATACCCAATATATACAAAGGTTTAGGAATCCCGACCTGCCATGTGTCTGATAGATGCCACCTAAAATATTACCGTCCACATCCAAATTTTCAAACCTGTCAATCCTCCCAGCTATCTCCCATCTATAATTAACTTCATCAATTGGCTTCAAACTGTAAAAACGATTCACGATCTTGCTGCTTTCAGGGGTGACGTTCGATGCTTCAAATCTTCAATTGCTTCTTGCGACTCTTCTTTCTCATCTTCTCTTTCTCTTTGAAGTGCTACTCAATTTTCCCAAGTGGCTGTTTAATAACCATTTTTTTTTTTCATTTTCATTTTTTTTTTATCAATTTTTTTTTCAATTTTTTTTTCCAACCTACCCGTTTGGACGTCCGTTGCTCATAGAACTTTAGGAGATGGTGTACAGGACTAATAATGACATACATAATTAGAAACACATCTCTCTCTACAAAAGACTTATTCTACTGACGTGGGCCCAGTATGATAATGGTGGTGCCCCTTATTATTTTGCTGACACTATGAAATGAATTTTTTTTTTCTTTTTTTGGACTTAACTTGACGGATTCCATAAGACTAAAATAATAATTCTTGATTTTTTTTTCCGACTTTTTTGACGAAGGGCCTAATATAATGACTACCTTGTCCCTTTTTTTTTGACACTATATGAAAATAAAAACTCTTGATAATTATTTCTTTCTTTCTTTTTTTTTTTTTTTTTTTGGACAGACTGACTTAAGGGGCCAAACATGATGATTACTCTGCCCCTAGACTATGACACTATGAGAGAGATATTGGACTTCTAACAAAAATCTCCTTAAGTTTTATGAGCGTTCGCCGCCCTTAGATAGATTTGAGCACTTACCTAAGTATGGTATTTCTTGGGTCGAGTAACACTTACTGGGCCTGGATCATGTTGGCTTCCCTGATCAAATTGTTGAACAATTCTTCTATTCTGTATGATTCTTAAATCTTCTCGAAATTTTGCTTGTTTCATCTTCTTGAATTCTATCTCTGAAAAATCATTCATTACCTTATGATTAACTGTATTCTTGAACCTTGTGCTGGGAAAATCATTAATCATCTTCTCATCAGTATCTTTCTTAAACCTCATGCTGGGAGAATCATTCACTTCCTTCTGATAAATTGCTTCATTGAACCTTCTGCTGGAAAAATCATTTATTGCCTTGTGATTAATTGCTTTCTTGAACCTTCTACTGGGAGAATCATTCACTTCCTTCTGATAAACTGCTTCCTTGAACCTTCTACTGGGAAAATTATTCATTTCCTTCTGATTAATTATTTTCTTGATATCATTATTTGCCTTCTGATTAATTGCTCTATCATTTTTCAAATTTAATAACACGTCCTTGTAAGAGATTGTCTTCTTAGGTAAAGGATTCGTCGTCTTGCCTTTATTTAGCGGAAAAATCTCATCTTCATGTATTTTGAATCTATCTTTCTTCTTATCATAGGTCTTCAACATCCATTGTGGTCTTAGTTGCAAGGGTTTCTCTTCTACTAAGTTCACTACTTCCATCTTCTGTTTTGGCACATTCTTGCATTGTATCCACAATTTGGTTGTGTCCATCTTCTTTCTCTGAGGTGCCCTTAAAGGTTGATTTTCCTTATTTTGATTGACAAACGTTACTTCTCTAGTCGGTTCAGGTTTTTCTTTTTGGTGGTTCCACAGTCCCCACTGTTTGCCAGTATTCTCACTGCCTTTATTTATGCCGAGTATATTGTCCTTCAAAACATTTTTCTTACAAACAAAATCTTTTTGGTTTTTTAGTTTTTCAATTTTTTTTGGATTTTTTGAAATATTTTGAAAATTGGAAATAAAAGACAACTTATTTACAAATTCAGGCGATGTACCCTTAACCGGTCTGATTAATTCAACAGAATGAGTTAGAGACTTACCTGACTCAGCCTCTATTGTTCTTACCACTTTTTATTCATCCTCTTTCCTTGTAGACTTCAACCCGGGTGATGGTTGTGTTGGAGGCATGGTTACATTTTTGTTCCTGAGATAAGGTGGCTTGTAAATGGTTCTATCTCTTGCTACATTTTGAACTTCATCACCACCCTCACTTTTGAACGGATCTACCCACCTAGACGAAGATTTATTCGTTGGATGTACGGGATCAGGCAAGATATCTGAGAGGTATACTGGACTCGCCGGTGGTTGAACGGGATAAGACAAGATCTCTGAAATATGAACAGGCCTAATGGGTGCCTCCTGCTTTGGTAGAAGGTCAGAGATATGCACAGGCTCAGCTGGGAATCAGTTGGAATTTGGCACGTTCCTCGGTTGCTCAACTCCATAATAATCTGCCATTAATTCAGACAAAATAACATGACGATTAGTTGTCGAATTAAATGAGTTCACAGTTTGTACCTGATCCGTGAAGAGTTCACTGATGTGGACGGGCCGATTCATCGCAATTTCTTGCTTGTAGATTGAGTCGGTTAAATTGGTTTCATTTTCCGCCAAGACAAAATTGACCATGGGTTACCTTTGATGATATTGTAATGGGTTTGTATTCAGCTTCTTTTTCTCCCCATAATTCCTTTGTGGACATTCATATCTTCCCTGATTCCAGTTCTGTATCTGCCCCTGGTATGGTCCTACAGGTGACGCAATTACTGATGCAACTGGAACATTATTCACTTGACTTTCTTCAGTAAATGGGGCCCTTCCGCAATTATTCCCATTAGAGTCCTCCGGGTTGGTCAACCTTGTCATTTTGCTCGTGTCCAATGCATTTTCAATCTGTGAACCCGCCTTCCATAAAGAGAGTAATGTTGGATGGTAAGACAATATCAGCCGATTCCAATATTCATAGTTCAAGCAGTTCATTATCATATCAACTATATCTTCTTCAGTTAATTTTTCATCGATCTCTAACGACTTAGTCCTCCAACGTGGAAAGAATTTTGTAAATGCCTCATTGGGTTCTTGTCTGACCGCCTCTAAATGCTTCTGTGTAAACTGAATTTCAGGAACCAACATAAACCGTCTCACAAACATATCAACCATATCCTGCAAATTAGAAACTAGACTTGGGTCTGTCTTCATTAACCATTTCAAGGCTATCCCGGTCAAACTTCTTTGGAACAGTTGGACTAACAACCCATCATTAATACCTAATGGTTTCAAGTACCCAACATACATGCGAATATGGGTTTTCGGGCACCCAGTTCCATCATATCTGTCCATATCCGGAAATGTGAAGCCTTGAGGCAAAAAGATATCGGGATAAGGATATAGCCCATGTGTATCTACTGTATCCTCACCCGTTTTCTGTAAGGTCCTTTCAACCTCTTTGAGCCTTTGGGCCAACTGTCTTTCTCGTGCCTTTCTCTCACCCATTTCATCAAATTTTTCATTTTTAACCTCTTCAAAATTATTCTTTTTAACCTTTTCATCATTATGGTTATTTTTGTCATTTTTCCTCATTTCAGACCCTACATATTTTCCTGTGGACTCAGCAATGGCCTCAAGAGTAAACTTTTTGGTCTCGGCTTCCAATTTTGTGAACTTGGTATCCAACATATTTTGGAATTGTTCGCGCAACCATGACAATGCCCCATTGTCGATATTCATTTTGGATTCTATAGTCATTTTCTTGTTTCAAAGGAAACAAAAAAAATATATGGTAACACAAGGGTGCTTATGTCTCGGATTTTGTGCAACAATGAATGCAGTTTACAATTAATGCACGTGCATGCAGGTTTCACTAACTTTTGGGTAGGCTTGGGTTACCTTAGCGGAATATACCTCAGACGTAGTCGAAAATAGTCTTCTTTGGTACTGGGCTAAGGCCTGTGGTGGTTCGGCTGATAACGCCCAGTGGGTTCAGCTTACTAGCCACGGATTTTCTTAAAATCGGACTCGGACGATGCAAAATGAAAATGCAAGATGCAGATGGGTGCGTGCAGTGTGTGTGTGCAAACACCGAGTAGTGTAAAATCAAAACCCTAAATTCCCAATTACTTTTCAAGTTAGATTCTCAAATCCCCAGCAGAGTCGCCACTGTGGATACGGTCGAAATCGGTTAGGATCTCTCAAATATCTAAATGGGAATCACACTTGGAAATATTATTATACGAAGTCGCCACCCAACTTAGGGAGTTGGGACCCAAAAAAAAACACTGGTCCAATTTTACAGAAATAGGTCCGGGAATCAAGATACGGGCTAGGAAGGTGTGAGGCCTCTAACCCGTCCAATCCGAAGATCATCCTCTACTTTATAATTGGGAAACTAGGGATTTTGGCCGTTAAACACAAGATATAAAATACTAAACTCATAAAAATATAACACAATAAAATATTAAATACTCCCGCTAACTGTTCATCCTTCAAAGCCAAAAATACCTGTTCTCAAAACAACAATAGAATTATTATTATCATGAAAGTGATCACCAGCTGAAACCATTATTAACCGAAAAATAAATCAAAACAATGCAAAAATATCATTATTTTTTATTTTTTTTATTATTATGGCAATTCAAGTATATATACGTTCCATAGAAAATTCTGGTGAATGATCAACTAATCCGAGAACGGACACATGAAACAGGGAAGAATCCTTAGCTAGTCATGTTGGCAAGCAATAAGTAGTCATCAACTCATACATATGCAGGCCAAATATATATGCTAGATAGTAGGAAGAACAATTCGGTTATGTCAACCAAAACAGTGATGATGTATGATCGAAAAATATGACCAATCAATATGAAACGCTAAGGGGGGCACACGTACCACTATCAATGAGTTGAGATTAGAATCAAGTAGTCACCAAAGGGGCAGGAAGCAAAAAAAATCGATACATGGGATTAAATGAACAAATTATTATTATCAGTTGTATGCATTAAATCATCATCAAATCAATTAAGTTTAGAAAAGATAGGATACTACCTGTTTCTCGCAAAAGAAATTGTAAATGTTACTTAGATCGAGAGGAACCAACAAAGTACAAGTCTCCGCAAGTCGTATCCGAATGCCGCGATCCTATTAAACCTTTACCACCTCAATTTTTCTCCAAGACTAATTTTTTTATGTCAATATTTTTCTCCCTAAAATTCTCTTCTAAAATCTTTTCCTCCAAAGTTTTTCCTCTCCCCCCTTGACACCAAAACTAGCTCCATATTTATATTGTTTCTCCATTGACCATAACCATAGAATTAAATGACTTTGATCGAACAACTCACATTAAAACCCTAAATATCATTTCCAAATTAACAAATATTATTTCATATTTTAAAAATAATTTTATTTCATTTACTATAATTGCAAAATATGTCATTTAATCTTGGATTTTGTCCAACATAGAAAGACTTGCGCACAAAGCAAGAAATGTGTCGACATATTACTCTCGCGAAAGAAGGCTAACTTAATTATTGGTGTCAAGGAATTGGACACGAACTTTGGGTGCTAATAGGTGCCTGCTTTTGAAATGTGAGCTAAACCCACTTGATCGAGAGAAAGGCCAAACCGTAGGTAATCATTTTAGTGGCTACATGGGCCTAGGAATTAGGTGACCTGCTAGTATTGTTTTTGGGCTCAACTAATTCTTAAGTGTAAACAACGACCAAAATTTCGATTGGGCTCGACACCTAAACCATTTCAAATACGATCTCGCGGCATATTTTCGTGACCGTGCAAAATTGGGGTGTCTACAAATGGAAGTGAAGTCGTTGTCTTGGGAAGATGCATTATAGGTTTTGATGTGACAAGATAATGAGCTGAACTGGTGCTCTAGCTCGTGATAGTTCCGTTGGAGTGGTGGCGATATGTGTTGGCTTAAGAGTTTGCAAGGCTGAGATAGTATAGTTACATTTATAGCAATGGATGAGAGCTGGGTACTGAAACAGTGGTGCTGGAGAAAGAAGGGGAACAATGGTAATGAGACGACTTAAGCTGAAGGTGGCACTGTTGCCTGGAGTTGGATTGCGAGGCATGAGTTGAAATATGCAGATTATGAAGTTGTTTTAGATAGTTCTGAGTTCACTAGCAGATGCAAAAAATGCAGGTGGTAGCTATGCATTGATTCTGATGGAGATTATAAAGTTGCAAGAGAATCTGTAGATTGAGTATTGGTTCAGTCAAAAGAAATGGATGGTGTTGATGATGATGCTATTGCTACAAAAATTGCAGGAAGTAACAGGTGCAATAATTTTCAAGTATACTCTCTCTTGATGCCATTATCGATTCAGTAAATTTAATTTGCTTGAATATTGTGATATTGAACTGTAGAAACATCGAAAATAGCTCCATTTTGTTTGCTTCATTTAATTCTTGACTCTAGATTTTGTAAGAAAATAGAAAAAGTTGCTTTCACTTTTGGAGACAACTTGAGATAGTTGATTCCAGAATTGGAGGCAACTTAAGCTATTTGATTCTAGAATTGTATTGCTTATGCTTTGAAGTTAAAATAATAGATGAATGCTTAGGAAGTTGAGCAGGAACTGAATATGTATTTGGGAAATGAAGAGCAGAACAAGGAGTTGTTGCTTCTTATGTGTTGCTGATGGTGTTTGAGTAAGGGAATGTAAGTGACTGCATCTGTTGGCTCATGTTGCAAGTGTGTGTATATGGTTGTGGTCATGAATCTGTTGCAGATAGAGTTGCGGTATGATGAATATGTGAGTCTCCTTATTGGGTTTGCAATTAAAGATGCGAATCTGCTTACTGGTGATAATAGTGTAGTTGTACTGAGTTGGAAGTGTAGGTGGTAAATGAATAGATTGGTCTGCAAGAAGAAGAAGTAGCAGTTTGGTGGTATGTGATTTTGATATGTTGATTTTGTATAAACTAATCTGTGGTGCAATGGTAGCACAACTTACTATATGTCAGAAGATGTGTGTTCGACTCACACTAGTTTCACTTTTTTGTGTACAATTTTTATTTTTTTGGAGACAACTTGTGATAGTTGCCTCCATATATGAAGACAACTTTGTGCTAGTTGCCTTCACTTTTGAAGACAACTTGAGCTAGTTGCCTCTGATTCGGAGACAACTTGAGTTAGTTGGCTCCATTTTGTTTTGAAACTTGTCCGTGTACACTATTTATTGGAAACAACTTGAGTTAGTTGCCTCCACTTTTGGAGACAACTTAAGCTAGTTACCTCCGGTATGGACACTATTTATTGGAGACAACTTGAGATAGTTGCCTCCGATATGGACACAACTTATGCTAGTTGACCCCACATGGTAGTGGTGGTCGGCGGTGGTGGTTAGCGGCGGCGGTGGTTGGTGGTTAGCGGTGGTGGTCGACGGCGGTGGTGGTTGGTGGTGGTGGTTAGCGGTGAACAATGGTGGCGGGTAGTAGAGGTTTTTTTTTATTATTATTTATTTACAAGGAGCTTGCGGCACAGCTTGTTGCTCTCTTGCGTGCTATGTAAGAGAATATGTAATGATTTTTCTTTAATTAAGTGAAAATTCTCATTATTTATTTTGAATAATGGTTAGCCTTTTTTGTATGTACGCTATATAAAAGAAGGTATTTTAGTAATGTATTAACCTTAGGAATATTTGTAAAGTTCAAAAGGGTATATTTATAAGGAGCCTCATAGTAGGGGTATATAGATAATGTTCCCTTTTTAGACACAGATAATCCAAGTAAAACCCCTCTATTGGAGTGTGACGTCCCAATAATAACCTTCTTAAAAAAAAAAAAAAAAAAAAAAAAAAAAAAAAAAAAAAAAAGGCAAAAAAAGGCAAAAAAAAAGGCGTTCAGAAAATAACTCAGTCATCACCATCATTATGAAAAACTTGAAAGCAACAGAAATTGGTCCCAATCCGATTTCGCTTTTTCTTTCTGGTAATTCTCATGCACCTTGGTCAAGTTTCTACAGCCACATAGTAAATTATGTAGTGGATACAGGTCATCATATAGTACATTAGGCAGAGCCGCAGTAGTGGGATCTTTTTTTTTTTTTGAAACCAGCAGTAGTGGGATCTTGAACAGCATATCACATAGGTCATCATCGTAGGTGAGAAAGATCAACAGTTTGGCCACAATCAGTTAGCCCCAACAATTCAACCCATGTGATGTGGCAACCAACTAGAAGGATGTGAAAACCCCTGACTGATCAGACACGCAACAGCTTTCAATTTCAACATTCAAAGCCAACAGCATTCAATAGCTTGACCTTGACCTTGACTTAACCTGACATAACGCGACTCAGTAGTCACAGGATTCAACTATTTACATGTACGGAATGTGTCAAGGAGGTAACTTCACAAATGGAACCAAATTTCAAGCCAATCTGAACCTCCTGCTCTCCTCGTTATCCTCCGACGTGCTTACAGCAAACAATGGATTCTCCAACGGGACCAGTGGAAATAACCCAGATAAAGTTCATGGTCTTTTCTTATGTAGAGGAGACCTCACGAATGTTGCCTGCCAGAGTTGTGTAACAACTGCAGCAGAAGATATCAAGAAAAAATGTCCCAACAAGAAAGAAGCTGTAATATTTTACGATGAATGCATGCTGCGGTACTCAAACCAATCCATCTCTCCGTGGTGCAAAAAAAACCGAGGGTCGCCTTTTTTAATATGAACAACGCATCTGATCCTGATCGATTTAAACCATTAGTGGGAGAACTATTGGAGGAACTGGTTACAAGGGCCACTGTTAATTCATCAAAGTTTTCAACAGCAACGAAAGATTTAAACAGCACACAGAAGATATATGGGTTAGCACAGTGTACGCCTGATTTATCTTCAAAAAGTTGTAAAGAATGCTTGGTGGAAGCCACTAGTGAAATACCATCATGTTGTGATGGTAAACAAGGTGGAAGAGTTCTTCTACCAAGTTGTAATGTGAGATATGAAACTTACGCTTTCTATAAATCAGAGGCCGATAACTCACCAGCTCCTTCCCCTGCTTCATTACCTGATCCACGCTCAACATCTCCTTTCCCATAGTCATTAGCTCCGCCACCACGTAATTCAACAAACGGTAAATTTGCATACATTTGTGGTTTGCTCAACAAAGGCATATGAATCTTCTAGAATTATGCATCATTGGAAATTGAATGATGAGCCTTTGAAAGTGGTCATTATAATCTAGTTGCAGAGATTCAATTATAACCAAATTGGTAAAAACAATTTAGTATTATTTTTTTGTTGTGATAATTGTTCTTATTATGTGTACAGGAATGGAGAAGAACACCTTCAACAACTTACTCTGATCATGCCTTTAGTTGTTACTCTCGTACTTGCAACAGGCAACCAATGCCCTCACTAGACTCCAATCCCCAACTGCCTTCTTCGAGTGTAATCATCAAATGCCTACAAAGGATATCACAAGCCAAGAGCAGTTTAATTAGATCTTTCTACCCCGTGAACTCATCTAAACCGTTCAGTAAGGTGCGTCATTGCGCCCCCATTAGTCATCACAGAGTATATATGTGTCTGTAATACGTGCTCTGGAGAGTTTTAATAAGGCTTTTCTCTGGCTTTTAAAATGATTCAGTGAAATCTCTAATATCATGACGAAATAAATTTGGTGTTTTGTTTTGTTTGATGAATCAGAGTATTATCAGCATAGATTATCGACAAAATAAGGTAAAGTTCAGAATCAGAAATGAAAATGTGTTTGAAGTTTGAACCTTTTTCTGACTCCTATAACTGATTACTCAGAAACCAGCAAGGGGATGCTCACATGTCCTCTACTCAAGAAGTACTACTAGAATCCAGTCCATAAATTGCTATGTGTTTTAGACTGATGGACAATCCATGGATCATGACTCTAGAAATTAAAGTCTGTTCCATACCCCACACACATCAATGATCATTCACAAATGTTATGAAACAACAAAAAATGAATGAGACATGATGTAACTTCGACAAAATCAAAGAGGTTTTTGGTTACAGATTTTCTACAAAAAATTTAAATTGAAGCATGCCTTTCAAGATACTTTCTTTCTAATAATGTCCAAGTGAAAAGATGTGCCTCAAATTGAATCGTGACTTTCAGACTCAAATTAAATCAAAACTTTTCAGAGTCAGTGAAGTAATGCAAACACAGCTTTCCACAAAAACAGACAGAGTAGTGCATGTATTAAGCAATAACCGAGTGACTACTCGCTGATGAGATTATAGGGAAACCATGAAACCTCACGCAATTAATGTAAGGGGCACCACTTTTAACTGCATATAATAACTGGATGGAATCTGAATTAGCCATAAGAATTCATGTAAGCATGACTAATCTTACTTGAAAGGAGCATGTATATAAATAAGGACATAGATACACTATACATGTATCATACTTGAAGCATGACATGTATGAAGGAACATATGCAAGAACCTTTGACAATAACCAACCAGGATGTAATATTTCATGCAGTCATAAGCCAACAAAAAAATACATTGACCACCTAGAGGACAAAATACTGTAGTAAAACCAATCACTTCATACATAAACATATATACCTGAATGCCGATGTAACACCCCAAAATTCGGGTCATGGATTTAACCCAAATTCTAGATGCTACGGTCGGGTCTCGGAACTCTAATTCATTTCCCAAGCTTACATTTATGGCTCTCATCTTAACAACTAGGTCCTAATTAGTCTCACTACAGTTATTACATTCCCCTGACAGGTCTTAATACTCCGAAATTCAAAGAAAAGATTACAATAAATGAAAACAAATGAAATGTACCACAAAATCTGGGCAGAAATCCTGCCGAAAAACGTCAGTGACATCCTGTCTTGGCGAGGCTCCACAGGCTTCGTTATAAGTCGGAATTTAGAGTTTAATACCAATTTAGAAAGAGGAAAGAACTACCTTTCAAGTACATTTTGAAAATCTAGATTCTGAGTTAAAATGATAGGTCAAAAGCGTAGGCAAAGTTGGTCACAGAACTGCCCACCTACAGATTTCAGAATTTCATTTTTCTACCCCAAGGGCCAAATCTCCTAAACGAAAAGTCTAAACACCAAACCCTTTAAACCCATTTTAGATAAGATATATATGAACATTTCCTATAAGAAACTAAGGCCGAAAACCCTTCCAAATGGTGTCAGTGCTTAAGGGAAAAGGTACAGTAAACTGTCATAAACAAAAGCAAGTATTTAGCATTTCATTCTGACTTTAACTTTCAGAATGCGATGGTTATTCAACAAAGCATTTCAACTATCAGTAGTTTAATCTTCAAGACAGTAAAATATGTTCTAAGTCTCCAACATTCAAGCCATGAAAGGAATCTAAATAATCTGCAGTAGAAATCTGGGCAAAATAATGCCGCAGAAATCAGTCCCAGGCAGTGAACTAAGTAAGACTCCACAGACCTCACTAAGAGTCCAAATCCGAAGCTTGACCCCAATTTAGAAAGTATACAGACTCAGCTTCGTAATGCACCTGAAAAATCCAGATTCGGACTTCATTTGATCTGCGAAAAGGGTATGCTCAGATGGTCAAATAACTGCGAACCTGCAGTTTTCAGCTCAGGCCAACTAGTTTCCAGGGAACAGATCTCCTAAACGATAATTCGAAACACTAAGCCCTTTGAACCCATTATAGACAAGACATAAAGGAACATTTTTCGTTAAGAAAGTATCGCCTAAATCCCTACCTATTGGTGCCAGTTTCGCAGAGAACAAGGTGCAGAAAAACTGTGTCAGAAAATGATGATTTCAACATTTAGTTTAACTATAACCTTCAAAGACAAATCTCAATTGAACAAATCCTTCAAATGTATAATAAGTACTTCCAGCTAGTGATTCATAAGTCTAAGTATTCCACATTTATTCTCTCAAAGTAAAACATCAAGTTACATGGAAATGAAACAAAAGCAATGCACGCTTAAAGTAACAATTCTCACTTGCTTCGCCCTTCGATAAAATCTGCAAAATCGTCAATTGGGGTGAGATGACGGCTCAATAGGCTTACGTTCCCATCCTCAAAGAGATGCGGAAGAAATCTCATAAAAGAAAAATTAAGAAATTATACGGAAAGAAACGACGATAGAACTTTGAATAGAAAACGATATATTCAACAAATAAATTTCACAATACCACTGAAGTTTCCGACAAATCAATTCATTAGATTTCGACACATTGAGTCACGGCACGAAAACCTTGGTTTGTACACCCACCTATCGTTTCTCGGCACGGACAGCCGCCATCGATGGTCGGGAAGCTACGTTCCCATGGGGATCATTACCCATTTTTCTATATCGGGGATCATTACCCGGCGTAAGATGGAATTATATTCCAACTAACGGAAGACATGAACTCAATAAATTTTTCATAAACAACTTATTTATCACTAAGAGAGTAAGTTTCATTCACAATTGAACACAACTGATTCTTAAATCAATAGCCATATCAACACAAATTCATGCATAGGAACAATGGAATATGCACATGGAATTAATTGTCACTCCATAAAAAAAATCAGCAACACTCATCCTTGACATCAGTAAGGACACAAAATAGATTGGTTATTCACTAACGTAAAAATGGCAAGACAAAAAAATAGGTTTGTCAACAATGAACCGTACAAATTCGTAGTAAACGGAATTAAAGTTCTTAGAAGCATTTTTACAAACATTTCAAATTCCAAAAGCAATCAGTGAGACCCATCATTTGAAATTAGGTATTTTCTTTTCAAAACCAAGCAATCCAATTTCATAGTCCATGTTAGCTAAACACAATTCAATACGTATGGAGAAATTTCAACAGCAACAAAAAGACAAATCAGGGAATTCAATTCTCAATTTGGGAAGAAATAACACTAAAGTAGTAGGGAATTTCTCAAAGAAGATGAGTAGTAAAACCTACCTCAAAATAGCATGCACAAAAATTGTCTTCTTCCCTAGTGTTCTTCTCATACCCTAGCTTGAAATCTTAAAATATGATGTATATACATGATGCACAAAAACGCTACAAATTCCCGACTCTTGGGCCTCCCTTCTAGTTCTTAACACAGGAGAGGAGACCCTTCCCTTTGTCATTTCTATTTTCATTGGTTTCCTTACTAAAACTGCTAAGTTTATTTGCACCCAGACCATACTAAATAGAGTAAGAGGGTGGAACAATCACCATTAAAAATTCTTAGCACAATTCAGGCATTATGGAACTACTATGTATAAGGTGTCGTGCCTTAACCACTAAAATAAGAAGACGTATAGCTAGCCTAACTGTATGCACAAACTGTAACCAGTAAAAGATATAACCAAACTTTTTATTTGGTCTAAATTTAGCAATCAAAATGGAGATTATCGAACTTGGGTTGATACCCGACCCTAAACACGTATAAAATGGGTAAATGAAATTGGAGGGTATCACAGCCGAAGTTGCAATTCATCACATGCTGATAGTAACAAAGATTAGATGATTGACGTACAAAAAATTGTAATATAGTGTCTATTCCACAAAATCGTTGTAGATGCATGCACTAAGCCGAAAACACGAAGAAATTGGATTGTATTCAGAATCTATAGATTGTTGGAAAAATTGCTGTGGTTTATTGGAACTAGTTGACACGTATCAAGAAATCTAATAGAATACAAAAGATAGAAAATGATTATCGAATTTAGGTGATTGAGGTCAGAGTCAGACGCTTTCCTTAGGACAACTTAATGGATTGTTACACATCTAACAGAAGATTGTGCTACAATTCCAATTTGTGCTTAAGGTTAACTGCTATCCTATCCTTCTCTATCCCATCCTCGAAATAATATTGCTGACAAGTAATCCTCTATATTGCAGAAAAAGACAATAAGTCCTCCAACAATATAGTTCCTATTGTGGCCATTTCTGCAGTTATTGCACTAGTACTCATCTCTACGTTATTAGTACACTTCTACCTAGAGAAAAAAAAAAAGCGCACAACACGATTGATGATGGTAAGTACTATTTATGGACTATACACGATTGATGATGGTAAGTACTATTTATGGACTATACTCTGTAATGTAAGATTAATGTTAATCCAGGTAGAGGCACGGTGAAGGAATCTTGTTCGTCCTTTGTTATGCTATCACAATAATGCTGACATGGTGTCCACAACACTAAGTTTTCCAGCCTCCTTTGTCCAAAAGAAGTGATTGTTCATCATTATCTCCGTTGGTCACAGATATGGATGACATTACAAGGATAGAGTCGTTGCGGTTTGATTTGGACACAATAAAAGCTGCTACTGGAAATTTCTCTACTGCTAATACGCTTGGGAGAGGAGGATTTGGTTTTGTTTACAAGGTAGAAATTAACTTAGAAAATCTAATGAAAATCTTTGTAAGTACACATCTTACATCAGTATACAGTCTCATCTATTAATATGATTCCAGGGTATGTTATCAAATGGACAAGAAATAGCTGTACAGAGGCTATCTATTAACTCTGGACAGGGTAGAAAAGAATTTAAGACTGAGGTTGGTTTACTGGTCAAGCTTCAACACCGGAATCTTGTTAAACTCCTAGGGTACTGCTTGGAGGAAGAAGAAAAGCTACTTATCTATGAGTTTGTGCCCAATGGAAGCCTTGATCGTTATATATTTGGTTTGGATCTTCTTTCCATTCATTTTGAATTATATATTAACTTGCATTTCGATAATTCAGCTTGAGCTCTATCTAACTTGAGTGTTTGATTTTTATGATTTTGCAACTATGTAAGACCCCGTGAAAGCAACAAATTTGAATTGGGAAACACGTTACAAAATTATTGGAGGGATCACTAAAGGCCTACTCTATCTTCATGAAGATTCTCGACTAAGAATTATTCATAGAGATCTCAAAGCTGCTAATGTGTTGTTGGATGAGGAGAATAACGCCAAAATTTCAGATTTTGGTATGGCAAAGCTGTTTGAATTGGACCAAACTCAAGGAAACAGCAGTAAGGCTGTGGGAACATAGTAAGCTGCGCTCTATTTTCGATAGCTGAATAATGGAACCCAATGAATATATTTTAGAACTAATTATCCAAATAACATGTGTAGCGGATACATAGCACCAGAATATGCATTGCATGGGCAGTTCTCAACAAAATCAGATGTATATAGTTTTGGTGTCTTACTACTCGAGATAGTAACTGGCAGGAGGGTTACTCAGTTCTATAAGTCAGACAGCTCTGAGTACCTTCTAACCTATGTGAGTCTTATGTAAATGATTAATTCCTCTATTGATCAGTTAACATGCAACCAAGGCTTTAAGGTGATTCAACCAACTTCCACGAACTTTAATTCTTAATAATCTAAACAATATTTGGTGCTCTTTCCAGGTATGGAGACATTGGGAAGAAGGAACAACTTTAAAATTAATGGACCAAACATTAGGAGAGAACTATTCAGAAAATGAAGTTAAGAAGTGCATACAGGTTGGGTTGTTATCTGTTCAAGATGTAATCGAGAGACCAACCATGGCGAAGGTTGCTCAAATGCTCGCGAATGATACTACCATCCCCCATTCGTTGCCCCGACCTGCAGTGTTTAGTCATGGATTGGCAGCATAGAATTAAAAAGGATTCCAGAGAGTGGCACATCATCAAGTGCAACTAAATCAGATAGGTCTTCGCAATTTACTGATCATAGCATCATATCAACCGGCCGTTAGTTAATGCCATCCCAATTAGTGATCCATCGGATCCCAGCTGCAGATTGTTTGAAAATTAGAAAATATAGATCGTAGTTTTTTTTAATCTAGTTCTAAAGAAAATAAAAAAAGATTTTGCTTCTTTTACGAGGCAACGAGGCAATTTACAAAACTCAAATTACACATTTCTTTTGAAAATTTTACTTTTGTTTATGGTCGCATAGCTCCACAAAATGATAAAAGTGAAAACAAATAACAAAAGATCAAAGCTGCACTACCATGAAATTAAGAAGTTATAAATGCAAAAGACCAAAGAAACAGAATTTACCAGCTTCAATGTAACACGAGAAGGAGATCTTTCCACACTTCACAGAGGAGATGCCCTAGAATGCAAAAGTCGGATCGACTATTTAACCAGATAGAGATGAATTGATTAATTGTTCATCAGATAATCTCTAGAAGGTACCTGTTGGGTAGATAGAGATGATGACTCGATGATGATGTCAATTTTTGGATTTTACAGTCCTTCGAGTAAGATCCAAGGTGGTTAATTTTCTGGTCGATGATCTGTGTAGTTAGGTTGACCGAGCGAAGGGAGGGAGGACTCTATAGTCTATATATGGTGACTTTGTGTTAATGTGAAGTAGGGGTGAGACTTGGGTTGGTTGGGCGGGTTAGAAGGCTTGGCCGAGGCAAACCCGAGCTAGGAATTCTTTGCCCAGATTGCCCATCGAACCCGTGGAACTTATTGAGGTGTTGCCCAAGTCCGCCCAAGTTATGTTCCTCGGGTTGGCCCAAGTTCCACTAGACATACAAGTTTGTTAATGTGATAATAATAAATTTAGTAATAATAAGATTTAATTCCTCTATTTATTTTAAATTTCCAAATAACTGAAAATTATTTATAATAATATAAACTCTTTTCATATCGAATGATTAATGAGATATATATAATTTATATTTTCACTAATAGATTTGAAAATAATATCTAAAATTTCTCTAAATAGATAATAACACTAATTATAAAAAATGTCTTATACATAGTTCTTCGGGTTGGGCGGGTTGTTTGGGTTAGAAATATTTGTTCCCATGCTTGCCCAAATTTAACTCGGGTTCATAAAATTGTTGCCCAAGCTTGCCCAAAGTTTTGAAATACGTTGCCCAAGTCCGCCCAACGTTCGGGTTGGGCATGGGTTGGGTGGGTTGACCCAACCCAAGTCCCACCCCTAATGTGAAGCGTGACAATTTTTTCCAAATTGAAACAAAAAGATTGGATTTGATGTCTGTCTATTAATGAAAATCCCAAAATACTCCTCAAAAAGGACGCGGGCGTAATTTATTCTTTCTTTTCTTTCAGATAATTTCGTAGATAAACCAAAAAATGAAGGGTAATATAGTAAATTTAGGGGAAGGAAAAAAGGACACGGAGGTTGGAATTCTTTTAATTGTTGAGGTGCATTTTTGTCAAAGTCGAGTTAGAGGTCAAAGGGTCGAATACCGGCCACCCCTTCGATTCTGTATCTTTTTCTCTCTTCTTCTTCTTACTTCTCCTCCTTCTCCGTTCCCAGCTGCTGATGAAAATGCACCTGCCATTAATAGAGGAAGAGGTGGTTCCATCCGAGATTAAAGAAGATATGAGTTTGCAGAAGAGGGTATTAGAAGCTGAGAACAACAAGGATTAAGGATTAAGCTGAATTTGAGATGTCGAAATGGGTGTTGATGTTGAATCGAGAAGGTGAAAGTAAATTTGGAAGTTGTTTATCTCATGGAAGAATGGGGTAATCGTCAGTTCAAGAGTTTGAGAAGTTGGTTTGCGGAGTATGATTTTAGGCGCTGCTAAACACATTAGTTTCTCCATTGTTGAAACTTGCTCATGATAAAAATGGAAATTTGAATTTGTGTTTTTATAATTTCGATTTCAAACAATTTCAATTTCTATGTGAATTCAAACAATTTCGATTTCTATCTGAAACCAACATAAAATCTCCCACGGTTCGTACCTGTTTGTGTAAATGCCTAAGAGTATACCGTTGTTCAATTTTCAGTTTGTGAACTCATTTTGGTTTTATTGGGGATTCATTGCAAGGTTATGTATCCAGTTCTCACCCACCTCAAAACCAAAATTGGTGAGTTACTTCCCAGTTCTATCCCACATTGTAGCAATATAGATACATGATTACCTTACAGTTTTTTGCTAAATCAGAAGAAAAAAGAAAATTAGGTACCTTCCTTGGTTCGTTACACTTTTTTTTGACATAATTTCATTTCAAATGAACATGTACCTAATGAATTTTCTTTTGCTACTCAGGAAAGCAACACGCGAAACTGAAGAAAAAGCAGGCTAGCTAATTTGAGACCGAGTTCTTAAAGAAATCCAATTCATTACAGTGTGGAGGTATAATCCATATATCTTTTGTTGACATCAATTGAGTTTGTTAGCCTTGTTTATGTAGTTTTAGCTTGTGAATGGTCTAACTGAATGGCTTGTTGTTGAATAAATTGAGATGCCAGTGACTATTGGATAGAAAAGTGAGAAAATGGTGGTTGTATGCAGGTAGTTTTGTGAACTGATCGATGAGTTAACTTCTGAAAGATGAGAACTTTATTACGATTGCTAAGGAAACCATGTTGTCATTTCTAAGCTAGATTTTTGTTATAGGTTCATCCACAGATAAATTAGAGTCGGTTGCGTCGAAAAAACCGAAGAGGGCAACACCTACTATCTGTTAAGCAACGTAAGTTTTAGTGTTCTACTAACCACATGATGATCCCCTTTCTTATTTACTTTCATAAGACCCATGCATGATTCAGCTAATCCCATCATGAATATGATTAAATTATTTGTCAACCTTTGCTAATAAAATCCATGCTATAGGTATTTGCCCAATTTTAACTTTTGTTTTGTATTGATCTTGAAAAGTAGGACACGTTCACAAATAAGTCAAGTAGTTCGTGAATATCGCAAGATTCTCAACTTGGATTTGCTTCCCAAGTGCAGACCTCTTTTGGTAGGATGTTCATACTTTGCAGCACGTTCTGTGGCAGAAGCAGCTCAACTTGTTTTTCTGTCCATACAACTACATCATCAACTCAAACATACAGAGTGCCATGGAAGTAGATCTTAAAGCCTCAAATTGTGAGTACAATTTTAGTTTTGCATCAATTTCTTCGGTCGGCCATCCCACCGTGGCATCGGTCATCTAGTGAATAATAACGATAACTACGTAATAAAGATGCATTTTTAAACCGTTAGATTTTGCATTTATTTATCTATATCTACCCGATTTATTGTGCACTCTGGTCTCCGGTGCATGCTGCCTAGGAGAAATTACTATGGAGTGAATAAATAAGAGATTTGTTCATTTTGCTCTCATTCTGGACTCGACAAATGTGGGCAACGAGTGAGCAAACGAAAACTAGAATGTGAGTAATGGCATAGATGGAAAAATATAGTTTTTCGTTTCGAAATCCTTAAGGTGTTGAACAATTTCAACCCCTTATTGTTAGTTGTTGTTCCACCTGTAATACTTAATTTTAAACATATATATGTAATTCGATTTCAACTCGAAGAAGTACTTTTAATTAATTAAAATTAGAATTACAAACGTAGTAGAATTAAAAGTTACAATTTCTCTAATGTCGTCCATTATTATCTTCTTGGCCATGATTCCGTTCTCTAAGATCCGGGATTTTCCCACTTGCCAACAAACTTGAGAATTATTGAAAGGCGAAAGGAGATTGTTGAACACCATTGGACGATTGTTGGAAAGAATTCGGTGCTCCAAACATATAAGTGGTTTGTTGTGGTAGTGTAACGGTGTAATAAGGTTCATTTGGGTTGTAGGGAGAGAATGATGATGAAATGCATCTCAGATCAGGCTGAAATACTTGAGGTGGAGAAAAAGGCAATGTTTGTGGTGAAGTACATGGTGCTTGTGTTTCTCCCACTACTGTATCATTCCTGTGCCATGATCGGTTGCTCGTGGTAGAACCGGAGAACTGTGAACGTCCATCAGCATTAACAGTTGCACTCAATCCAAACATTGTGTCCGTCTTCCATCTCCAACACACACTCAAGTGTGTAGACCCCATTTTTTGAAACAACCAATGCGTATTGTTAAGTTGTTTCTTCAACTCATCATTAGTAGCATCCACACTCTAGTAAGGATAATCACGTTCCATATCTTGGGAAACAATGGGGATCGTGGTTGGCTCACCTTGTGAAGTAATACTTGGCATCTCCCAACGTATTTCGGGAAAATGTGGCGAAGATGACGAAGAAATTCCATCAGTGGTGGGTAAGTCACAAAGCATGGTTATTCTTGAGGTGCTTGGCTAGGAATGATGTTTGTATAACGATATATACGTGATAACCATGCGAAATCAAACCCATAGATATGCATGTTGTGAACACCAATTACAGGCTTCGCAATCGACTGGTACCAGCTGACATATTGCGCTTCAGTAATATTCACTCATGTGTTTAGTTCACACCTCACTCATGGTTTCAGTCGCAACCAATCAAAATCTGATGCGAGGGTTTGCATCTGTTATGTGGTGTTAGTTGCAATTGCATGAATATTCAGTAACTGGAACAATAGTATTTATCCTAGGCACCAAATACCTCTGTCCATTTTCGGAGTGTAAAAAAAACTCTTCGGAGAGAATAATCAAGAATAGCTCATACCTCGTTATTTTGAAACTCAGGAAAATTACCGTAAGGGTGAACAACAACATTCTTGTGGCTCTGTGTCATATGTTGAAACCTCTGAACAAAATGGGAAATCAAGTCGTCGTTACCGGTGTCCTTCAACCAGTTACTCGTATAGTACATGTCCATAATTGGAAGTCTACGGGTATTTTCTTTACGAATTGGTTTACCAACATGGAAGTAAGTATGCCACCGATACTGCAAATTACTTCATAAAATTTAGTATTTTGATCAGGTTTTTGTTCATGAAAAATCTTTAAATTTAGAAATAATAATTTAGATACCTACATCTATGATGCCCCATAAACCAGTGAGGTTAGGTATACCTATGGATGCTTGATCGAGCCCATTGTACATTTATACTAAAAATGCAGACCCCCAATCATAATTTGGTGCTTTATCAAGATTTTCTAACACTTAAGATAACCAATATGATAAATAGTAGTTGAGTTAGGAAAGAACGTCTCACCCATTAACTATAAGATAAACAACTCTCTAGAGTTCAGGATATTCATCCACATTTGTTGAGTTTTCCTTGAGGCAAAGGAAACGCTTCAACGCTCACGTACATGTGATTCGAAAAAAAAGGGAACAAGCGTCAACCATTTACCATTTGACACCCATTCATTTTGGTTGAATGGTACAGGGTCTCCCACTCCACTTGGAATCCCACAAATGAAATAAAAATCAATGGGGTGATTGTTATGGCAAGAATAATATCATATATAATTAATTGTTTTGGATTAATCAATAATTTCTCAAAATATAAATTTTAATTTTAGTTAAACAAACTTACCAATTTTAAAGAACATGTGCGTCATTGGCCACCACCTTTCTACCAATATTCTAGTAATTGCATTATTGTGTTTTGTGGGCTTCACTAGATAAAATACATGCCAGGGACATCTATCAACTCTTTCTCGGGATGTAGGGGGTAGACCAATACAAAAATCAACAAAGTATTTAAATCCACCTCTCATTAGGTCGACCGAGCGAAGCGAGGGAGGACTCTATATATGGTGACTTTGTGTCAATGTGAAGCGTGACAATTTTTTTCAAATTGAAACAAAAAGATTGGATTTGGTGTCTGTCTATTAATGAAATTCCCAAAATACCCCTCAAAAAGGACGCGGGCGTAATTTAGTTTTTCTTTTCTTTTAGACAGTTTCGTAGATAAACCAAAAAACGAAGGGTAATAGAGTAAATTTAGGGGAAGGAAAAATGGACACGGAGGTTGGAATTCTTTTAATTGTTGAGGTGCATTTTTGTCAAAGTCGAGTTAGAGGTCAAAGGGTCGAATACCGGCCACCCCTTCGATTCTGTATCTTTTTCTCTCTTCTTCTTCTTACTTCTCCTCCTTCTCCGTTCCCAATTGCTGATGAAAATGCACCTGACATTAATAGAGGAAGAGGTGGTTCCATCCGAGATTAAAGAAGATATGAGTTTGCAGAAGAGGGTATTAGAAGCTGAGAACAACAAGGATTAAGGATTAAGCTGAATTTGAGATGTCGAAATGGGTGTTGATGTTGAATCGAGAAGGTGAAAGTAAATTTGGAAGTTGTTTATCTCATGGAAGAATGGGGTAATCGTCAGTTCAAAAGTTTGAGAAGTTGGTTTGCGGAGTATGATTTTAGACGCTGCTAAACACATTAGTTTCTCCATTGTTGAAACTTGCTCATGATAAAAATGGAAATTTGAATTTGTGTTTTTATAATTTCGATTTCAAACAATTTCAATTTCTATGTGAATTCAAACAATTTCGATTTCTATCTGAAACCAACATAAAATCTCCCACGGTTCGTACTTGTTTGTGTAAATGCCTAAGAGTATACCGTTGTTCAATTTTCAGTTTGTGAACTCATTTTGGTTTTATTGGGGATTCATTGCAAGGTTATGTATCCAGTTCTCACCCACCTCAAAACCAAAATTGGTGAGTTACTTTCCAATTCTATCCCACATTGTATCAATATAGATACATGATTACCTTACAGTTTTTTGCTAAATCAGAAGAAAAAAGAAAATTAGGTACCTTACTTGGTTCGTTACACTTTTTTTTGACATAATTTCATTTCAAATGAACATGTACCTAATGAATTTTCTTTTGCTACTCAGGAAAGCAACAAGCGAAACTGAAGAAAAAGTAGGCTAGCTAATTTGAGACCGAGTTCTTAAAGAAATCCAATTCATTACAGCGTGGAGGTATAATCCATATATCTTTTGTTGACATCAATTGAGCTTGTTAGCCTTGTTTATGTAGTTTTAGCTTGTGAATGGTCTAACTGAATGGCTTGTTGTTGAATAAATTGAGATGCCAGTGACTATTGGATAGAAAAGTGAGAAAATGGTTGTTGTATGCAGGTAGTTTTGTGAACTGATCGATGAGTTAACTTCTGAAAGATGAGAACTTTATTACGATTGCTAAGGAAACCATGTTGTCATTTCTAAGCTAGATTTTTGTTATAGGTTCATCAACAGATAAATTAGAGTCGGTTGCGTCGAAAAAACCGAAGAGGGAAACACCTACTACATGTTAAGCGACGTAATTTTTAGTGTTCTACTAACCACAGGATGATTCCCTTTCTTATTTACTTTCATAAGACCCATGCATGATTCAGCTAATCCCATCATGAATATGATTAAATTATTTGTCAACCTTTGCTAATAAAATCCATGCTATAGGTATTTGCCCAATTTTAACTTTTGTTTTGTATTGATCTTGAAAAGTAGGACACGTTCACAAATAAGTCAAGTAGTTCGTGAATATCACAAGATTCTCAACTTGGATTTGCTTCCCAAGTGCAGACCTCTTTTGGTAGGATGTTCATACTTTGAAAGACGTTCGTTGGCGAAGCAGCTCAACTTGTTTTTCTGTCCATACAACTACATCATCAACTCAAACATACGGAGTGTCATGGAAGTAGATCTTAAAGCCTCAAATTGTGAGTACAATTTTAGTTTTGCATCAATTTCTTCGGTCGGCCATCCCACCGTGGCAACGGTCATCTAGTTTTATTATGATTCTCAGACCACTCTTGGTGCCCTGATAAATGACCTGGAATTAATTCTGGAGGAGAAATGACACTCGGCGAAGAAAACTCTACATCACGATTCAGATTATAATCCACATTTATGGAAGACTAAAGCAGGGGATATAACAACCACACCCAATAATTCGTTCGGAAATATGTATAGACTAAACTCTAATATAATTTCGAGTGCACCAACTTAAAAGTGAGACTCAATCAAGAAATATATAAAAGAGCTTTATCTCTTTTTCTCAATACGATCAACAAGTCGAACAGATAGAAATCCGTTAGCCCGATTTATATGAGAAATAACTTGGACGGTACCTGAAAAAGCGGGGGTCTAACAACCTCACTCAATATTTTAATTAGAAATATGTATGGACTATCTCTAATATACTTTTAAGAGAATCAACTTGAAAAAGCGGGGGTCTAACAACACCACCCAATATTTCGATTAGCAATTTGTATGGACAACTCCGAGTTTTTTTTCTAGAGAATCAACTAGACAGTTAGACTCAATCAATAGAAAATACTCAAGTAGTTATTATCTCAATCTCTCAATTTGATTTACTCAAGCAAATATGATTCGCGAGTCTAATCAAAGAGAGATAACTTGGATGGTACCAAAGACCAATATCCAAGTGTCAATCAATTTAAATCAACAACCAAAATGGTCGGATATTCTAATTGATTGAACAACGCACAACATGTATTATTTCAATTATATAAAAATATAATGCGGAAAAGAAATAACACAGACACCAGAATTTTGTTAACGAGGAAACCGCTAATGCAGAAAAACCCCGGGACCTAATCCAGATTAAACATACACTGTATTAAGCCGCTACAGACACTAGCCTACTCCAAATTAACTTCGGTATGGACTGTAGTTGAACCCCAACCAATCTCACACTGATACAAGGTACAGTTATGCTCCTACGCCTATGATCCCAGCAAGATACTGCGCACTTGATTCCCTTAGATGATCTCACCCACAACCAAGAGTTGCTACGACCCAAAGTCGAAGACTTTACTAAATAAATTTTTCTTACACATAAAAGTCTACAGGTAATAGATAAATTCGTCTCCCATGAATAAACCTACAAGTTTTGTTCCTTCTTTTGATAAATCAAGGTGAACAGGAACCAATCGATAAAACCAGAATTATATTCCCGAAGAACAGCTCAGTTTCATCAATCACCTCACAATAAACTTAATCGACGCAGGGAAGAAGATTATTGAGGAATCACAAATAATGAGACGAAGATATTTGTGACTACTTTTATCTTGCCTATCGGAGATAGAAATCTCAAGCCAATTATTACAATTGTACTCGTATGATAGAAACAGCAAGATCAGATCACACAACTACAAGAAAAGTAGTATCGGTCTGGCTTCACAATCCCAATGAAGTCTTTAAGTCGTTAACCTGGTTTTAGAAGAAGAAAACCAAAGGTTAAAGGAGAATCGACTCTAGATTTAGCAAGCTAGTATCACATAGAATGTGTGGGGATTAGGTTTCCCAGTTGCTAGAGTTCTCCCTTATATAGTCTTTTCAAATCAGGGTTTGCAATCAATGTTAGCTTAGTAACAAAGCATTCAATATTCACCGTTAGATGAAAACATGATTAGATACAAGCTAATATATCTCAACCGTTAGATTGAAAACTTAGCTTGACATACACATATGTACTTGAATTTTTGAGTTCGTGTAACCGTACCCAAACGTGTACAATGGTTGGTTCAATATTAATCAACCAAATGGTTAGCCAAATGATAACTTTCATATCAACCATATTCTTATTCACCATAACTAGTTCAAATGACTCAAATGAACTAGTTAGAGAGTTGTTCAATTTCTATGAGATCTCATGTACTACACAAGACACAATTGAATCAAAAACGATGTGATTCACTCGAATTATTTCATGAACTATAAATCCATGGTTTGCAAAATCATTCCTTAGTAATTTAAAATAAGTTCACGAACAACATTTTCAGACATAACCTCTTGAGTTCGCGGACTCAAGCTAACCGGTTGAAGTTAATAAACTCTAGCAGAATTTCTCGGGATGAGAACTTCAACTTCAGTTCGCGGACTGCATCTGAGCTTCAACTTCAGCAGATATTCTCGGGTTCAAGAACTTACGCCAGTTCGCGGACAGGGTTCGAGAACTTACGCCAGTTCGCGGACTGAGTTGCTGCTCACGTTCCGGTTCCACTTGATCAATAAAGTTCGAAAACTTCAGTTCAAGTGTTAAGGACTTATATATATATATGTGTTGCCACAACAATGTTTATATCCCACAATGGTTATATAGTCTAAACTCTCATTTCAATCATTGCAACATTCTCAGATGACGTTATATAGTTGTTATTCATAAACTATTTTTCGTCAGAGAAATTTCCAAAGTGATTGAAACATAACATGACTTTCGTCACTAGGCAAATATGAACTTGGCTAAAGCGAAAGCTTTACCAATACCCATTTCGAGAAATAGATAAGCGAGATATACTCAGCTCAAAATGTCACATGTGCATATTCTTAGTCTAAATAGTAAAACGACTTTTGTCTCAAGATAGGAGATAGAGTAGATAGAATTTTGAGTGATAGATAAGTTCAAGTCTCCACATACCTTTTAGTCGATGAAGATCCACTGGTTCCTTGAGTAGTCCTTCGTCTTGTATGATGATCGCCATGGAGTTATTGAGCTCAACTACACTTTCTATCATAGTCCGAGACCTTAGATATAGTAGACTAGAAATCAAGACTTTATAGTTTTGATCATTAAGATTGACAAACATGCTTGAGATAGCAACGCATGTGAGTTTGACCGAGCAGAGCTCTAACAATCTCCCCCTTTGTCAATTTTAGTGGCAAAACTATTAATACATATGAAATAAAAAAATTATATAAATAAACTTTGTAGCTCCAATTTCACATGCCTAATCTTCAACAATACTCGAAATCTTCGTCACTTCCAAGTAGTCCAATGATCCCAAAGGTTGTAAATTTAGCATCATCGTTGTTGAAAATCCATAGCTATAACAATGAGAAAAGCATTGGTTCTCAATCATTGTTATACAGTGTCATAGTATTATTACACAACGTCAAAGTCCAATTGTATCACAACTTCAACAACAATACTATGGTGATACTTCACTCCCCCTTAGTCAATACTACATCTCACATGGAAACCACTCCCCCTTACATAATGATCCGAAAACCATATGTATTTGTAGTATGAACTACAATTAATTCTCCCCCTTTTTGTCAATAAAATTGGCAAAGGTACAAGAACGAAATCCTAATGAAATTTCCGTAAGAGACATTTCATGACCAAAGGTAAATGTTCTATCATCTTGTTTAGATGCAATCATAAAGCCGAGGCTAAATGCATTCATCAAGGAGTTTATAAAGATACAAGATAACCCCTAAAAATTCCACAGCCGCACTCCCCACAAAGATTTGGAAATTAAGCGCAAGTTCAAAAGAACTCTCCCCCATAAGATGTCATTCCCAATGGAACAACAAGAGCGACCTTAATTTCAAGAGAAAAGAAGGATTTCTTTAGACTCAACAAATTTCATACAAGTATGAATTTGGAATCCAAAATATTCAATCATATTAACCAAAGAGAACCAAGATTAATTTGACTAAATATGCTCAACACAAGTAAACTTATGGAGACTTAATTCATCAATTAGATTATTCACAAGAGAACCCATAAATACTCTAACCGTATTACACAATTAAACTAATCACAAAGTAATCAATTCAATTGTCCACACTCGACATGAGAAAAATCTATGGAGTGCTAACTAAATAATCACACAAGATGATTGATTTAGTTCATTTGGGCTCAACATAAGAGATTATGGAACCCCGACTAAGATTATCATAGGAAATGACAACCTTAATCGTACATGTACTCAACATGAGAGAACTCATGGAATACAAACTAAATAACCACACACGTTGATTAATTTAGTTCTTAATGCTCAACATTTTGCATCTTTATGGAACAACCAACCATGCCAATAAGAAATCGACTTAGTCGTATCGTGCTCAACATAAGATACAAGATGGAACCTTCACGGTTAAACATAATAATATGGAACAATTAAGCTTTATATCGTGGATTACAAAACAAGGACCTATTCTATTTTTCCATCACAAAGTGACATATTAGACTTTATCCTTGAATCACAAAAGATTTTAACCAATCTTACATCAACAATTGACAATATAGGCTTAACTTTTGTGTTTTGCCAAAAGTCCATTCATTCCTTTATCAATATTTGCATACCAATGTGTTAACGACTTTACTTTCGACAAAATATGGGACAATCAAGTTCACGGACGTAAACACACATATCCCATCAAAATATTGCAATATATAAAACCATAAAGATTAATACTGCACATCTTCCAAACCAGTTTAGAATTAAAACCAATAAATCTAAAAACAAGAAGATGAAATCATTGGATATAGCTATGTGTAATCACAATCATGGCTATTCCAAAACACTAGTTATTCTTCTAAATAAAGCAGAAAACATAGAAGATTTACTAGACATTAAGAACCAAACAAAAAAACTTCCATGTCATACCGAACTAGGTTCAAATCGACAGTTCAGGACCTTCTTGAGCCTTAAGATCTTGAATCTTTTGAAACGCAACATCTTCAGTACTTTTGATATCTTTATTGGGAAGTTCTTTAACATGGTTTTTCATGAGAAGAAGATCAAACTTAACCTTTTTCAACTCAGTTCTTACCACATCAAGAAACTTCATTGTATCAATAAGTAGTTGCTTAGCCTTCTCAAATTCCATTAGGAAGTCAATAACTTTATCCGATGAAATCTTTTCAATCACTTTTATATCCGAAGGTGAATCATAGGATTGAGGAAGAGAACTTTCAAATTCAATAAGGGTTTCCCTTACTTCATCGAGTTTTCCATATACCGCCTTATTAATGACATCTTTAGTCAAATCCGAAGAAAACGAAGAAGAAGAAGCCATTGATAACAAGAAACCTAGAGTAATGGAGTAACTCAATAGGATAGGTATATAAAGAAAAACTCAAGAGATTTAGGGTTACGGGATAGGTTAAGGGATAACTTGAACCGTACGCATACCCGTAGGATGGTTTTTCACAAGGCTCTTTAAAGAAAAAGAAAAACACTTTTATTTTTCAAGGTATTTTAGAAAATGAATAATTAAAAAGAAAAATACTCACAAACCAGTATCTGAACAATTATCTTTCTAAAAACGATAAGAAATTAGCTAGATAATTAGAGTCACTTAGTTATGGAGTATACCTATTCAATTCTCTCACAACTAGGCTTTTTGTATGTGAGATATTCAACCTTGTGATTAATTCACACAAGTATGAGCCTTTATCTCATCAAATGAATAGTGTTCATCTCTATCCTTCTATATCTGATATGTGCTCTTTCTAGTGAGATAAGACACTGATTTATTATCTTTCTTATCAGAAGGACTAAATCTAGGACCTCTTGCAATAGGATCAAGAGAATCGGAATGGATAGGAATTCATTTTCTAGATTTAGATTTATCAGAAACATCCTTATAAGTACATGAAATGTTCTTAGAGAAGGACTTTATGATATTATAGAGATCACGTTCTCGATTAAGAGACTTTTCAAATTCATCAATGAGCTGATCATGATTATTAAAATCAATATCTTCAGCTATATGTTTTGAAATTCTGATGAGTTCCTTTTCAGCTTCTGCCACAGTCTCACATGCCTCATGAGAGGAAGAAATGTCATTATCACATTGAACATTCTTTCTACCTCGGGATTCAGAAGAATCAACTAAGGAATAATCCTTTGAGGTGTTTCCAAGACACTTGACATGGTCAAAAGCTTTAGGAGACATTTTGGTATGCGTAACAGAGATTCCGTCCACGGACTCATATTGCCACAAACACAGACTTGTAAGGTCTTAAGTGTGTTTGCCTGCTCTGATACCAATTGAAAAAGCGGGGGTCTAACAACACCACCCAATATTTCGATTAGCAATCTGTATGGATAACTCCGAGTTGTTTTCTAGAGAATCAACTAGACAGTTAAACTCAATCAATAGAAAATACTCAAGGAGTTATTATCTCAATCTCTCGATATGATTTACTCATGCAAATATGATTCGCGAGTCTAATTAAAGAGGGATAACTTGGATGGTACCAAAGACCAATATCCAAGTGTCAATCAATTTAAATCAACAACCAAAATGGTCGGATATTTTAATTGATTGAACAACGCACAACCTGTATTATTTCAATTATATAAAAATATAATGCGGAAAAGAAATAACATAGATACCATAATTTTGTTAACGAGGAAACCGCAAATGCAGAAAAACCCCGGGACCTAGTATAGATTAAACATACACTGTATTAAGCCGCTACAGACACTAGCCTATACCAAATTAACTTCGGTCTGGACTGTAGTTGAACCCCAACCAATATCGCACTGATCCAAGGGACAGTTATGCTACTACGCCTCTGATCCCGGTAGGATACTGTGCACTTGATTCCCTTAGATGATCTCACCCACAACCAAGAGTTGCTACGACCCAAAGTCGAAAATTTTAATAAATAAATCTGTCTCACACAGAAAAGTATACATGTAATAGATAAATTCGTCTCCCACGAATAAACCTACAAGTTTTGTTCCGTCTTTTGATAAATCAAGATGAACAGGAACCAATCGATAAAACCAGACTTATATTCCCGAAGAACAGATCAGTTTCATAAATCACCTCACAATAAACTTAATCGATGCAGCGAAGAAGATTATTGAGGAATCACAAACAATGAGACGAAGATGTTTGTGACTACTTTTATCTTGCCTATCGGTGATAGAAATCTCAATCCAATTATTACAATTGTACTCATACGATAGAAACAGTAAGATCAGATCACACAACTACAAGAAAATTAGTATCGGTCTGGCTTCACAATCTCAATGAAGTGTTTAAGTCGTTAACCTAGTTTTAGAAGAAGAAAACCAAAGGTTAAAGGAGAATCGACTCTATCTTTAGCAAACTAGTATCACATAGAATGTGTGGGGATTAGGTTTCCCAGTTGCTAGAGGTCTCCCTTATATAGTCTTTCAAATCAAGGTTTGCAATCAATGTTAGCTTACTAACAAAGTATTCAATATTCACCGTTAGATGAAAACCTGATTAGATACAAGCTAATATATCTCAACCGTTAGATTGAAAACCTAGCTTTCCATATACACATGTACTTGATATTTTGATTTCGTGTAACCGTACCCAAACGTGTACAATGGTTGGTTCAATATTAGTCAACCAAATGGTTAGCCAAATGATAAATTTCATATCAACCATATTCTTCTTCACTATAACTAGTCCAAATGACTCAAATGAACTAGTTAGAGAGTTGTTCAATTGTTATGAGATCGCATGTACTACACAAGACACAATTGAATCAAAAATGATGTGATTCACTCAAATCATTTCATGAACTATAAAGCCATGGTTTTCAAAAGCATTCCTTAGTAATTTAAGATAAGTTCACGAACAATGTTTTCAGACATAACCTCTTGAGTTCGCGGGCTCAAGCTAACCGGTTGAAGTAAATAAACTCCAGCAGAATTTCTCGGGATGAGAACTTCTGGAAGTTTGTGGACTGGGTTCGAGGACTGCACCTGAGCTTCAACTTCAGCAGATATTCTCGGGTTCGAAAACTTACGCCAGTTCGCGGACTGGGTTCACGGACTGAGTTGCTGCTCACGTTCCGGTTCCACTTGATCAACAAAGTTCGCAAACTTCGGTGCAAGTGTTAAAGACTTATACATATATGTGTTGCCACAATAATATTTATATCCCACAATGGTTATATTGTCTAAACTCTCATTTCAATCATTGAAACATTCTCAGACGACGTTATATAGTTGTTATTCACAAACTATTTTTCGTCAGAGCGATTTCCAAAGTGATTGAAACATAAAAAGACTTTCGTCACTAGGCAAAGATGAACTTAGATAAATTGAAAGCTTTACCAACACCCATTTCAAGAAATAGATAAGCGAGATATACTCAGCTTGAAATGTCACATGTGCATATTCTTAATCTATATAGTAAAACGACTTTTGTCTCAAGATAGGAGATAGAGTAGATAGAATTTTGAGTGATAGATAAGTTCAAGTCTCCACATACCTTTTAGTCGATGAAGATCCACTGGTTCTTTGAGTAGTCCTTCGTCTTGTATGATGATCGTCATGGAGTTCTTGAGCTCAACTACACTTTCTATCCTAGTCTGAGACCTTAGCTATAGTAGACTAGAAATCAAGGCTTTATAGTTTTGATCACTAAGATTGAAAAACATGCTTGAGAAAGAAATGCATGCGAGTTTGACCGAGCAGTGCTCTAACACAACTAGATAGTCAGACTCAATCTTAATAAAAAGTATATCAAGGAGTTAACATCTCTATCTCTCGATTTGATCTTTACTCAATAAAATAGAAATATGCGAGTCTTTATCAAATATAAGAGAGATATAAACTTGGATGGTACCAAAGACCAATATCCAAGGGTCAATCAATTTCCAATCAACAACCAAAGGTTGGATTTCACAATTGATCGATACAACGCACAACCTGTGATATTTTAATTATATAACAAAATATAATGCGGAATAGAAATAGCACAAACACCAGAATTTTGTTAATGAGGAAATCGCAAATAAAGAAAAACCCTGGGACCTAGTCCAAATTGAACACCACACTATATTAACCCGCTACAGACACTAGCCTACTACAATCTAACTTTGGTATGGACTGTAGTTAAACCCTAATGATGGATATTTTCAATGGTGTTGTAGAAACTTTGAGACTTGTGAAGGAAGATTTTTTAGACTTTAATTTTTTTATAAATAAAAATAGCAAACTCAATTAAAAAAGTATTGTGAAAATTATGGAGAGACTGGGGCTAGGATTCCACCAAATATTCAAATTCATGTAATTCACTTATTTATTCTAAACCATTATAGCTCATTCAATAAGAATTTTGACTCTATTTCTTTGCCTAAGGTAGATTCTTAAAATATTAATTGTAAATCTTAAGCATGGCATATCAAAAGAATTAATCCTAAGCATAAACCATCAAACGAAATGACAATTAATTAAGAAAACTCTTTTCCTAATTTTAGTTTAATGCAAATAGACAAATAAAGAATTAAATAGATTTACCACATGATGAATTTTGGTTTCCTCCATTACCCCAAAGGATGGGTTTAGCTCCTCATGTTGGAATCACGCTCAAAAGAATTTTTCATTGCTCAAATAGGTGAAAAACAAGAGAAAAGTGCTAATACAAAGATTTGCAACACTTTTGCAGTGTTGCAATAAACTGTTACAGAGATCGATATAAAGGAAGCGTCACTGTCACTGTATCTATACGACGCTTCAAGCTCTGTCGTTTACACTGTTGTAGAACGACGGTTTTGGGCTGTCTGTTCTTCGTGTTCTTCCTCCTTATGCAGCAGCAGAAAAAATATATTATGCAGCTCTCGATTTCGCTCTGTGACGTTCCAAACTTCTCCCAAACTCTCCGTCCCCTTCTCTACTGATACTCAACGACTTATATAGCCTCACTTCCCCGAAATCTCCCATCATAACTGCATATAATTCTATCTTCAATACTCACTATCACGGGATTATTTGTTTCCTTTTAAAACCCATTCACGCGTCTGCAATTGATTCTCCGTATCTTATGTTGGTCATACACACTAAAACACGCTAAAACTAGACGTTTCAAACACTCCCAAGATACATGCACATCACAGAATTCACGGGAAAGGGTGAGATATTCTCGTGTATACTGTCTATCTTCAACCCGATCAATATAGCCCAATTTAATCCAAGAAAAGGCCCATACCACGCCTGTTAAGGTCAGTCAAGTCTTCCCCTGCAGACCCAGCCATTGAATCTCGCTAAATCATCCCAAATCTCGAACTAGAAATCTGTTCTTCTGGTCATTATTTCCCGCCAAAACTTGAATTTTGAATGATAAAGATGGGTAGCCCTGAATCCAAGGAGCGGGTGCCTTTAACATATGGGGTGTCTTGGGATGCCCCGTATCCAAATTGAGGGTGCCTTTAGTACTTTTCTCCAGGGGTCCAAATAGTACTTTTTGAGCAACTTTTTCCGCATAATTGTATTTCTCCAAAAACACCGATATAAACATAAAAACACCAATATAAGTACAACAATTGAGACTAACAATAGAGACATTGAGGACAATTCAAACACAAAAACATGTCTATCAAATACCCCCAAACTTATTATTTGCTAGTCCCGAGCAAATCTAGTCTAGAAAATAAAAAGACTACTCTTAGCACGTGCATCAAGCCGTTAAACCGCAAGGTGGCCCTAATGGCGGAGTGTCGTCTCCGGAGGGTTTACCAGAGGTGTACCCACAAAACCTGTACTTCTCATTGGTCACCAGTATCCAAAGAGCTATGAGGACATACTAATTCTCAACCTATCTCCAAGTGACTAGAATGCCAGAGAAATTAAAGGTGTCAGCTCTAAAGGTGACCAAAGAAAAGGGGAGACACATCCGCAACACTTCTAGATAAAGAGATATCCGTTACACATCTAGATAAACATTGTAAGATGCGTTCGCTGATTTACAGCTGGATAAGATTAGGAGAGAGATAAGAATGAGAGGGACATCTGCTACACAGCTGGACTAATTACGTGTGATGAGTTAAATCAGTGCTAGAAAGATCTTGTGCCATATTGAAAGCGGACTAACAAAGCAACCAAATGCATCGTTCTTCGACTCTCTCATAGTGCTCAGTAGAAACAATGTCTTCTTCGGTCTTCAACTGTTGATGATAAACTCTCGAACCTCATAGAACCTTGACAATTAAATCTTCTCTTCGATTTCTTGCTCGGCTTAAAATTTTCTACTTCCATAAGGCCTTATTGAACAAAATTAAAATTTAAACTTTATATTTTTTCATTTTTCATTTTTTTTTTTTTTGAAACAAGACAAAAAATTACATGGCCATCACAGAAGGAATTTAACACTTGGATCTTCGCAACTTGTAATGTCTTAGTATCATGAACCTCAACAACTTATATCGTTTTTTTTTTCTTTCTCTTATAATTTCTTGTAACTAAGTCTTCAACTTTGAATTATTCTTTTCTATTGTTGCCTCTAAACCTTAAACGTCTTCAACTTTCTTCATAGATTTTGATGTCGCTCCGTTTGTTGATGATGATAAGTTTCTACTGAGAGAGAGTCGTAATCCAGTAACTAAGACTACATTGTGAGGTTGCTTTGTCTTTCTGGCATTTCCTGACCTACTTGCCTTTCTATCATGGATGGTTAGGTCCATCACGGTTACCCTCTAAAAGGAACAAGTTCTCTCCTGAATTTCAAGGATCTCAATGTCTTTTTCTCTAATGTCTCAATAGGTAGTTATCCCTAGCATTCCAATTTCTATCTTTTCAGTGAGAAACAGTATGTAAACTTAGCTAATCGGATACCATGTGACGCTAGAAGTTTCAAAAGTGCAACTAAAAAGTTTCTCCCATACCCCCAAACTTAAATCTAACATTGTCCTCAATGTTCTAAAGATGATATTAAAAGCATGAACAAGGAGCAACTGTTACCACTTGAAGAAAAAGAGTTAAGGAAAGATATTACCGTGTTGCATGAGTATTGGGTTACCTCCCAAGAATTGCTAAGTTTAAAGTCTTCATCCAGACATCAAATACCTAAAAAGGGATCTTCACCTTCCAAAGTCATACACCAATAGCCGAAATAGTTGTGGGTCCATAAGGGAAAATAGAGCTAACACCAAAATCAAGCAACTGCACTAGTTCAGAAAAATGAATAAAAGGAGCACATCCTCATCTAAGGTTTCTGTCAAGACAACTGGATTTATCTGGGGAAAATAACGAAGCTTCATATGTGTGTCTTGATAAAGAGATTCATCTGAAATATTGGCCTCTAAAACCCGGGTCACTTCCTGGACAATATCAGGAGGATCGGGTTGCGGAGTCTGAATAGACTCAAGTAAAATCTCAGACGCACAAGGATCGAGTCCCAAGTTAGGGACTTCAATTAGGGGCACGTGACGATCACAAGAACCATCACTACTCTCAAACTTAGGGTTTTCACTACTCACGGACAAACCTCTAACGATTGCTTGAATTTGTAGATCTTCAGAGTCTCTAAAGTACTCAAGAGCTTCTTCTAGTTCTTTACCCCCAAACTTAAGGTCATCATTATTCTCAGAAAGATCTAACACTATTGCTTGGATTTATGGGTCCGTAGAGTCTTTAAAATACTCAAGGGATTCTTATATAGATTGATCACACGTCTGGTCTAAGAGAATGGTTTCCTCAAATTCATCTAAAGAGTCTCATAGTAAAGTTTCATGCCAATCATCCTGAACTAAATCCTGAACTAAAGTGCTAATCATATTCACTTCTTCTAAATCATCATTCTTAGAAGGTTGCCTAGTAATATTAAATACATTTAGTTCGGTGGTCATATTACCAAAGGATATGTTCATAAGCCCGGTCCTACAATTGATGACAATGTTAGCTGTGGCTAAGAATGGGCGACCTAAAATCACCGGGATTTGAGCACTTGGGTCCTGAACAGGCTGTGTGTCTAGAAAAACAAAATCCAATGGATAAATAAACTTATCAAACTCAATCAGAACATCCTCTATGACACCATGAGGTACTTTAACAGACCTATCAGCTAATTGAAGTGTCATTTTAGTCGGTTTCAACCTACCAAGACCTAGCTGGGTGTAAACATGATATGGAAGTAAGTTAACACTAGATCCTAAGTCAAGTAATGCCTTATCGACCATATGCTTACTAATTGCACAAGATATGGTGGGGCATCCAGGGTCCTTATACTTAGGGGGTGTTTGGTTCAGAAGAATGGAACTTACTTGACCAGCTAAAAAGGCTTTCTTTTAGACATTAAGCTTACGCTTTCGTGTACAAAGATCTTTAAGGAAATTGGCATAAGCATGCATCTGTCTAATTGCTTCTAACAATGGAATATTAATGTTCACCTGCTTAAATGTTTCCATTATCTCGTTGAAAGTCGACTCTTTCTTTGTTGGGGCTAACAACTTGGGGAACGGGGCTCTGGGCACAAAGATAGTCCTATCAGGAATTTCTTGGGACTCCTTAGAAATTGTTTCAGTTTCCTCAGCTACGGGTTCCTCTTGGGAAGTAGAAGGTGGAACTACAACATGTTCACTTTCAGGCATGGCGACCTTATTGTCAACTTTCTTTCCACTCCTAAGGGTTGTAATAGAATTCACATGATTGTACAATTTCTCTCCTTTGGGGTTAGGATCAGTGTGACTAGGGAACCTTCCATCTTCTCTCTCACTTATATAATTAGCTATCTGGCCAACTTGAATTTCTAATTTAGCAAGAGTCTGGGAATTATTATTCAAATTCTGCCTGGTTTCTTGTTGAAAGCTAAGGTGGTTATTTGATAACATATCATGGTTCTTTGCTAGCATAGTAAGAGTTTCTTCTAAGGTAGAGATCTTTTTCTCGGAAGTGTTCTGAAATTGGGTTTGACCTGAAGAGTTGTTATTAAAATCAAAACCTGGGGGAGGCTGAGAATTACTAGACTGACCTGGATTCTGGCCCTTAGACCAAGAAAAATTCGGATGGTTTCTCCAACCAGGATTATAGGTCTCAGAGTATGGGTCAAACTTCTGATGGTTCTCAAACCTAGCATTGTTATAAACATCATGGGCTTGCTCTTCACTAACATGGCCTTCCCAAAATGATTTATTGGGTTCTATTCCACAACTAGAGACTTGAGAGGCTCTATTCTATCATTAGGTTCAACAAGGGACCTATTTTTAGACTGACCCATTTCCAAAGCTTCTAACCTTCTAGACAAAGCAGCGAACTTAGCATCTGACCCAAAGCTTGTATCGACCATATTGGTGCTACTTTTATTGACCAAGAGTCTATTAGGGGGTTGAACACAAGGTTCCCACTGTTGGGATTTTTCGGCAATAACTCCTAAGAAGGTAAAAGCATCATCGGCATTTTTACTAGTGAACTCACCAGCGCACATAGATTTGACCATGGCTTTGGTCGAATAGTCTAAACCATCATAAAGAATCTCTACTAGTTTCATTTTCTCAAACCATGGTGAGGACATTCGGATAGGAGATCATTGAATCTCTCTAAAAACCTATAAAGAGACTCTCCTTCTTGCTGCATACTAGCACTAATTTTCTGCCTAAAAGATGCGGTTCTATGCTTAGGGAACCACTTTAAGTAGAAAGCAGCAGTAAGTTTCTCCCATGTTTCTATAGACCCATATGGTAGGCTATTCAGCCAGGACTTGGCTTTATCCCTTAAGGAAAATGGGAACATCCTAAGTTTCAAGACTTCATCAGTAAGGTCCTTAATCTTAATTGTTCCACATATTTCGTCAAAGTCCCTAATGTGAAAGTAAGGGTTTTCATCATCTTTTCCTAAGAATATATGGATCATCTGAAGAATACCAGGATTCAACTCATAAGTAGCCGTAGAGGCTGGCAATTTAATGCACGATGCTCGGTTGGTCCTAGTTGGGTACATGTAGTCTTTCAAAGTAGCCATTTCTGGCACAACTGAAGTACTATCCTCACGAAGAGACAGATTCTCAAAACTAAAGTTTCCGAAAACGGGGCTCTCAAAAGATGAGTCTTCGATCTCCCTGCCTTTACAAGAAGAACTACTAGGTTTTTCACTAATCAAACGACCTAGAGTGTCTCTTTTCCAAGCCCGTTCTCTAATGACCTCGGGCATACACTAGAAAAACAAAATTAAAAAGAAAAATCCTAAAAGGAAGGGAAGTTCTATGAAAACACAAACAAGGCTGACTCAACCACAACAAACCTACTGATTTCTAGCAAACAAAAAGCATGATGGCTCCACTAAGATTTTTTTCTAGACTAGGTTCTAATCCTTCGAAAGGGAATTCGTGACAATCTGAGAAAATCCCTCTGGAATCAATCCGTGTTTAAGTAAGTTGAATAGAGGCGAGGGAAGCTGATGTAGCTTTGATACCCAAGGCCTCACCGCATTACAAGGCGGCGCAGTCACGCATTCAACTCACAGAAACCATCATGAACTTCGAAGAATGCTCAAAAGAGTAACCAATATTTTTCGAACGAGTTTCCTATTAAGCTCGTTACCCTATCGGTCTCGTTATATTCCAAATTTTAAGGCTTAGGTTCGCGTTAAGTTTCGTTTTCCTAAGACGGGCAAGAAGAGAACGGTGATGAAATCCGAACCCTTATCTTGTATGGCCAGTCCTTGCCCTTTACTAGGAATTTAAAATAGCTGTTTTCAGTTCCTCAACATATATTCACACGAAGGTAGACAGTAACTCGCTGGCAGGGGATTCACAAGTGTTTCGACAAATTTACCTCCCATTCCAGATGGGGGATGAACCTTTGTAGTCGACTCGGGCCACGACTCCTATGTCATGTACGAACCCGAGGGGCCGAGGTGATATCGTAATCACCGTCCTTCTCTGCAAACAATTTAATATTTAATACTACCCTTCCGTAGGGTTTTAAAAAAAACTAAAAGAATGTCCAAATGTCCAAGTCCAAAGTCCAAAAAAAAAATAAAAATAAAGTAAAGTGCAAAAGAAAAAGAAAATTACAAGAATAGAGAAATCCTAATACAATCTAAAAAAATAAACTCTTTTTTTTTTCTCTCTCTTTTTTATATAAAAAAAATCTTCTTCTTTCGCGTCGCCTTTTACTTTGTCTTTAACTCCAAATCTTTAAGTATTCACCAAAAGCTTTGGCAAATTTTTCTTTCGCTCCAAATTCCAAAATCTGTAGTAAAAAGACAAAAACAAAAACGTAAAGAAGAACAAATAAAATAAAAACAAATAAAAATCTAAAAACTCTAGCCTAAAGACAAGCTCCGTGTCGACGGCGCCAAAAATTGATGGATATTTTCAATGGTGTTGTAGTAAAAAGGTTCTTTGAGACTTGTGAAGGAAGATTTTTTAGACTTTAATTTTTTTTATAAATAAAAATAGCAAACTCAATTAAAAAAATATTGTGAAAATTATGGATAGACTGGGGCTAGGATTCCACCAAATATTCAAATTCATGTAATTCACTTATTTATTCTAAACCATTATAGCTCATTCAATAAGAATTTTGACTCTATTTCTTTGCCTAAGGTAGATTCTTAAAATATTAATTGTAAATCTTAAGCATGGCATATCAAAAGAATTAATCCTAAGCATAAACCATCAAACGAAATGACAATTAATTAAGAAAAATCTTTTCTAATTTTAGTTTAATGCAAATAGTCAAATAAAGAATTAAATAGATTTACCACATGATGAATTTTGGTCTCCTCCATTGCCCCAAAGGATGGGTTTAGCTCCTCATGTTGGAATCACGCTCAAAAGAATTTTTCATTGCTCAAATAGGTGAAAAATAAGAGAAAAGTGCTAATACCGAGATTTGCAACACTTTTGCAGTGTTGCAATAAAGCTATTCGAGAGATCGATATAAAGGAAGCGTCACTGTCACTGTATCTATACGACGCTTCAAGCTCTGTCGTTTCCACTGTTGAAGAACGACGGTTTTGGGTTGTCTGTTCTTCGTGTTCTTCCTCCTTACGCAGCAGCAGAAAAAAAAAATTATGCAGCTCTCGATTTCGCTCTGTGACGTTCCAAACTGCTCCCAAACTCTCCGTCCCTTCTCTATTGATACTCAACGACTTATATAGCCTCACTTCCCCCAAATCTCCCATCATAACTGCACATAATTCTCTCTTCAATACTCACTATCACAGGATTATTTTTTTCCTTTTAAAACCCATTCACGCGTCTACAATTGATTCTCCGTATCTTCTGTTGGTCATACACACTAAAACACGCTAAAACTAGACGTTTCAAACACTCCCAAGATACATGCACAACACATAATTCACGGGAAAGGGTGAGATATTCTCGTTTATACTGTCTATCTTCAACCCGATCAATATATCCCAATTTAATCCAAGAAAAATCCCATACCACGCCTGTTAAGGTCAGTCAAGTCTTCCCCCTGAGACTTGACCATTGAATCTCGCTAAATCATCCCAAATCTCGAACCAGAAATCTGTTCTTCTGCTGATGATTATTTCCCGCCAAAACTTGAATTTTGAATGATAAAGATGGGTAGCCCTGAATCCGAGGAGCGGGTTCCTTTAACATATGGGGTGTCTTGGGATGCCCCTTATCCAAATTGAGGGTGCCTTTAGTACTTTTCTCCAGGGTCCAAATAGCACTTTTTGAGCAACTTTTTCAGCATAATTGTATTTCTCCAAAAACACCTACATAAACATAAAAACACCAATATAAGTACAACAATTGAGACTAACAATAGAGACATTGAGGACAATTCAGACACAAAAATGTGTCTATCACCTAATCAATATCACACTGATTTAAGGTACAGCTTCACTCCTTACGTCTCTGATCCCAGCAGCATACTACGCACTTGATTCCCTTAGCTGATCTCACCCACAACCAAGAGTTGCTACGACCCAAAGTCGAAGACTTGAATAAACAAATATTGTATCACACAGAAAATTCTACGATAATAGATAAATATGTCTCCCACATATAAACCTACGAGTTTTGTTCCGTCTTTTGATAAAATCAAGGTGAACAGGAACCAATCAATAACCCGAACTTATAATCCCGAAGAACAGCCTAGAATTATTGATCACCTCACAATAATCTAAATCGTATGGTAGCAAAACTAGATATTGCGGAATCACAAACCATAAGACGAAGATATTTGTGATTTTTTTTATCTTGCCCTATCGGAGATTTAATCTCAAGCCAATTATTTAATTGAACTCATACGATAGAAAATGGCAAGATCAGAACGCTTAACTATAAGAGAATTAGTTTCGTCTGGCTTCACAATCTCAATGAAGTGTTCAAGTCCTTAATCGACAGGGTCTCGAGAAGAAACCTACGATTAAAGGAGAATCGACTCTAGCAAACCAACTAGTATCACACAGGAGGTGTGGGGATTAGTTTTTCCAGTTGCTAGACGTATCCCTAATATAGTTTTCAAATCAGGGTTTGCAATCTAAGTTACCTTGGTAACAAAGCATTCAATATTCACTGTTAGATGAAAAACCTGATTTATCCAAGCTAATATCTTTCAGCCATTAGATTGAAACTTAGCTTGTCACACAAAAATGAAATGTATTTCATTTAGGTTTGAGTAACCGTACCTAAACATGTACATTTGGTTGGTTCATGAATAGTTAACCAATGGTTAGCCATATGAGCACTTTCATATCAACCATATTCATCTTCTTTATAACTAGTTCAAATGACTCATAAGAACTAGTTCAAGAGTTGTTCAATTGCAAGGAAATCTCATGTAACTACACAAGACACAACTGAAGAAAAATCGGTTTGATTCACTTGAATTAATTCATGAACAATATAGTCACGGTTTGCAAAGATTGCATTCCTTATTTATTTATTGTTTAAGTTCATGAAAAACCGATTTGAGAAATAACCAGCTTGGGTACGCGTACGGGTATGCGTACTCTAGCTACCCAAATTGGGTTTGAAAACATAGCAGAAATTTTCGGATGGAAAACTTCCGTGGGTACGCGTAACTGGTTTGTATGTTCGTAAACTCCAAACTCATCAGAAATTCACGAACATGAACTTCCGCCAGTACGCGTACGGGTACGCGTACCCAACCTGTCTCCTTCACCAATACTGCATGCACCCATATGCACACACTTGGTTTCCGATACATGGATTTATACACTAATGTGCGAACACACTATATATGCTTATATCCATAGGTGGTTACATAATCTCAACTCTACATTTCAATCATAGAAACAATCTTCTATAATGTTAATAGTCGTTAGACATAAAGAATCGACTATCTTCATCAAATCCATGCTAGTAATTGCTTAGTTTCTTGCGAATTTTTGTATATTACTCTTGTTTTCTTTTATTTATGTTTTGCTAGGTGAATCATCCAAAAGAAGTGAATTTGCACTTAATTGTGCAATAAAAGAAGTTAGCCGCAAGCGGAAAAGGGCCAAAGATTAAGGGGAACTCGTTCGAATCTTGGAGTTCTTGTTATCATCTCGAAGAGGACAAAAATACGAAGCCAATGGCGAAAGAATGGATTCGATCCGATGTCGTATGAAGAAGTTACGGGCGATTGAAGCAAAACAAAGTTTCGAAACTGTTTACGCACAAAATTTATAAGGGGCGTCCACTTTACTAAGGGGTAGTCAACATTCAAAGGAATTACTAAAGGGAGTCTGGTCTTTTACTTAGAGGGAAGCCAGAATTCAAAACATGTTAAAGGCAACTGGATAATTTACTAAGGGCTACCACCAACATCTTCTTCACCAAGCATCACGACCACCAGTTCAGGGAACTGAGGTTACTGCCGTTGGCAGTTGAAAGAGATGGCTGGAGAGAACAAGTTGCTGCTAATGGAGTTGTTCTTGATGGAAGGATGGAGATATTAATCGCTGCCAGGAAACAGCTGCTGCTGCTACATTGAAGTTGACTGCGATGAGCTGTTGAGTTTAAGGAAAGTCGAGATGGGGTCGACTAGTTGCTGCTCGAGAAACCAGTGAACGATGCAATAATGAAGTTTGAGTTGCAGCCGGTGTTATGCTGTGACGGAGGAGTTGACGCTGGGGACTGATATGGGTGAAGATCATGGAGATCGATAGAAGTTGTTGATGGAGCTCGACAGCGATAAAGAAGAATGGTGTGCTCAGCTTTGTATGGGAGCTGAGAAGAAGTTAATGAGGATGAGAAACTGAGAAGAAGATCAAGTCATAGGAGTATACGGACTGAAGAGTAGAGTTGGTAGTTGTCGTCGATGGAGTTTGGCAGGGTGATGCTGGCAGAGAAGTGATGGAATGAGTAACAGCATGGGAAGTGATGGGACAACCATAGGAAAATGGCAGTCGAGAGTTTGGCAGCTGAGATATGGAGAACGAGAAGTTGGAGGAGCTGGTTACGCTGTTGGTTGATGGAAGTATTTCTCGGAGTTTGTGACACAGACTATTAGTTGCTGCTCGAGCTTGGCATTGAAGTGGCAATGGTGGTGATCATCGTAAGAAGGTCAGAGATGATGGATCTCAAGATAATATAGCTGGGAGATGGGATATAATGATGCGATGATGATGCTAGTTTGATCAGTGATGCTATTCACGATGGATGGGAGTGGATTAACTGCTTCTGAAGGTTCGAGATGAGTTCGAGCATGGAAGAGGTGGTATACTAGTGCCAGTGATGGGTTAATGAGAAAAGACAGAAGAAGTGATGAAGATTGGCAAAAGATATAGACGGAATGCTACAGCCATTACAGGGCTGAGGTTGCTGTAACTACATATTTCCACCACTCGCCACGTGTCTTCGGATAAACACGTGGATGGCATGTGACGCGGGGCATCAAAAGATGATGCCACCTGGGTATAGCCAAGAGATATGTACCAGTAGGAAGGGACCCTCATCTCACACATCCAAGGGACACAAGTCAAGGGGCACCGAGATAAAGCATCACTGCGAAGGACCAGATACGCCCTCGGATCGGCTTTATCCCATCTCAAGAGAGACCGAAGATCAACGGTCAGGGAATAACTAGCTGACACGGACGTGACAGGAACAGAAGACCGTGGGCTGGCGCGTGCAGAAGGCCCAACCACCCGCATTAAACACCTGAGACGACACGTGTCAACCAACCAACGGAAGAGAATACCCTACCTCTTCGGCAATAACGAAGGGAACGATGGGGGCATCGTAGGAACCGAAGATGTCCGCGTATCGGCACAAAGCACAAGATGATAAGATTTCAATGGCTCCTTCCGTGGACCCCACAACAGAACTCCTATAAATACCCCTCCTCCCTAAAGAGAGGGGGGCAAGTCGATTCAAAACACAAAGAGGAGAGAGAATTAGGAAGAGTAACTAAACCCTTAAATCCCGCTGCCTCAGTGAGTACCAAAAGTCATTTGACTGTTTGTAACCAATCTACATATAATGAAACCCCTTTTTTACCCCGTGGATGTAGGCCTCAGTGCTGAACCACGTAACTATTTGTCTCATTTACATTATGCACTTACATTCCGTATTTACATTCCGCATTATATCTTTCCTTAGATCCGTGGTTACCCCTATGCAAATCCGCGGATTGTTTTCCACCTTATTATACAAACCCTCAGTGATAACTGCACGATAATACAATGACGAGTCTGAAGACTCAGAGTCGATGAATCGGTTGATTCACTACGTTTTTCACACGTTGCATCTAATCTATGAATTTCAGTATGTACGAACCTTGTTTGTGGACACGTAGGTGCCAGCGTAATTTCAGTGCCATCAGTGGGACCTTCCCTCTGCAGCGAAGGAACGCTCCCACCCGAAGAGGGACCCGAAGAGCCATACGGGGCCGAAGGTTTAGGACGACGAGAATAATGCTTTTCAATACCATGCTCGGTCAAGAGGTCATGCTCTATTCTGGCCAACACCTTGTTCGTCTCTTCTGACAGCTGACAGCGAGCCTTGAACGTGATAGCAGTGTTCCGCATCTCATCCTGGGACAACATGGTAGTCAAACGATTCACTTCCGAATAGGCCAAGTGAGCAGCTTGTTCATGAGACGTAGCCAAGCCTCTGAAATACGAGGTATGACCCTCCTGTTTCACGAAGGCAGTCCGAGATTACTCTAATTCAGATTGAGCCTTGTCAAGCTTTTCATTTGCAGCGTGAAGCTGTCCCTAGAGCTCTGAAAAATAAAAACGAAGAGTTAGGTCCACGAATAACCACAATCACACCTGGAAAAGAAAATATATACCTTCGACCCTAGCAGAAGCTATTTCATATTCGTTAACAACCGCATCACGAGCCTCGTCAAGAAAGTCATACTCGTCGGATATTTTCTTATAATCCTTTTAAAGAAGGGAAAGATCGAATTGAATCTCGTCTAACTCTACCTGCTTCATTGAATCCAAATGACGAAGATGATTGACTTCGTTATTTAGCTCCTTCATTCCCTTATTAAGACGGTACATATTAACTTCAATATTTCTCTCAGACTCAGCTTGACGAGCCACGTCGTCCCGGGACGCGGCTAAGGCTTGGCCAAGAGCATAGGTCTCGTCCCTAGCATCATATCTTTCTTTGGAAAGATATTGTATGTACCCCCATACATCGGAATCCGAAGAGGAGCGAGCATGCCATAGCTCTTCCTCCAGAAGATTCATCTTAGCCGACAAGGAAGAAGCCATCTCGCGGGCTACACGAAGATTATCACGCGTCCACAGTAAAGTACCATTAAAGAGACGACGATCCGCGTTATACTTATTTTGCATATCAACTATCTGAGTATGCCTTAGACGCCACGACTCGGCCTTGGCATCCCACCTCACGGCCTCACTTTTAAGTTGTTCCACTAACTCGGCAATACGGGTCTTTTGCCGGTCTCTCTCATTCTGAACCCAAATCAACTCGGGAACTCCACCCACTAAATAAAGGGTGGGGATACTCAGACGGAACATGAGTTACTAAGAAGAAAACAAATAGTAGCAAGAACAAGGGACAAACCTGTGAAAAATGAAGCAGTTTTCCGAACAATCTCCAACTCACTACGCACCATAGCAAGCTCCAAGCGAAGCCCCTCTTCTACATCACCCAGACACTCCTTCCCCTTGAGGCGTTCCTTCATCTCACCTATCTCCTTATCCCTGGAAGAGATGACAGCCTCGGCCGCGGATAGCTCCTCCTCTCTGTGACGTATCTTACCCTCTAACTTAAGAGACTTAGCCTTGAAAACTGGTATAAGTTGTGATTGCAGTATTCGCTCCTCATCACCTACGAAGAACCCAATGTTAGAATACCGCGGAGTGGACACAGAAAAGAAAACAAAGCACGACATACCTCCAACATGCGCTGATGAGGATAACCATACTGATATCCGTCAGCTATGGCCATCATGTCAACAAAGGTTACGGGAGGGTCAACCACTAAGGTAGCCTCCAGCGACCTCAGATTCCTGTCCCACACCTCCGCGACTCGATCTTCAGCAGATAATTGCATCATCTTACGGGTATAGGCATCAGAATTTTTCTCCCCTTCAACAACTGGGGCAGGGTTGGGGACGAACATCAAATTTTTCTTCTTCAGCCAAGCGAGGACAACATCATCACCCTCCAACATCAAAGACTATGGGAAATCATCTGAAGAGGACCGAGTAGAAGATTCCCTAACAGCGGGCACCTTCTCTGAAGCCTCAATAGGTGAGGAAGTCTTCTCCGGGGCATCAACATACTAGGAAGTGTTCTCCGAAGCTTTACCCTTACCAGAGGTATCCAGTACGTCCCAATTATCGTTCGGGGAAAGTAGAGAAAACTCATCAGCAAAACCCATGGCAGCATTCACATCAAAAGGCGGCCCTGCAGAGTGGACTCGACCGAAAGAGAATTCCTGGCCAACCGGGTCCCCACCAGCACCAACAGCACCACCAGCAGAGGTAGTATCCGCAGCAGCATGACCACCAAGGGTACCCCGAGGGCCATCACCAACACCAGAAGCCGTAACGTCCTCAGCACCGGGGATATCCTTCGAACCACCATCCTCACCAGCGGCGGTAACACCCTCGGCACTAGGAATACCCTTTGAACCATCAACAACACCAACATCTTCATGAAGAGGAGGAGAAGTTTCAGTACGTTCTTCCCCGTCGGACATATACTCATCTTCCTCAAAATCCTCGTTAGCAGGACTGGTAACCTCTTCTTGGATCTCGGCTTCGTCAGCAACAATGGTAGAAGAACGCTTGGGACCAATCTTTCTTCTCTTCGTCACCTACAGAGCAATAAGAGAACAGGTCAACATTCTTTCCTTTACTCAAACACTAATCTTTGAGTAAATAAAAAAAAAGGGCAAATAAAGGACCCGTACCTTCGCATCCGCAGTACTCTTCAAGGGAAGGGCAGCACCCGAACTATCTTCCTCATCAGCATCAACAACATCAAAATCGTAAGGAAAATTCATACCTTCAAAATTCAGACGCCAAGGGCAGAAATCTCCGTAACGAACATGAGGAACATCACGAGGGACGCTGTCAGCAGTAGGACGCCATCCGTGGGGGCAGGGAATCCAAGCCCACGGACCGATAATATCGATGACGGTGGCATGCCACTCATAATCATGATCGCGCTTGATCCTCTCACGAGAAGGAAAAAGATTCTTGTTAGCAGACCCCTCAGTACTAGGAACGTACTTCAGCTTGGCATCACTAACCTCACTCAAAATGCGAACCTCACCACGGGAACCAGCAATATTACGAAGACTCACACTCCATGGCTTACGATTCATGCTGTTGACATAATCCCCAAAAAAACTGTTGAAATTCTCAGGGGTATACCATTCCCTCTCAGAAAGATTGGGGGTGTAACAGGTCATCGACGTCTCTCCCTTACTACGAAGATAGCACTCCTTCAAAGCGCGGAGATAATTCCCATGCAGCTGTGATACAGAACGACTATGGGTGTTCGTCGAAGAACCCTCACGACCAGCCAACACATCGTAATAGAAAGAATCACCCGACTTATACAAAGGCAGCATAAGACCCGCTTCGAAGGCCCCCACAGTAGTCAACAAGTGACGGTCATCAAACTGATACCCTGAGATGAGATCATAAGTAAGGTCATCATCAGGGGCATAAAAGCGGACCTCGAAATCCTGAAGTTCATGTTTCTCCTTGAATGCCTCCAGGTCAATATGTTTGAAGGTAACTTTCTTCTTACCAACCGGAACGCTTCGGATAACCAATGCAGCTTCTTCATAAAAAGGGTCATGCGCGGAGTCTTTTGAAGGGCTCGTATCTAGGTCTTTCCTTTTCAGAGGCGCATTCTTGGATAGTTCAGCCTTCGAATAAGTACCCCTAACATATTTTCCTCTGGAAAGAATCGCCGGAGGAGCAGGTAGTGGATTCTGCAGAGTTACCAAAGGAACCGAAGAACGAAGGGGAGTAGCGTCCAGAACTTCGTTTCTATGTTCATCACGCGGGCTTCTGTGTTCATCACGCGGACGGGATGATGTGCGGGTAGTAGCATACCTAGAGCCGGGGGGATCCCGTAGAGGATCTCCTCTCCTGGAAGAATGTCTATGACCGGAAGAAGAAGAAACCCTTTGCAGACGAAGGTCTAACTGCGGAGCCCGAGAACCTCATGAAGGAGTTATATATGTGTCTCTACGCGGAGAAGATCTAGGAGGGCTAGGCGGCGGATTCTGGTAAGGAACCCGCGGACGATCAGCCATACCTACACAAACAAGTTTTGGATCCCGAAGAATCACAACTGAAGATCAAAAGGCTGAACTTACTGAAAATTCAACAAAAAACAAGACAAAAACCCTAGCCGACTTACGGCGCAGGGAGAAACTCTCCGGCTAGCTGTCCAACTATTAACTCGTAACCCTTGCGATAAAGAACATGGGCAAGTATATATACTTTGTATATGCGCTCTTCACTGCAAGGGTAACGGAACAGCAGCAGAAGATGAACAATTAGCGAGAACAAGACCAAAGGTTAAAAGCTTACCTATATCAGGAGTAAAAACGTGGCCAAAAAAGAACGAGCAACAACAGCAGATGAGCACAAGGAATCAAGGACGGGTCGAATTTAAGACAGCAGCAGCAGGAAATAGTAGCAGCAGAAGTTAATGGCGTCCAAACAAAAGGGAAGAATTTTCAGGAGGAAAGAAGGACCGACAGAAGAGAATGAAATTTATTTCACATTATCTCCCTCCTTATAAACATTCAAGGAATTTGAAACCGCCCCGTCTCCCAAGGAGAAGTTATTGCAAGAAGTTAATGTATAGTGGGAAACGTGCCCTAAAATCAAGGGGAAGTTATTGGGCGAGTGGGGAATATGTGACGGTTTTCCTCTCACTTCAACTGACAATAAGTCAGAAGAAAAGGGGAAAATTGTAAGTACATATTTCCACCACTCTCCACGTGTCTTCGGATAAACACGTGGATGGCATGTGACGCGGGGCATCAAAATATGATGCCACCTTGGTATATCCAAGAGACGTGTACTAGCAGGAAGGGACCCTCATCTCACACATCCAAGGGCCACAAGTCAAGGGGCACCGAGATAAAGCATCACAGCGAAGTACCAGATATGCCCTCGGATCTGATTTATCCCATCTCAAGAGAGACCGAAGATCAACGGTCAAACAACTAGCTGACACGGACGTGACAAGAACAGAAGACCGTGGTATGGCGCGTGCAGAAGGCCCAACCACCCGCATTAAACACCTGAGACGGCACGTGTCAACCAACCAACGGAAGAGAACACCCTACCTCTTCGTAAATAACGAAGGGAACGATGGGGGCATCGTAGGAACCGAAGATGTCCGCGTATCGGCACAAATCACAAGACGATAAGATTTCAACGGCTCCTTCCATGGACCCCACAACAGAACTCCTATAAATACCACTCCTCCCTAAAGAGAGGGGGACAAGTCGATTCGAAACACAAAGAGGAGAGAGAATTAGGAAGAGTAAGTAAACCCATAAATACCGCTGCCTCAGTGAGTACCAAAAGTCATTTGACTGTTTGTAACCAATCTACATATAATGAAACCCCTCTTTTACCCCGTGGATGTAGGCCTCAGTGCTGAACCACGTAACTATTTGTCTCATTTACATTATGCACTTATATTCCGCACTTACATTCCGTATTTACATGATTCACTTATATTCCGCACTTACATTCCGTATTTACATTACACATTTACATTCCGCATTATATCTTTCCTTAGATCCGTGGTTACCCCTGTGCAAATCCGCGAATTGTTTTTCACCTTATTATACAAACCCTCCGTGATAACTGCACGATAAGACAATGGCGAGTCTGAAGACTCAGAGTCGATGAATCGGTTGATTCACTACGTTTTACACACGTTGCATCTAATCTATGAATTTCAGTATGTACGAACCTTATTTGTGGACACGTAGGTGCCAGCGTAATTTACGTGTTCATAGTTACTGTTAATGATGCTGTGGTGACGAACTGTTGACATACATATGAGGAGAAGTTACGGATGGAAACCCAGACGTGTTTGAAAGAAGAGAAATTAAGCAAAATTTCCAGGATAACTTACGGCTAGAAGTCTCGGCCGTTAATGTAGAGAAGAAAAATATCAAAAGTTCCAGTAGAACTTTCGTACGGGATATCCCATACGTAATTGAAAGAAGAAACTATGCCTGTCAGTTCCAGGAAACTGACAGACCAATGGCAGTTGAAGTTTGATAATGGGCTGGGCTTATTCAGGGCTACTCGTGGCCCATTGACTGTGTGTGTTTACTCCACACGAATTTGGCTTGATTTAGGGAATTTGGATAGTATTTGGAAACTGTTTTACACGGGATTCAATGTACGGGCACAACTACAATTGGGACACCTATATAAGAGAACTTCTAATATTTTTGGAAAAAAAAATCTATAATCTTTTATCAATCTTTTGGAGAGGAGAACTCAAGAGAAGAAAAGCTAGGGTTTGGAGCTATTTTCATCACCGTAACTATTTATTTACCATTTTATTATATGAAACTCATGGGTTTTGTTAATCCCATGAGTAGCTAAACTTCTTAGTGATTGGGGATGAATTCTAAGTTCTAATATAAGATTCAATTTAGCATATAAATATATTTTAACTCTTCACATGATTATTGTTTGTTTTTACAACAATTAATTTTATGTTTGATTGATTAATTGTTTAGGTGGCCAACTGAACTAGTTTATTAGTTAACCTAATGCTAGTATAGAATCAGGATATCCGTAATTGTTGAATAATTCTCTACTCAAGTAGAAATTGCGAAACCTTGCAGAGGGATTCTGTGGAGCAATCCCAAGTAAAAACAACACTAGAAAGTGAACCTTGCACTAAGAGCTCAACTACTAGGATTGACCTAAATTCACAAAATATAAAGCATTCAACCAAATTACACTTAGAGTGCGCCACTTCTAGGTGGTTTATAGAATATAATATGGCATTCGAGCTCTTCGGTGTCCAGTGACTTAAGGAATTTTGTGGATAGCACTGCGCTAGTTGTTTTCCTACGGTTGATAATAATCTGTAAATGATAAAGAATAGATGAATATGCTACTTTGATGACTATTTAGCAACGAAAAAGGATTCCCTGATCATATTTCTCTCAATTGCTTGCAAACTTTATTACTTTCAATTGCTTTGTTATTTACTTTGTTCTACAATCTAAAACAAAACCCCCCATTGTGACATTTTTGACAATTAAAACCCCCTGATCTTCGTGGGAACGATCCTTACTTCCATTATATTACCAGTTAATTGTGTGTAAATAAGTAATTTAATTTGAGAGCACCTACGACACGCATCACAACACAAAGTATGGATCAGGCATTCGTGAGGCGCAAGCTTCTAGGTACACAGTAGGTCCTGAAATATTAAACATGGAGTTTCCAAGAGGAGGGTCAATTGAATCTTCTATCTTGATTGGGTTCTCTTCTAGAAGATTATCAAGATTGATGTACGTATTGCTACAATTATCAAAATCAATATTTTCACATAGAAGAGCAACACTTGATTTTTTGTCTTCATCAGAATCATAATCGTCAGACATCTCATCAAGTGTCTCAGCAAGACCTTTGTTCCAAGTGTATTTTCTACGATTTGGACACTCGTTTGAAAAATGACCAAACCCTTTACACTTAAAGCACTGAGGCATATCCTCGTCATCAATTTCATCTGTGTCCCTGTTTTTAGGAGGAATACGATTATGAGGTTTTACTAGATGCTTTTGGCTTATCTCTGTAGAACCGTTTACTTCTCTTAAAAAGAAGGTATTTAAACTGCCTTGTGATCATCGAGACTGATTTGTCACGATCTTCATCTGATTAATCTGTCTCAGAGTGATCATCTTCAGAGATATACACATTTTTAATATTATCAAGTAATTTTGTGTCTTTCAGTGCTTTGAATGCAACATCCTTAGATTTGGATGAATGTTCATGATCAAAGATCTTAAGCTTCCTAACCAGCGTATTTCTGGAGATATTTACAAGGTTATTTACCTCTACGATGGCATGCTTCTTGGAATCGTATCTAGATGGCAGCGATCTGAGGATTTTCATCACAATGTCTTTTTCAAAAATAGTCTTACCCAATGCAAAAGATGTATTAACAATTTCAGACATTTTGTGATTAAACTCATCAAATGAATCTTCATCTGCCATACAAAGGTTTTCCCAATCGGAATTAAGGTTTTGAAGCCTAGCTTCCTTTTCACCGGTATTACCTTCGAATACGGTTTTTAAGATATCTCAAGCATCTTTAGACCTAGTGCAATTTGACACATGGTACTGAAGATTTGAGGTAATGGCATGTATGATGGCATTCAAACCATCGGAGTTTTGCTTTGCAGCAAGTATCTCAGCAGAATCGTATTCGCCAATATTTTTTGGAACATTAACGTTACCTACTGCAACAACAGGAACATCATAGTCATTAACAACATATACCCATGATTGAAAATCACGCGCTTGAAGAAATAATCTCATAACAATTTTCCACCATAAGTAATTTGAGCCATCGAAGACTGGTGGTACGTTAATAGAGATAGCACCTCTGTCCATAGATTCAGATTGCTACAAACACAGACTTTTGAGGTCTTGAACGTGTTTGCCTGCTCTGATACCAATTGACAAAGTGGGGGTCTAACAAACTCACCCAATATTTTAATTAGCAATCTGTATGGACTAACTCTGGTGTACTTTTAAGAGAATCAACTAGACAATCCGACTCAATCTTAATAAAAAGTATATCAAGGAGTTAATATCTCTATCTCTCGATTTGATCTTTACTCAAAAAAATAGAAATTTGCGAGTCTTTATCAAATACAAGAGAGAGATAAACTTGGATGGTACCAAAGACCAATATCCAAGGATCGATCAATTTCTAATCAACAACCAAAGGTTGGATTTCACAATTGATCGATACAATGCATAACCTGTGATATTTTAATTATATAACTAAACATAATGCGTAATAGAAATAGCACAAACACCAGAATTTTGTTAATGAAGAAACCGCAAATACTGAAAAACCTAGGGACCTAGTCCAGATTGAACACCACATTATATTAAGCCACTATAGACACTAGCCTACTAAAAACTAACTTCGGTCTGGACTGTAGTTAAACCTTAATCAATATCACACTGATTTAAGGTACAGTTTCACTCCTTACGTCTCTGATCCTAGCAGCATACTACGCACTTGATTCCCTTAGATGATCTCACCCACAACCAAGAGTTGCTACGACCCAAAGTCGAATACTTGAATAAATAAATTTGTATCACACAGAAAAGTCTACGATAATAGATAAATATGTCTCCCACAGATAAACCTACGAGTTTTGTTCATTCTTTTGATAAAATCAAGGTAAACAGGAACCAATCAATAACCCGGACTTATATTTCCGAAGAAAAGCCTAGAATTATTGATCATCTCATAATAATCTAAATTGTATGGTAGCGTAACTAGATATTGCGGAATCACAAACGATGTGACGAAGATGTTTGTGATTTCTTTTTATCTTGCCCTATCGGAGATATAATCTCAAGCCAATTATTCAATTGAACTCATACGATAGAAAATGGTAAGATCAGAATGCTCAACTATAAGAGAAGTAGTTTTGTCTGGATTTACAATCCCAATGAAGTCTTTAAGTCGTTAATCGACAGGGTCTCGAGAAGAAACCTACGATTAAAGGATAATCGACTCTAGCAAACCAACTAGTATCACACAGGAGGTGTGGGGATTGGTTTTTCCGGTTGCTAGACATCTCCTTATGTAGTTTTCAAATCAGGGTTTGCAATCTAAGTTACCTTGGTAACAAAGCATTCAATATTCATCGTTAGATGAAAAACCTGATTTATCCAAGCTAATATCTTTCAACCGTTAGATCGAAACTTAGCTTGTCACACACAAATTAAATGTATTTCATTTAGGTTTGAGTAACCATACCTAAACGTGTACATTTGGTTGGTTCATGAATAGTTAACCAATGGTTAGCCATATGAGCACTTTCATATCAACCATATTCATCTTCTTTATAACTAGTTCAAATGACTCATAAGAACTAGTTCAAGAGTTGTTCAATTGCAAGGAAATCTTATGTAACTACACATGAAACAACTGAAGGAAAATCGGTTTGATTCACTTGAATCAATTCATGCACAATATAGTCACGGTTTGCAAAGATTGCATTCCTTATTTATTTATTATTTAAGTTCATGAATAACCGATTTGTGAAATAACCAGCTTGGGTATGCATACGGGTATGCGTACTCTAGCTACCCAAATTGGGTTTGAAAACCTAGCAGAAATTTTCGGATGGAAAACTTCCGTGGGTACGCGTAACTGGTTTGTAAGTTCGTAAACTCCAAACTCAGCAGAAATTCACGGACATGAACTTCCGCCAGTACGCATACGGGTATGCGTACCCAACCTGTCTCCTTCACCAATAATGCATGCACACATATGCACGCACTTGGTTTCCGGTACATGGATTTATACATTAATTTGCGAACACACTATATATGCTTATATCCATAGGTGGTTACGTAATCTCAACTCTACATTTCAATCATAGAAACATTCTTCTATAATGTTAATAGTCGTTAGACATAAAGAATCGACTATCTTCTTCAAAGCCATTTTCGAGATTGAAATGTCATCATGACTTTCATCACGGATAAAGATGAAAGTGGTTAAAGCGAAAGCTTAACGACACATATTTCGAGAAAAAGATAGGCGAGTGAACTCGGATCGAAATAGCAAATGTTTATGTATGAAAACTATCATACTTATACGACTGTTGTCTCAAGAGTAGGAGATAGATAAACTTTTGAGTGCTAGATAAGTTCAAGTCACCACATACCTTTTTGGTCGGATGAAGTTCCTCCGGTTCCTTGAGTAGTTATTCGTCTTCGCAAGATAATCGCCATGGAGTCTGGAGCTCAACTATACATAACTATCCTAGACTGAGACTTAGTCATAAGTAAACTACAAATTAATACATATAGTTTTTATCACTAATATTGACAAACAAGCTTGAGATAGCAACGCATGCGAGTTCGACCGAGAAATGCTCTAACAATCTCCCCCTTTGTCAATTTTAGTGACAAACTATCAAATTAGATAAAACTTTGTAGCTTCTCGTCCACATGCTTGATCTACTTGGTGCTTCAACATTACTCGAAAACTTCGTTTTTTCCAAATACTCCCGTGATTTCATACATGTTCAGTTCAGGATCATAGTTGTTGAAGTCCCGTAGCCATAATAATGAGAAAAAAAAAGATTTGGATCATTGTTATACAGTGTCATAATATCATTACACAGTATCAAATTTCTTATATCACAACTTCGACAACAATACTATGGTGATATGTATCACTCCCCCTTAGTCAATACTTTCGTCTCAACACAAAAACCACTCCCCCTTACATAATAACCCGTAAAGCACATAAATCATATGTATTTATAGTGTGAACTACATATTAATTCTCCCCCTTTTTGTCAATAAAATTGGCAAAGGTACGAAAATGGGATCCTAATGAAATTTTCACGGAGACTCTTCAAGACCAAAGAAAAGGACATATCAACTTTTTTTAGATGCAATCATAAAGCTGAAGCTAAATGCATTCATCAAGGAGTTTATAAAGATACAAGATAACCCCTAAATATTCCACAGCCGCACTCCCCACAAATATATGAAAATTAAGCGCAAGTTCAAAAGAACTCTCCCCCATTTGATGTCATTCCCGAGAGAACAACAAGAGCGACCTTACTTTTACAAGAACATAAGGATTTTATTGGACACCAAAAACCACAAAAATGATTTTGTATCCAAAAATTCTCAATTAAATTAACCACAAGAGTACCCATGATTAATTTAATCGGAATACACAATCAAATTAAACACAAAAGTGATCAATTTAATTGAACATGCTCGACATGAGAGAACCTACGGAGCTACGACTATGATAACCAAAAATAATTATTAACTCAATCTCTTTATGCTCAACACAAGAAAACTTATGGAGCATTGCAGTATACACCTAAAAAATGGATCAAGGAAAGATCAATACTGCTGCATAGACAAGGATTCATTCTATTTTCCATCATTATTTGCACAATGACATACAATAGACACATTCCTTGCAAACAAAATATTTTAACCTATCTTCCATCAATAAATTGACATAGCAGGCTTAACTTTTGTTTGTCAAAAGTTAATCGATCTTGTATCAATACTTGCATATAAACATATAAAAGAGATAACTTTTGACATCGTATGGGACAATAATAGTTCATGGACGCAAACACACATATCATATAACATATTGCAATATATAAAACCATAAATATTAATACTGCAAAAATAATCTTTCAAACAGTTTTAGAGTTTAAATAAATAAATCTAAAAACAAAAAGATGAAAAACGTTAGACATAGCTATGTGTAATCACAATAATGGTTATTCCAAACTCTAGTTATTCTTCCTAAAACACAAGAATAAAATTCTCATAAGAAGATTTTCTAGACATTAAGATCTTTGAAAAATTCCTTGTCGTCCCCGAACTCATTGTCGTCAACAGCCATTGGAACATATGGTTCAAGGAGGAAGGAGTCAATACCAATAAACCTTCTTGGCTGATGATGTCGAACCAGGGCCTTCTGAATTTCCAATGATCTCAAAACATAAGCCTTTATTTGTTGAATCTATTTTCTTGCCTTCTTCAACTCTTCAAGTACATCAGAAAACTTCTGAGAATTTGAAGGAAAAGCTCTTAGATTCCTCACATTCCTTCTTTTTCTTTTCAAAGTTGGAGGCACAAGAGATTTTTGTTTTTCCTTAGTGATTGATGGCTTAACAATCATATTGATATCTTTTCTATCAGAAGACATGATGCTTAGAGTTTCCATGTAAGCATGGTTTTGTGAGAGGAATTCACAACCAAACCTCAACAAGGAGTCTTAAGATATAAAGAGTATCAGAAAAGTAAAAGGAATGTGGGGTTTCTAAACCTATAAAAAGGTTTGCATACGCACAACTCACAACCCTATAAAGACTGGAATTATCAATAATAACCATCTTTTGGCAAACATGTCATTTACAATATCAACAGTGATATGAAAGAATTCCAAAAACCAAACTACACAAAGCTAAAAAAAAAAAGAATTTTTTTATTTTAAAGCCTGAAGTGTGCAAGATATTGTCTCTTTTAAACAAGAATATGAGACAAGATGCACAGGGACAACACAATCAAGTTGTGTTGTGGTGAACAATAATCTGTCCACCATGATCCTTTTGGTTGGAATTCATGGAACCCTGCCTTTCCTTATGTTTAGACCATGTTTTCCTCTCTAATGGTCTAAATCTATCTTTGGAAACTACTTTATTTGAAGAAGATAATATCTTGCATACCTCAGTTGTTTTCTCCGCTAGTTTAAGCTTGGTAACTAGAAGATCTGCTCTTCTTTGAAGCTTGTTGACATATCTCATCTTGTGTTTGTACTTGAAACACTTTGAAAGTTGATTACCCTTGAAAGAACAATAGGAGCATGTCAATGCAAAGTATGGATCAGGCATTCGTGAGGCGCAAGCTTCTAGGCACATAGTAGGTCCTGAAATATTAAACATGGAGTTTCCAAGAGGAGGGTCAATTGAATCTTCCATCTTGATTGGGTTCTCTTCTAGAAGATTATCAAGATTGCTGTATGTATTGCTACAATTATCAAAATCAATATTTTCACATAGAAGAGCAACACTTGATTTTTTGTCTTCATCAGAATCATAATCGTTAGACATCTCATCAAGTGTCTCAGCAAGATCTTTGTTCCCAGTGTATTTTCTACGATTTGGACACTCGTTTGAAAAATAACCAAACCCTTTACACTTAAAGCACTGAGGCATATCCTCATCATCAGTTTCATATGTGTCCCTGTTTTTAGGAGGAATACGATTATGAGGTTTTACTAGATGTTTTTGGCTTATCTCTGTTGAACCGTTTACTTCCCTTCAAAAGAAGGTCTCTAAACTGTCTTGTGATCATCGAGTCTGATTTGTCACGATCTTAATCTGATTAATCTGTCTCAGAGTGATCATCTTCAGAGATATACATATTTTTAATCTTATCAAGTAATTTCGTGTATTTCAGTGCTTTGAACACAACATCCTTAGATTTGGATGAATGTTCATGATTAAAGATATTAAGCTTCCCAACCAGCGTATTTCTGGAGATATTTACAAGGTTATTTCCCTCTACGATGACATGCTTTTTAGAATCGTATCTAGATGGTAGCGATCTGAGGATTTTCATCACAATGTCCTTTTCAAGAATAGTCTTACCCAATGCAAAAGATGTATTAAAAATTTCAGACATTTTGTGATTAAACTCATCAAATGAATCTTCATCTGCCATACAAAGGTTTTCCCAATCGGAATTAAGGTTTTGAAGCCTAGCTTCCTTTTCACCGGTATTACCTTCGAATACGGTTTCTAAGATATCCCAAGCATCTTTACACCTAGTGCAATTTGACACATGGTATTGAAGATTTGGGGTAATGGCATGTACGATGGCATTCAAACCATCAGAGTTTTTCTTTGCAACAAGTATCTCAGCAGCATCGTATTCGCCAATATTTTTTGGAACATTAACGTTACCTACTACAACAACAGGAGCATCATAGCCATTAACAACATATACCCATGATTCAAAATCACGTGCTTGAAGAAATGATCTCATAGAAATTTTCCACCATAAGTAATTTGAGTCATCGAAGACTGGTGGTACGTTAATAGAGATATCACCTCTGTCCATAGAGTCAGATCGCTACAAACACAAACTTTTGAGGTCTTGAATGTGTTTGCCTGCTCTGATACCAATTGAAAAAGTGGGGGTCTAACAAACTCACCCAATATTTCGATTAACAATCTGTATGGACTAACTCTGGTGTACTTTTAAGAGAATCAACTAGACAGTCAGACTCAATCATAATAAAAAAGTATATCAAGGAGTTAATATCTCTATCTCTCGATTTGATCTTTACTCAAAAAAATAGAAATCTGCGAGTCTTTATCAAATATAAGAGAGATATAAACTTGGATGGTACCAAAGACCGATATCCAAGGATCAATCAATTTACAATCAACAACCAAAGGTTGGATTTCACAATTGATCGATACAACGCACAACCTGTGATATTTCAATTGTATAACAAAATATAATGCAGAATAGAAATAGCACAGACACCAGAATTTTGTTAATGAGGAAACCACAAATGCAGATAAACCCTGGGATCTAGTCCGGATTGAACACCATACTATATTAAGCCGCTACAGACACTAGCCTACTAAAAACTGACTTCGGTCTGGACTGTAGTTGAACCCTAATCAATATCACACGTATTCTAGGTACAGTTGCGCTCCTTATGTATTTAATCCCAGAAGGATACTATGTACTTGATTCCCTTAGCTGATCTCACCCACAACCAAGAATTTCTACGACCCAAAGTCAGAGACTTGAATAAAAAAATCTGTATCACACAGAAAAGTCTATGATAATAGATAAATTTGTCTCCCACAGATAAACCTACGAGTTTTGTTCAGTCTTTTGATAAAATCAAGGTAAAAAGGAACCAATCAATAACCCATACTTATATTCCCGAAGAACAGCCTAGAATTATTGATCATATCACAATAATCTAAATCGTATGGTAGCGTAACTATATATTGCGGAATCACAAACGATGTGACGAAGATGATTGTGATTTCTTTTTATCTTGGCCTATCGGAGATATAATCTCAAGCCAATTATTCAATTGAACTCGTACGATAGAAAATGGTAAGATCAAAATGCTCAACTATGAGATAAGTATTTTTGTCTGGCTTCACAATCCCAATGAAGTCTTCAAGTCGTTAATCGACAGGGTCTCGAGAAGAAACCTACGATTAAAGGAGAATCGACTCTAGCAAACCAACTAGTATCACAAAGGAGGTGTGGGGATTGGTTTTTCCGGTTGCTAGACGTCTCCTTATGTAGTTTTCAAATCAGTGTTTGCAATCTAAGTTACTTTGGTAACAAAGCATTCAATATTCACCGTTAGATGAAAAACCTGATTTATCCAAGTTAATATCTTTCAACCGTTAGATCGAAACTTAGATTGTCACACACAAATGAAATGTATTTCATTTAGGTTTGAGTAACCCTACCTAAACGTGTACATTTGGTTGGTTCACGAATAGTTAACCAATGGTTAGCCATATGAGCACTTTCATATCAACCATATTCATCTTCTTCATAACTAATTTAAATGACTCATAAGAACTAGTTCAAGAGTTGTTCAATTGAAAGGAAATCTTATGTAACTACACAAGACATAATTGAAGCAAAATCGGTTTGATTCACTTGAATCAATTAATGAACAATATAGCCACGGTTTGCAAAGATTGCATTCCTTATTGATTTATTTTTCGACATGGTATGAAAAACCGATTTGAGAAATAACCTGCTTGGTGATCGCTGTTGTATGCATCAAAAATAATTCACTTTATTACTCAACAAAATATAAATGAAGTATAAGGTAAGGAAGAGTTTTTTTCCACAGAGAGGCAATTGTTGTTATTATGTTTTCAATTTCCTAAGTAACCAGGCTGGGGGGATTTCTGATTTTTATGCAAGTAATAAAAGTAAATTAGAGAAAGTAATCAATGAGAGAAAGATATTGGTCAAGGAATTCATCTACAATATTAAACATGTGCTTGCATATATGATTAGAATTACGATTTAATATCTTTTATTATCCAAAGCCTAGAATATCAAGAGAGCAAGATAATCCAAAATTTCCTAAGTTCATCAACACACACATTAGAGTTGCGTATGTGAATTCTACCTAAAGAATAACCTAACGCCTTACGTTAATTAAGTTCAATTCCTAGGAGCATTAAGTTTGGGAAATAGGCTAATCAATGCAATTGTCATACATTGCGCATGACAATTCGTACAATGGTCAAACTCTATATATGATTACAAGAGTGTATCACTACAAACTATAATCATATCATGCCACTTGTATTTCGGTTATCGCTTGATGAAAAACCCTAAAAATCTATGGACAAGATGCAAGTTCAATTAATTGTCCACTCAACTAACAAACATCTAAATCCTATCACAATACATCAATCATGTGATATTAAAAACAGTAGAGATATGAACGATAATGAAGAGAGAAAACTAATACATAACTCAAGCACAAGTTTTAATATAGGACTACATCCTTAACCAATATTATAGATTTAGCTACTCATAACTATGAAGTTCATCATAATCAATAATCAAATAAAGAAGATGAAAATTAAATACGAAAGCAAACCCTAGTTGCTGCTCTCCTCCAAAGCTCCAAGAATAATACGTGATAACAAAGTTGTAGAAAACTTTCTCTTTTTGTAGCTTTTCTTCAACTTCTAAAATTAGGTATAGTCTTCAAAGTCCAATAACAAGATGTCCACTAAGCCCATATATGAGGAATACCCATGTGAGAATATGTCCCAAAAACTGTAGCCGGAAAACTGGGTTTACCGCCTGAAGTTGACCGAAATCCGGCACCGAAAAATATCTCAGGTGACCCAGTCAACTCAGTCAAAGTCACTGAGTCAATGCCGGGTAAGTCAGACTGAATCAATTACTAAACCATGTGAGCCAAGGATATTGCTATTATGCACATGCCTAAGCTACCTTGCATGAGCCATAACGTTTTTGTTGCACCACAATTAATCCCAGCCAAGATGGATGTTCATTCTCACAGCTGCAGCTTCATCACCTGCACATGCATCTCACCAGCTGCTTCACCTGAACTTCCATGCCTGCAATCACCCATTTCCTTGATCACAAGCCCGAACCATATAACACACGAACATTGCTTGCACCAGCTATATCAATAGCTTCTCTTGACTGTAACAACTGCAACTCATACAAACCATATGCTTCTTTCCTATCACCACCAGTGCATTGCAGTAGTTTAATAATTCCACACACCCACTGCACATCATCTGAACTGCCTGTAACATCATCAATGCTAGCTGCAACTACTTGAACTGCAGCTCAAGCATAACCACCATTTCATGTCAGGTTCTATCATCATTCTCAGCTCCACCACTTCAACCATTACAACACAAAAAATAAATATTCTCCATTCCAACTGCACCTGCAATTTCATTCCTGCAATATGCATATCCTAACATTCATCTAGCCATTGCATCTTCATAGTCAACACCAGTTCTCGTTTGTATCTCATTGCAGTTGCTTCCACTAACTGCACTCCATAGCTCCAATTCAACCATCTGTAGTTCACCTCAATGGCAGCAATTACAGCTACCCACTTTCCTTGCTCAATTCTTTCACCTGCAGCACAATATCATTCCCTGCAGCCTATGACCAGTTTCTTGTTCTCCAACAACATTAGCAACAACACCAACTAGTATTTCTCCCTTGCACCAGAGCCACACTAACTGCAAAAACATTTCTTCCATCTGTAGCTTCACCTCAAACACCACCAAATTCATTTTCAAAACCACCACTTCTCTGGCATACAACTAACTGCGACATCAACCACTGCACATCCTACTTCAGTTCCATTCAACACCAACTAATCCTCATTCAAAACATCACTAACAACAGCTCCAACTCTTCCTCCAATACCATTATATTAACCCAACACCACAATAAACATTTCCTAATCTTCATTGCTTTCCAGTTCACCTACACAGAGCTACATCCATACATTCATCATAGTCTTTAAAGCCTTACAATACTGTAATACCAGACCACTATCAAACCCTTGTCTGCAATTAATTAAGGCTATGGTAGCAGCTCAACATTCCCCGACTTATTCTATTTTTTGCCTGCAATCTCAGCTCCTTATCAGAATATCCATCTGAGATGTAACTGCAAATCATATCCTTCCACTGCAGTACCATTTCATCACATTCCAAGCAACAATAATTCCATATTTATAATCAGCACACCCTTGTAGTCCGACTCAACCCCGAACAACAATGAAATCTTTTCATAAATATTCAATGTCATATCTTTCCTTCTCAATCTCCATTCCGTTCTCAGCACCAAGAACATCCCACTACAGCTTCAACTCTACCTGAACTTCATATACCACCAGCAGCAGCTACTAACAGAATCACCACCATTTCTTCTTTTTGTTCTTGATCCCGATCTAAAAAACTTCATGGTTTCATAATAACCTAATCTCATGGTCACTGAGACACGTAAATCGACCCTAAATTCACACCATATATTCTTAATTCTTCATTGAACATAATCACTATCAAACCCTAACTTTAATTCATCATCCAACTTCAATTGCAGTACCAATTACTGAGAACAACACAAAATTACCACCATTCGACTCTCCTACAGAAACCTAATTACTCTCGTTCTTTCCAGCATCAACCATGATCTCTTTGAGTATTCTCAGCTTCAAGTTTTCATCACACAAACCCCATCTGAATAGAAAACGATCCTCCATATTCTCATCCTTGGAACTCATCAGAACCTCACCACCGATTTCTCTGAATCTCATTATTTTGATCTCATAGAGATTATGCCGCCATCCATTCTTGATTTCAGGTCAGTAGATTAAACCAAATGATGAAAAAAACTCCTATGATTTTTAGGGTATATGTAGGAAATGAGGTTGGATATAACCACACAGGTAAAGTAGACAAGGGATACCCAACTCATTCATGGCTTGTCAATTTCAGAGAACCAACAGCCTAATTCCTTTATCAACTTAACTGTCAGTTTTGAGGAACTAACAGTTCATTCTTCAACTCTTTGCCGCACACTTTAGCCCGTTCCAAGTATAGCTCACATGTGAATTGACCTTTTTTCCTTTTACTCTCCTAGTGGACGTTTTCTCCTTCTTTTGACCCAAATGACTCCCAAGTACCTAAAACTCAAAACTAAACATAAGAGATGAAATTCACAAGGATAATAGCAAAGAAAGCATAAATTCTAGATATAAAATTAGGTGTTTTAGACACCTATCAAATTCCCCCACACTTAGACTTTGCTAGTCCTCGAGCAAATCAAACAAACCAATTCTAAAACATACATACAATTCTGTGTCGTTGAGGCTACGATTGCTCTTAGCATAAATAACAAGCCTTTGAACCCCTAAGTGTCCCTAGTGGATGAGTTTTAGTCTCGTGAAAGTCTATAAGAGGTGTACCTACAAAAACTTTTACTCCAAATTCCAACTACCTGTGAAGAAACTATGAATGAATCCAAAATGACTACAAGAGGAGGTACCTTGATGCAAATTCAATTCATATATAATAAATCTCTACTTAGAAAGTCGAACAAACCACAATACTCGGAATATAACTAACCACAATCACACATGAAAATATTAATAAGATGGATATAGAGGTAGATGTTTGCGAATGTTGACAAGTGATCGGTGTTTCCCATATTTGTCTAAAGGTCACCGCCAAGATGAACCTATGCATCTTATTGGATTGAGCTACTGGTCTGAATTCTAGTGTAAACACAACCGCATATACAAGGGAACCAGCGGTCAACTATCTTAATTCTAGATCAATTCAACTGGCATATACAAGGGAACCAGGAGTCGATTTTATTGAACAATAATAATATTTTTTTTCTTCTTTTTTTCACTTTTTTTTTGAGACAGCATGATTAGATCTTTTGGATCCAAGCGCATTCTTCTTGTTAGCAGATTACATGGTAATTCCCTTGGATCCTGCATTCCACGCTTGTTTAGGCGACAAAGACAGGGAGAACACACACATATTGCTATCCAAGTGTCATTTTTTTATATATATATACACCGGTTGGTCTAATTGGTCTGGTCTGGTCTGGTCTTTTTTTTTTTTTTTAGTAACTCAATCACTCTATTTCATCCTAGAAGTAATAACAACTCGATGTTAGTGACCCTCCAGATCACTTAAAGAAACAAAAAGTTTGCAAAAATAAAAACAGAAAGTGATATGGTGACATTCCGAGATATGGTAACAACTATCATATTATTTGTAATTTCTGAGTTATGACCGTCCCTTTTAGTTAATTGGTTCCTCAACTGCTGCAATCAAAATGGTTCCATCCGCTTATATTGGTAGTGTCATCCTAAAGGCACAAGTTTCTAGATTTCGGAGTTCATAAAGCAAAAAATAATAATCTTGTTTTGATATTTTTGTTGTTTTTTCTTCTTCTAAAGGCATCAAACAAACTATACAAATATATAAATGCTCCTCCACACTTAAACTTTACATTGTACTCAATGTAAAATTTAGTCATTCAAAGTAAAGTTCAAGGTGGGAAATTCCGCAAATGATATGCAAAAACAAAGATAAAATGCTTAAAAATAAAAATAAAAAGATAAAGATACAAAACCGGTGGGTTGCCTCCCACTAAGCGCTTGGTTTAAAGTCTTCATCCCGGCTTGATCCTTGTTTGTTACGCCTTAGCCAGCTTCCAACACATTATGGAAGTCTGATTGAATGGTACTTGGGTGTTTCCTCTCCTCAAAGATGTTGAAGTGTATGACTTCTTCATCGAACTCCATAGTCAAGGTGCCATTGTGGACATAAATCTTCGTTCTAGCGGTACTCATAAATGGTCTACCTAACAATAAAGGTGTAGACAAGGCTGAATGCACATCACTCATGTCTAAAATGTAAAAATCCACTGGAAATATTAGTCCTTTTATCTGCACCAAAACATCCTCAACAATCCTTTTCGGGTAAACATTAGATCTATCGGCAAGTTGAATAACTATGCCGGTTTTCTTGAGAGGACCAAGATTTAAAGCATCATAAATCGAAGTAGGCATAATATTAATAGACGCTCATAAATCTAACATGGCTTTTGTAAACCTTGTTTTACCAATAGTGCATGGAATAGTGAAACTACCGGGATCTTTCAATTTAGGTGGGAGCTTCTTTTTAAGATACGCCGAAACTTTTTCCCCCCACACTTAGTACCTCATTGCCAGTTATCTTGTGATTGTTAGTGCACAATTCCTTTACAGACTCTGTATAGCGCGAAGTTTTCCTAATTACTTCAATGAGTGGAATATTCACTCGGACCTTCTTAAAAATATCCCAAATATCCCTATCTTGTTCCACCTTCTTACTAGTTTTAGAAAACCTTCCAGGAAAAGGTAGAGGAGGAACATAAGTAGAAACAAGAGGTTTAGAGTTGGATTTAGTTACCTCGGGAGTTTGGGGAAAATCTGCGTTTTTTTCCTCCAAAATTGGTTCCTTTGGGGCTTCTTCTACCCCCGAATTAGTAACTTCGGGTTGCACAAGTTGTGTACCACTTCCCAACGTAATAACATTGATACCCTCTCTTGAGTTAAGAGGTTGGGAATGGAGTTTCTCACCATTTTGTGCATGCAACTGATTAATCTCCTCGGATATTAAACCAACTTGTGTTTGCAAGTCGTTGACCACACCCTCCGTTCTTTGCATAAAAGATTTCAGTAACTCTTCTATATTGGACCCTTTATTTTGAGGTAGTTGTTGTTATTTCTGGAATTGTTTTTGTTGCGGTTGACCAACTTGTGATTGCAACTCCTTAATTGCATTATCCGTTTTCTGCTAATTTAAGTTCGCTAGTTGTTGATTTTGCTGCACCACTGACATTAGAGCCTCCACCAAAGTAGTCATCTTTTCCAATTATGGATTATGCCCTTGTTGTGGTTGTTGCACTTGTTGCTGGAACTCATTCGGATGGCTGTAAACAGAACTTGCACTTGCAACTTTCTCGTAAGTGTTGGAGTAAATACCATACGGATGAGTTGAGAATATTGCATTAACATTCTCTACGTTCTCATAAGCTGGGCGTGATGGTCTTACAACCACTGCTGCAATTTGTTGCATCATTTCCATCATATTGCTCATTTGTTGACGTAATTCAATAATCTCGTCAACCTGATTAACTCCCTTGGTAGGTGGTTCTGATCCACGACTTGAAAATTGTTGAGAATTTTCTGCCATACTCTCAATCAACTCTCTAGATTGTGTCACCGTCTTGTTCATAAGTGCACCACCACTTGCAACGTCAATAAGATTCCTATCACTTGCTTGGAGACCTTTATAGTATTGGATAATCATTGTGTCACTAAATTGGTGATGAGGGCAGCTTGCCATCAATCTCTTGTATCGTTCCCAACATTCATATAAAGATTCTTCCACATTTTGCTTCATCCCACAAATCTCATTGCGAATTTGAGTATCATTTGATGCAGTAAAATATCTCTCTAAAAAGAGTTGCTTCAACCCATTCCAGGTTATCACACTTCCGGGAGGCAAATAATACAACCAATCCTTAGCACTATCCGCCAAAGAGAATTGAATAACTTTAAACATTGCACCATCCGCATCAATATCCGTTGGAAGCATCGCCATGACAATGGTGTGGAAGTCCATAAGATGCTTTTTAGGGTCTTCGTTAGCCATGCCATGGAACTTTGGTAAATCTCTAAGCAGCCCCGGCTTGATCTCGAAAGTAGAGTTTGTTTGAATACACCCATGTTGTATATCCAGCTTGTGAGAAGCCAAGTCCTTGAGTGTACGGTTTGCATCACCCATTGCTTCTTCTTCTTCAAAAGGTGGTTCTTGTTCAACCGGAACCTCTTGTTCTACAACTTCTTCCTCTACTTCCAACTCTAGTTCTTCCGCCTCGTCAACTCTTGCTTGGAGTATTGTTCCTTCGCGAGTAGTTATCTCGCACCTTCGATAATTCAAATTCTTGGAAGCCAGGGATTAGTACCTGAAAAATAATTCTCAGAAACTAAGTCAGAAAAATGAAATAAGAAATAAGAAGCAAAGATAAAAGCAAAAATAATAAAAAGAAACTAAAAACTATATAACAAGCTGAATGCCTCCCCGACAACGGCGCCAAAATTTGATCGTTGTCGTATGCATAAAAAATAATTCACTTTCTTACTCAACAAAATACAAATGAAGTATAAGGTAAGGAAGAGTTTGTTTCCAAAGAGAGGCAATTGTTGTTATTATGTTTTCAATTTCCTAAGTAACCAAGCTGGGGGGATTTCTGATTTTTATGCAAGTAATAAAAGTAAATTAAAAGCAAAGTAAATTGGAGAAAGTAATCAATGAGAGAAAGATATTGGTCAAGGAATTCATCTTCAATCTCAAACATGTGCTTGCATATATGATTAGAATTACGATTTAATCTCTTTTATTATCAAAGGCCTAGAATATCAAGAGAGCAAGATAATCCAAAATTTCCTAAGTTCATCAACACACACATTAGAGTTGCGTATGTGAATTCTACCTAAAGAATAACCTAACGCCTTGCGCTAATTAAGTTCAATTCCTAGGAGCATTAAGTTTGGTAAATAGGCTAATGAATGCAATTTTCATACATTGCGCATGACAATTCGGAAAATGGTTAAACTCTACATATGATTACAAGAGTGTATCACTACAAACTATAATCATATCATGCCACTTGTATTTGGGTTATCACTTGATAAAAAACCCTAAAATAGCTATGGACAAGATGCAAGTTCAATTAATTGGCCACTCAACTAAACAAACATCTAAATCCTATCATAATACATCAATCATGTGATATTAAAAATAGTAGAGATATGAATGATAATGAAGAGAGAAAACTAATACATAACTCAAGAACAAGTTTTAAATATAGGACTACATCCTTAACCAATGTTATAGAATTTAACTACTCATAGCTATGGAGTTCATCATAATCAATAATCAAATAAAGAAGATGAAAATTAAATACGAAAGCAAACCCTAGTTGTTGCTCTCCTTCAAAGCTCCTAGAATAATATGTGATAACAAAGTTGTAGAAAATTTCTCTTTTTGTAGCTTTTCTTCAACTTCTAAAATTAGGTCTAATCTTCAAAGTACAATAACAAGATATCCACCAAGCCCATATATGAGGAGTACCAAAGTGAGAATATGTCTCAAAAACTGTAGCCGGAAAACTGGGTTTAACGCCGGAAGTTGACAGGAATCCGGCACCGAAAAATATCTTAGGTGACCCAGTCAACTCAGTCAAAGTCACTGAGTCAATTCCAAGTAAGTCAGACTGAATCAATTACTAAATCAGATGAGCCAAGGTTATTTCTATTATGCACATGCCTAAGCTACCTTAAAGTGGTAATTGAACTTTTGTCCTTACTTTTGATGGTCTATACAAATATCCTTATCACATAATAATTTTGTCCCTCTTTATCAATAAGCCCATCAGGGGCCCATCAGCAGTTTTTTTGTTTCCACATTTACCCTCCTCACATATTAACCAATATCGTTTTTCTTTGTTTTTATCAAAAAACTCGACACAAATCTCTCCCACCTTCTCCATCGCCGCCACCACCACCACCTCCATCTCCTCCACACGAACCTGTCTAAGTCAGCACAACTCGTTTTTCTTTGGTTCAGGTTCATCACTAGCTTCATCGTCATCATCGACGAATATTAATTATCGTTTTAATATACCACTTCTGGGTAAGGTTCATCTTACGGTACTCCAACAGGTGTGCTTCCGATCAAAAGTCTGTTTCTCGCTCAATCGAAATCAGAAGTTGAAGAATTATGGTCAGTTGAAGAATTAGTTGAAGCATTTAAGTTAATTTATAAAGATGGTTATGGTAAAATTACCAGATCTGAATTTTTCACCCTCCGGCAGATGTTCAACCATTCACAACAACCAACACAATTACCAGATCTGATCGGTAAGTTCCTGGAATGATGTTCTAGTTTCGTTCAGAAGTTTATATCATTTTCGATATTATCAAACTCGAGCTGCTTCTTTATCAATCTGGTGGTTAATTCTTCTTTATCAATCTGATGGAATATGACAATTTTTTTTGGAACTGCTCGTCGTTGAGAGTTAGTATATCTCTCAAGCTTTCATCGTAATTCAAAATTAGAATTCAGTTTTGAAAACAGTGTATCTTAACTTCAAAACCCATCAAATTAATTTGAATTTGATTCGTTTTCGATTTTATGTAATCCGCACTTATACTTCTATTTGTGATAAATTGCTTCAGCTCTTGTATGTAGTGAAGTAATAAGGAAATCAACTGTTGAATTTCAGTAACTAATTAAAAATTATGGTTCCCTGTTGTCAGAATCATTATAAAGGCCTCTTGAATCAGATTTCGATTGATGAAGAAGTAACTTGTGAGATCAAGGAAGAGCAGTAGCTGGAAATTTATGAATGCGTGATCACTTGAAACTGCAAGGTGCTTTGATTTTCCATGTGTAGTTTGGTTGATGTTATTAGTGCGGTCTTTGTTAGAGCGATCTTGAAGAACGTGATCACTTGAAACTGCAGCTGTTTGGTTCATGGGTAGTATTCCCACGTCTCAACGGATTTTGGCGCTGTAAGTGATGTATTCTCTTTATAAAATGATCTAATGAAGTGGTGGACACTTTTATTATTGTTCTTTGAATTGGTAACATTTCACATTGCTAGTTCCATGTTCAATAGTAAAGTGATGTATTCAAGTGTAGTTTCTAATCCCATTAGTAGGCAGTGAAACAGGCAGTGATATTGGATCAACTATGGTTGTTGATCCATATATTTTGGATAAACTATGGTTGTTGATCCAACTGCAATGGATAAACATCCACTGTTGATCCAACAGAAATGTGTAGTTTCTAATCCCATTAGTAGGCAGTGAAGCAGGCAGTGATATTGGATCAACTATGGTTGTTGATCCAACTGCAATGGATAAACATCCACTGTTGATCCAACTGAAATGGATAAACATCCATTATTGATTCAACTGAGATTGGTTTTGAAGCTGGTCTTGGAGTTGTTGGTGTTTATGAAGCTACAGGTAATAAAATATGGTGTTTATATGGGTTGAAGCAGGCAGTGATATTGGATCAACTATGGTTGTTGATCCATATATTTTGGATCAACTATGGTTGTTGATCCATCTATATGGGATCAACTACTGTTGTTGATCCTTTGAACTCATGTTTTGTAGTTTAAATCATGTAAATTTTTTCTAATGTTGAACTTGTGGTGCAATGGTAGCATGGCTGACTCCATGTCAGATGATGCGTGTTCGACTCACGCCAAGTTCACTCCATTTTACATGGATAAACTATCATTATTGATCAAATTTTACATGGATCAACTTCCATTGTTGATCCACTAAAATTGGATCAACTTATATTGTTGATCCTTTTTTCTTGGATAAACTAGATAAACTTCTGTTGTTGATGGTTTTGTTGGTGAATCTGAAAAGCAGCGGTGATGAAGTGGTAGCATTTTTCCATCAAGCATGGATAAACATCCATTATTGATCCAACTGCAATGGATAAATTTCTACTGTTGATCCAACTGCAATGGATAAACATCCATTGTTTGATCCAACTGAAATGGATCAACTACTTTTTGTTGATACAAAAAAAATTGAACTAGTGATGGTGGCGGCGGCGGCGGTGACGGTGGTGGTGGCGGCGGTGGTGGTGGCGGTGACGGTGGTGGTGGTGGCGGCGACAAATTTGTGGTGGAGGAGGACTAGTGGTGGTGTAATGGTGGCGGTGAAGGAGTGGTGGTGGAATATTGGTGGTGGTGGCGGTTGGTAGGTGGTGGATGTTGAACGGTGGTGGTGGTGGTGAAGTGGTAGAGGAAGAAATTTGTTGTATTTTGAAATAAAGAAAAATATTATATGAGTGAGGGTATTAAGGTAATCTAATATTAAATGGATAAGGTTATAAAAAAGGAGGGACATAATTATTGTTGCATAAGGATATATTTGTAGGGAGTTAAAAGTAGGGACATATAATTAATATACCCTACCTTAAATGAGCCATAACCTTTTTGTTGCACCACAATTAATCCCAGCCAAGATGGATGCTCATTATCACAGCTGCAGCTTCATCACCTGCACATGCATCTCACCAGCTGCTTCACCTGAACTTCCATGCCTGCAATCACCCATTTCCTTGGTCACAAGCCCGAACCATATAACACACACACATTGCTTGCACCAGCTATATCAGCAGCTGCTCTTGAATGCAACAACTGAAACTCATACAAACCATCTGCTTCTTTCCTATCACCACCAGTGCATTGCAGTAGTTTAATAATTCCACACACCCACTGCACAATATTTGAACTGCCTGTAACACCATCAATGCTAGCTGCAACTACTTGAACTACAGCTCAAGCATAACCACCATTTCATGTCAGGTTCTATCATCATTCTCATCTCCACCACTTCAACCATTACAACAGATAAAACAACATATTATCCATTCCAACTGCACCTGCAATTTCATTCCTGCAATATGCATATCCTAACATTAATCTATCCATTGCATCTTCACAGTCAACATTAGATCTCATTTGCATCTCATTGCAGCTGCTTCCACTAACTGCATTCCATAGATCCAATTCAACCATCTGCAGTTCACCTCAATGGCAGCAACTACAACTACCCACTTTCCTTGCTCAATTCTTTCACCTGTAGCACAATATCATTCCCTTCAGCCTATGACTAGTTTCTTGTTCTCCACCTACATAGGCAACAACACCAACCAGTATTTCTCCCTTGCACCAGAGCCACACCAACTGCAACAACATTTTTTCCATCTGTAGATGCACCTCAAACACCACCAAATTCAATTTCAAAACCACCACTTCTCTGGCATATAAACAACTGCGATATCAACCATTGCACATCCTACTTCAGTTCCATTCAACACCAACTAAGCCTCATTCAAAATAGCACTAACAACAGCTCCAACTCTTCCTCCAATACCATTATCTTAATCCAACACCACAAGCAACATTTCCAAATCTTCATTGCTTTCCAGTTCACCTGCATAGAGCTACATCCATACATTCATCATAGTCTTTAAAGCCTTACAATACTGCAATACCAGACCACCATCAAACCCTTGTATGAAATTAATCATGGATATGGCAGCAGCTCAACCTTCCCCGGCTTCTTCTAATTTTTTCCTACAATCTCAGCTCCTTATCAGAATATCCATATGAGATGTAGCTGCAACTCAGATCCTTCCACTGTAGTACCATTTCATCACATTCCAAGAAGAAACAATTCTATCTTTGTAATCAGCACGCCCCTGTAGTCTGACTCAACCCCAAACAATAATGAAATCTTTTCATAAAGCTTCAATTTCATATCTTTCCTTCTCAATCTCTATTTCGTTCTCAGCACCAAGAACAGCCTAGCAAACCCATTTTGAATTTCAACCCTGCTGCAGTTTTAACTCTACTTGAACTTCATATACCACCAGCAACAGCTACTAACAAAATCACCACCATTTCTTGTTCATGTTCTTGATCCCGATCTGAAAAACTTCATGGTTTCATAATAACCTAATCTCATGGTCACTGAAACACTTAAATCGACCCCAAATTCACACCACATACTAATAATTCTTCATTGAACACAACCACTGTCAAACCCTAACTTTAATTCATCATCCATCTTTAATTGCAGTACCAATTACTGAGAATAACACAAAATTACCACCATTTGACTCTCCTACAGAAACCCAATTGCTCTCGTTCTTTCCAGCATCAACCCTGCTCTCTTTGAGTATTCTCAGTTTTAGAAATTCATCATATAAACCCTATCTGAACAGAAAATGATCCTCCATATTCTCAGCCTTGGAACTCATCAGAACCTCACCATCGACTTCTCTGAATCTCACTATTTTGATCTCAGAGAGATTATGCCGCCATCCCTTGTTGATTTCAGGTCAGTAGATTAAACCCAATGATGAGAAAAACTTTTCTCTGATTTTTAGGGTCTGTGTAGGAAATGAGGTTGGATATAACCACCCTGGTAAAGTAGACAAGGGATACCCAACTCATTCATGGCTTGTCGGTTTCAGAGAACCAACAGCCTAATTTCTTTCTCAACTCAACTGTCAGTTTTGAGGAACTGATAGTTCATTCTTCACCTCCTTGCAGCGCACTTTAGCCCGTTCCAAGTATTGCTCACATGTGAATTGACCTTTTTTCCTTTTATGCTCCTAGTGGAGGTTTTCTCCTTCTTTTGACCCAAATGACTCCAAAGTACCTAAAACTCAAAACTCAAAATAAGAGATGCAATTCACAAGGATAATAACAAAGAAAGCATAAATATTAGATATAAAATTAGGTGTTTTAGACACCTATCACTTGGGTACGCGTACGGGTATGCGTACTTTAGCTACCGGAATTGGGTTTGAAAACGCAGCAGAAATTTTCGTATGGAAAACTTCTGTGGGTATGCGTACGGGTACGCGTACCTAAGGTGACTGGTTTGTAAGTTCGTAAACTCCAAACTCAGCAGAAATTCCCAGACATGAACTTTTGCCAGTACCCGTACCTAACCTGTCTCCTTCACCAATACTGCATGCACACATATGCACGCACTTGGTTTCCGGTACATGGATTTATACACTAATGTGTGAACACACTATATATGCTTATATCCATAGCTGGTTATGTAATCTCAACTCTATATTTCAATCATTGAAACATTCTTCTATAATGTTAATAGTCGTTAGACATAAAGAATCGACTATCTTCATCAAAGCCATTTTCGAGATTGAAACGTCATCATGACTTTCGTCATGGATAAAGATGAAAGTGGTTAAAGCGAAATCTTACCAACACATATTTCGATAAAAATATAGGTGAGTAAACTCGGATCGAAATTGCATATGTGTATGTATGAAAACTATCATACTTATACGACCGTTTTCTCAAGAGTATGAGATAGATATACTTTTGAGTGCTAGATAAGTTCAAGTCTCCACATACCTTTTTGGTCGGATGAAGTTTCACTGGTTCCTTGAGTAGTTCTTCGTCTTCGCAAGATAATCGCCATGGAGTTTGGAGCTCAACTATACTTAACTATCCTAGATCGAGACTTAGTCATAAGTAAACTAGAAATCAAGACGCATAGTTTTGATCACTAATATTGACAAACATGCTTGAAATAGCAACGCATGCTTTATATTAAGTGAAATTCCTTCGAAAATGGTTGCCCCTGTGCACCAATTGTAAATCAGCATCTTCAACAAAACATAAATTCCACAAAAAAAAAAAAAAAAACTTTTCGTGGTATTTTAGGATTCCACACACATTTATGAGGGAAGTAAATTAGGCCATCCACCTCAAGACCCTTGTAGCATTCCTTCATTGAAAAAATCTTGTTACAAGTTTTCCAAACTCTATGATCCTCTGCATACCCTTCCTAAAAGATGAAATCAAATATGGCAAATAAGCAATATCCTCTATTTCCTCATCTTTTAGATGCCTCTAGAATGCTAGATTCCAATTGTTTTCTTGATTATTCTCCAGCACATCATCAACAGTGGCCTCCTGTAACCACGAACCATAACCTTTTAGTCTATGAGTGAAACCAGCAAGGGGATGCTCACATGTCCTTTACTCCTCAAGAAGTACAATATAAATCCAGTCCATATACTGTTATGTGTTTAGACTGATGGATAAACCATGGATGACTCTAGGAATTTAAGTTTATTCCATACCCGACAAGTCGTGATCATACACGAATATTATGAAAAATTATAAAATGAATGAGAATGGTGCAACTTTGACAAAATCAAAGAGGTTTCTAGCGACGGACTTTCTACGAAATTTTTAAATTAATTTTTGAGTCGTACCTTTCAAGATTCTTTTCTAATACATCCAAGTGAAAATATGTGCCTCAAATTAAATCATGACTTTTCATATACAAATTAAATCAAGACTTTTCGGAGTCATTGAAGTACTCAAAACATAGCTCTCCATAAAAACATACATAATACTGTTACTTTATACACTCTACATCCACGGGTGATACTTTCGTTAATAATTTATAGAAACAGATAATTAAGCTTCAAAACTGGGAAACGATGAACACTAATGCAATTAACGGAAGGGGCACCACTTCTAAATGCATATAATAATAACTGGATGTAATCTAAGTTGGCCATAAGATTGCATGTAAGTATCGCTAATATTACTCGAAAGAAGCATGTATATATCACAGATACACTTATCATACTTGAAGCATGACATGTTTGAAGGAACATATGAAAGGACCCCCAACAATTAAAAACTGGACCGACGTCATATTTCATGTAGTCATATCCAAAAACATATCGACATGCCAAGGGAAAAAATTGAAAACTAATATAAGGGTTTCACATTTTAATAGAGGGGTCTTCACTGATAGGACAAAAATTGGTCACCTAGTAGTAATTTAAAAAAACCCTTATCTAGAATATTCGTATAATTTCTAAACTATCCCTATTTAATTATTAGTGATAATTATCTAATTAGCTAATGATTAGATAAATGGATTTTGGTGAAAAAGTAGAGGAAAATTTATTTATTTTGGGGATTTCTTTTCAAAACCCAAGAATTTGATTCAACCAAAGTGAAGAAATCAATGGATTATGTACACCTCTAACTTAGCTCCAATGTCATTTTTATTGCTCAAAATTGACGAAAATACATAAAAAGATTAGATTTTTCAGAGCGATTTACGATTGGGTTCTTCCTTTATAGTCAACCGTAAGATCGATTTACGGTAAGCTGATGATGGGATTTTAACCAGTTAAATTGAGAAAACACTAATCATAAACCAGTTATGATTGGGTTTGTGTCACTCGGACTCAACCGTAAGAAAATTACGGTTGGGAATTTGGATTCTTTATCCAGTCGTAACTATAAGTTTTAGCTATTCCTTTCGAGTAATGTCTTAATACCCCTAGTTACTTCTACCTCTACTTCTACTTCTACTTCCTTGATATGTTATATGTTTATATAATATTAGACAACTATTATCTATCGTGAAAATTTGGTGAACCACCGAATGAATCTGTCAAAAGATTTCAAACATAAACATGTATAGAGAATTAACATACCGTGAGATAAACATCCCATTCATGAAGAATTATATCTTATCACTGACAAAGATAGTCATGACGACAGTATATTGAGGAAAAAGGTTTTCTCACTTGATTGATTAACAAAAGAGTTACAAAATCATCTTATACAAGATTCAAGAGTTAAAACAGAAAGAAGATAACTGCGAAAACAAACTAATGAATACAAAATCTACGTACTAAAGGAAAGCAAAATAACTGCATATATACTCCATATCTTCTAACATAACTGCATATATACTCCATATCTTCTAACATCCACAACGACATATATGTGTGGAATTTATATCATGTTAAAACTCATGTACGAGATTATAGATAGCCAAGCTTAGTTGGATGAAAGAATCTTGAATTTCAAATAAGAAATAAAACACTAGCTATGTGTTAATAAAAACTCAACCGTAGATGCTTAAGGTTAAATAAATAAATAAAGTTGAGACAAAATGTACATAAATTACGGTTGGTAATGTTAAATCTTTTTACATTTACTTAGAAAAAAATCCAACCATATTAAAATTACGGTTTCTGCCAAAATTACCGCGAAGGAAATTGTGCAGCATACATGCTAGTTAAATATGCTATAACTCCAAATGTTAATAAGATATGGGTTCCATACTGCTGTGTATTTCCTTGAGCAACGACACTAGATTTGCAACGTTTTAAGGTACCATCTGATTTAGTTTTGACCTTATAGACCCAATGACTTCCCACATCAGGTTTTCCAGGTAGTAAATCTACCATATCCCATGTGCTAGCTAGTTTATGTGCAATTAATTCTTCTCCCATTGAGTATTGCCATTCTGGTATCATTGATGCCTCCCTATAACTTTTAGGTTCATTCAAAGATAAAATAATTGATAAAGAGCAATGATAGTCAGACAACTTAGCTGGTGGTCGTCGTACACATGGAGGGAGAGGGATAGCTTCTGGTACAGGATTCCCATGTGAAGATGTGTTGTCAGAATGCTCCATAGAGTGGTCAGTATCAGCTTTACCTTCAGCAACTACAATAGATTCAGCAGAAGTAGGAACAAGAGTGTTTGTGATAGGTAAGGAATTCTCGGCCGAAGTATCTTCAAAAGGATCTAGATATGTGAAGCTTTCTAAGGTAGAATATGTGCTACTAGAAAGGGACTAAAAAGGTATTTTATCCCAAAAGGTTACATGTCTAGAAATAGGTAACCTTCTAGTCTCTGGATCATAGCATCTGTAACCTTTATGTTATATATATATATATATACCATATCCTGAGAAAACACACATAGTATTCTTATTTCCAAGTTTGTTTCGCTCACAATCTGAGAGAAGAACATAACATGTTGAACCAAAAATATGGAGTTCAGAGTAGATTGGTTTCTTGTTGAACAAACTCTCTTATGGTAATATACCTCCTATAACCACAGTTGGAATGCGATTGATAGTGTAAATGGTAGTGAAAACGGATTCACCCCAAAATTTTGGGGAAACAGAATAAGATTGATGTTGTATTCTAGCTGTTTCAATAATATGTCGATGTTTTCTTTCATCAACACTATTTTGTTCTGGAGTTTATGTACAAGATAATTGAAGAAGAGTTCCTTCAGATTTTAGAAAATCCTTGAAGGGATTGGATATGTACTCACCACCTTGATCAACACGAATTTTTTTGATAGTTTTTCCAAATTGTGTTTTGATCATTCTAGAAAAATATGACCTGGTGTTGAAAAGATAGATCCATGTATATTTAGTATGATCATCAATGAAAATAACATAATATAAAGCCCCTTATTTAGTTGCAAAAGGCGCCTTACCCCAAACATGAGAATATATAATATTGAAATGTGCATAGGGAAGGTAATACTTTTATTAAAAGGAAGTGTAGGTTGTTTTCCCATCTTACAGGAAATGCAATGAGGTTCCTTGTCAACAGGTATATTTCTTAACAACCCTTTATTAATCATGTAAGAAAGTCGATAGAAAGAGACATGTCCTAACTTAGGATGCCAAGATATAAAAGGTGATATTGTGGAAGGTAAGGTAGAAGCAGAAGCAGCAACAAGTTTGTTCTTGGATTGCTGGGGAATAACTAGAGACTCCAAAAGATATAACCGACCAACTCTACATCCCAACAAGCTTCTTTGTCATAGGATCTTGTATAAAACAACCAGAAGAAGTAAAGTGAATGTTAAAACCTTGGTTACATAATTGACCAATAAAGATGAGATTCATTTTAATCTAAGGCACAAGGAGTACATCTTGTATATGTACTTTGTCAGAAAGTTTAATATGGCCAATATGACTAGCACTTATTTCTGTACCATCTGCAGTATGAATTTTAGGTGTAACAATGGGATCTTTTTCTCAAACAACGTTGAGTTAAAAGTCATGTGATTTGAAGCACCTGAGTCAAGAAACCATTCAGTTGAATATGTACCTGTTGGAACTGAGAAAGCAGAAGCAGTTATGGAGTTATTACCAATAGACGGAGCTTGTTTGAGAATCTCCTGAATTTCAGCTAGGTTGGGTGATGTAGATTGTGCAACTGCATCTTGTGGTTTCTCTAAACTATAAGACAAATTTGCGGGAGCTGCAGATAAATGTGCATGAACATTACTTTTTAAGGCTAGTTTGGTATTGATGTGAATTTTAGAAAAGTGCTTTTCTGTTGTGTTGTGTTGTGCGTTGCATTGCTGTGCTGTGAAAATAAATCGACATGACGTTTGGGAAACTATAATTTAAAAAGCACTGTACAATTAACAAACTGTAAAAATTTTTTGGTAAACTGGTATTTAAAAGTGCTGGTGATGTAGTTTATGACGAGAATAGACATATTTTAAAAATTAGTTTTAGATACAATTTTATTATAATAAATTATATTTATAAAAATGGTGTTAAACTTTTGGGTGGACCGGTGAGTTTAGATTTGAACTTTATCAGTGATATGATGTTGAGCAGGGTGGATAAGACTGTTCAATTGATGTATGCAATCAAGAAACTCAAAGACACTCAAAGTGAGATGCTATTGCTTCGCAATTGCACTGGAGTTTCTAGATTATATTTTGCAATGCGTACTACCAATCCTGCAGCCCTGCAATCAACCACTGCCCTTTTTGATGATCACTTACTTAAATACTTAAGACTTCTTATTACTGGTGATGGCGCGGGGTTTGGTCCTTTACAACTTCGATTAGGTGCCTTGCCTATCAAATATGGTGGACTTGGTATTTACACTATGGCTGACACCAGCGCCTATTGTTACCTTGCTTCTCAGAGTCAGACTATTTCGGTGCAAAAGGTGATTCTTGGTAATTTATTCTCAGCTGAAAAAGGCCCTGCTTATCAGTTTGCACTTCAGAATTTTGTCCAGGTATGTGGCTTGCCTTCTACATACTGTAGCGATGATACTGCCCCCCTTCCCATGCATTCCATGGCAGTCACTTATTTTGATGCAGTTAAGAAGCAAATACCAGATAAATTTTCAATGTCTGCAAGAGATTCCATCCTGTGGCAGTGCAACCGGGTCAAGCATGCACAAGATTATTTATTGGCTGTACCCATCAGTGGGCTTAACCAGTGCCTTGGACCTAGACATTTTAGAGCCGTGCTTTGCTATCGTCTCGATATTCCTTTGTTTGTTGAGAATGGCTTATGCTCAAGTTGTAACAAATCCATGGACATCTTCGGGGATCATGCGCTTCATTGTGCTAAGGATATAGGTCCCAAGTTTCGACATGATTTTGTTCGTGATGTAACCATTGACATTTGTTACAAAGCTAGTGTGTCAGTGCGTAAGGAAGTTTCTTTGGATTTTCTAACGGATGATGACAAGGGGTTGAAACCTGCTGACATTCTTGTGCTCAACTGGGAAAATGGAAAAGATGTTTGTATGGATGTCACAGGTGTCAAGCCCTTCACGGGTGATGGAATTCGCTCTTTCGTCCCTGGAAAAGCCATAGCTAATGCGGTCTCGCGTAAACACTCGAAGTACTTGGACAAGTGTGTTTCACATGGACACGGACTGGGGGTCCTATCTTTCACTACTCTAGGAGAATTAGGTGAGGATACTTTGTATTTTTTCAAGCGTCTGAAAAATTGTTTAGTTAGTAACGACGCTAGTAGTGGTATTGGTAGTTTTGTTTTCCATAGATTAGGTATTGCTATCCAAAAAGGCATTGGAGCACAGCTTGTTGCTAGGCTTCCGGCCAAAAGCTTTGTATAATTTTTGAAGAAATGGTTTTGGAAATAATATCATTTAATAAATATATTTGATAAAATATAATTAATATTTATTTTATCATTTTATTTACTTTTTTTAAGAACGCGCAATTGGGGGATACTTTTATTAATTGGGGGATATAGCTACAGGACAAAAATGGTGTCCCAATAGCAATTCTGGGTGACCCCCTATGTAATTATTTGTTTAATTCCTAATCTAGCCCCCACTAATCAGGATTAGTGATAATTATAATTAGTAAAATATTAAGTATTTCGGGGATAAATTAGTGTGTATTTATTTTTATTTGAATTTGTGTGGGTTAGTTGAGACTGAAAGAGGGAACAAATTTTTGAGTGGAATTTTTTTTTTTGAAAATGGAAGATGATTGTGATGAGAGACTTGCAACTGCAGAATCTTTAGCTCAACTACAACAACAATCATATCTTCAATCTTCGGTTAATGATAACAACTCACAATTGGAGTTATATGATGAACCAACACCCTTGGATCATGATTTTCGTGAGCATGAAGTGATTTGTGAAGAACCAACCCAAGAAAGTAAACATGTCCAGCATACAAGCAACCCCAACACACACAGGTAATGCTTCAAAGAGGTCGAAAGTTTGATTTTTCTTTTTGAAACCGCCATATTTTTCTCTGAAAAAGCTTAGTATCGGCACACTCGTAGTATGAATACGGCGTAGAATTCATTACTCTTTTCTATGTCGGTTCCTGATATCCCCCATTTTTAAAACTTTTCCGGCGTGGTATTCAAACCAACTATGCATGCCGGTATGTATTTATGCTTTTCACCTACCACCGAATATTCCATGGAATATTCAAACCGGCATAGTTCACTCTTAACTAACTATGCCGGTACCACAAGAAAAACATACAGGAGTTTAGTAATTTCGAACTTAAATACCGGCATCCTCTTTATTTTTTCGTGAATGCCGACACTTGGTACCGGTTGTGTTTGTATATTATGGGATAAGCCAGCAGTAGGTACCGGCTTGGAACCTTACATATTTATCATGACGGATTTACAAGGAAAAACATACAGGATTTAATGATATTTTGAACTTCAGTACCGGCTTTGAATGTAAATTATCGTGTACGCCGGCACTAAATCCCGACGCGTATTTTAACTTCTCGCCAATGCCAGCATTAGTAATCCCGGAATTACAGTTCAAAAACATACAATGCCGGAACATTATTATGTGGAACTTATTCAATTTTATTTTTATTCATGCCTTAGGTTGTGACATACATCGCTCCAAATTCCAAATCTCTCTTTCGGGATACGTTCGAATACTATAAAATGCCTCGGGTATGTTACCAAATAATACTTTCACCTAGTTTTTACAATTTTATGTTGGGATTGCTTGTAACTAACCTTATAATCTTCCATTGTTGTCCTTATGTAGGGAATAAAATCTCCAGCTGAAGCAATTTCTTGGGCAAAAGAGACGGCTCTTAAGAACATGTGTGTCTTAGTGAGGAATAGCCAAGGTTCAGATGTTCATTTTGAGATGGTTTATGAACGACACGGAAAATACAAGGAGAATAGCCATAAGATAAAGGGTTATATATATGAAAAGAAGACTAATAGGGTATACAAGACTAAAACGAGGAAGGATGAGTGCCTCTCTAAGCTTGTATTCCATCTAAGAGATAAAGGAAAAGAAGAAGAAGAATGGGATTGTACGGTGTGTTTTGGGCGTCTTAACCATTGGGATCCGAAAGATTTTGTTGGTCACTCTGTAGTTGCGAAGCTAAAACCTCATCAATTCGAGGATGTAAAGATAATGACCAAAACATGTATCAAACCAAGAGTGATTCTCAGAGGCTTCAAGGAAAAGGATGAGACAAACGTTTCTTCCCTAAGTACAATTTATAGCGCACAAGCAACCATTAGAAGGTTGGAATGGGAAGGGAGGACCGTTATGCAAGAATTTGATAAGAGAGTTTGGGATCACAACTACACGCGTATCATTAAAAGAGGTCCGGACGAGAAGCCCCTTCAAATATTCATTTCGCATCCTTTGCTTTCACAATTGGCTCATATGTGTTGTGATGTTCCTATGATGTACTACACCTACAAGACAAACAAATACAACATGCCGTTGTTCAACATCGTGGGGAAAATATCGGACAAGGTAACATTCACATTGGCTTGGTGTTTAATGGAAAACGAGAGGGATTACAATTATCATTGGGCATTGCGACAATTGAAATTATTGTTCCCGGAAAATCGATTTCCTAGGGTCATCATAACCGATCAATTAGACGCACTAATGAATGTCATATCCAACGTATATCCGGATGCACAAAATTTCTTATGTACGTATCATATATGTGAAAATGTGAAAAAACATTGTCATGCTTTGTTTGAACCCTCTAAGGCGGATATTAAGAAGAGAATGGTTGCTCAACTAGAGGAAGTTGTTCGCAAAGAGAAACTATCACCCGAAGAAGAAGAAAATGAAAAAGGAAAGATTAAATAGCGGGTCGACAAAGAACACGATGAAAATCACAAAAGGTGGTTGGAATTTCTAAAGGATTGGGAGAAATTTTATTGGTCTCTTACCGGGGACATGTATGAAAAGAGATTGAACATGTTTATTGCCAAATATAACGAAGTGTATCCAAGTGCCGTCTCATATTATCGGGATAATTGGTTGGATAAGTTCAAGGAAAAATTTGTGCGTGCGTGGACAAATCATTATAGACATTACAGGAATGAAGCAACTAGTACATCAGAGTCCTCTCATGGGAGATTTAAAGATCTCATCCAGTCCAGGAAAGGATTCGTGGTTACGGTCACCGAGGCAATGGAAAAACACTTTAAGGCTGATATCGATAGGATCAAGAAGGCTTTTGAGAAAAGCTTAATGGAAAGGATGACTCAATTTCTTAAATATACAAAGTTTCTCCAAGGAATAGAGTTCAATGTCTCCCATTGGGCAATAAAACATATGATGAGACAAATGAAGTATGAGAAAAATTACTAAAAACCGGGTGATGTGTGTATTTATACCGACATGTCTTCATTGGGGCTTACGTGTCGTCATATGCTTGTGAAGTATTAAGAAGTGATACCTATTGATGTTATTGATCCGTTTTGGAGGAAAATATCTTTCGACCTTCCCCCTATGGAAGATCCCGAAAAATCACCATGGGTTACAAAGGAGGCCAAGGAATTCTATGAAGCATACTCACTTGCTAACTCGGCTAGCCAACAAGTGTTGTTGAGCCAACTAAGGCTAATTACACGCCCATGGATATCACCAAGTGAAGTACCAAGAAAGGGAGATCTTCCCGGTAGACCACAAACTAAAATTCCAAGGAGAAAACAAAGGAAAGAATTGAAAGTAATGACTAGATGTGAAGAAAAACTCGCGGAAACTAAGAGACGAGATCTATCCGCAGGTGAGATTTCGGAAGCAAGATTCGCGGAATCGCCGGTTCCAAACAAAAGGGTTAGGTTGATAGGTGTTGTAAAACACCTAATTTTATATCTAGTATTTATGCTTTCTTTGCTATTCATTTTGTGAAATATGTATCTTATGTGTGAATTTGAGTTGATTAGGTGAAATGGAGTCCTTTGGAGCAAAAGAAGGAAAAATTGCCCATTTGGAGCAGAAAAGATTAAAAGGGAATTCACATGCGATATTTGGAGCGGTCTAAGGAGTGTAAGAAGGAAATGAAGAATAAAGTGTCAGATTCGCATAACTGACAGTTGAGTCGAATTGAGTTGTCGGTTAGCTGAAACCGACAAACATTGTATGGGTTGGTTGCCCCTTATCCCCTCCACCTGGGTGGATATATCCGTTTCCCTTGATTCCTACACAACCTAAAATTGAGTGAAGGGTCGTTTGTTATGTTTTTCTGTCTGGAATTGAGAGAAAAAGGAGGCGCTGATAAGGGAGAAAGGGAAGAACTAGGGTTATACGGCTGTGTACCATGTTCAAATTGAGAAGAACTAGCTTGTTTACTGAGATGAGTTTGAGTGATTTCAAGTTCTGGTGATATTGATGTTAATGGGTTCTCATCGGATTTGTTGCTTAGGGGCTTCTGTGCTGTAGTAATGAGGGTTTTTGCGGATGAATTGATGATGAAGAGAAGTTTACAGTGAAGGTTAAGGTTTGTTTTAATTCTCTGGGTTCATGGGAATGAAGAAATTGGTTGATGATTCAGGGGGGTTTGCTCTTGAATGGGAATTAAATCTGACTTGGTTTGAGGCAGGTGGTATCACACAGAGAAGGGGAGCTGAGATTGAATTACTGATGGAGATTCTGAAAGGGGTTTGTGAAAGGAGAGGAGATGAATCTGAAATTTATGGTGATAATAGAACTGAAGCTGCAGAATGAGAGTCATGGAGTTATTGAATTGGATTATTGCAGGTACTGAAATGGATCTGAGATGATGGGGGTCTGTTTGAACTTCTGTTGAATCAGCTGTGATGGCTCTGGTGAGGTGCCTGTGTTGTTGAAGCTATTGCAGGCAAGGGAATGAGCTAAATGAACCAGGGTTGATGGCAGGTAGTGAATGGGGTTTTCTCTTGTTCTGTGATGCTACTCAAATTGCAGCTAGTCTAGAATGGTGGAATGAATTGCAGTTTATGGTAGAGTGAACTGGAATTATAGGGGAGCAATAGTGGCTTGTTCAAGGGTGACTGAGTGGTGATGGTTGAATTGAGAATGGTTGTTGCTGTTGCACAACTGGAATTGCAGATTCTGGTGAACCTGAAACTTCAGTTCAAGGTTGAGAGGTTGGATTGTTGAGATTGCAGGAAATGGGCATTGCAGGGTTTGTGTTACTGGTGCAATGCTTTGGCAAAGCTGCTAAGGTTCAGTGCAGGTGACTAAGGAGCATGGTTGCTGCTGTTGGTGAACTGATGCTGTTGTGGAGCTGCTGGTGGAAGCAATGAGATTTGTGTGGTGCTAATGAAGATGGCAGAATTGCATTAAGAGACTGGGAGAGTGCAGCTTGAGATGCAGTTATGGAGTACAAATGCAGGTACTCATGGAGGAGCTTGGCATGGAGATGTAACTGGTGCAGCTTAGGTTTGCAGTGGCTCAGGTGGAATTGCAGTTGCTAATGCAAGGAGAGGATGAGGCAATGGCAGTGAGCGTCTCATGGTTGAACTGAATACAGCTGTTGCTGTCATGAAGTTGCAGTGGCGATATGGAATTATGGAACTGCAGATTGAAGAGAACAGGGAGATATGCTAAAGGTTAAACTGCTGTGCAATGGAACTGATGGTGAACTGTGGAAGTATGAACAAGGAGCTGGGTTGTAACTAGACTGAAAATGCACATATTAGATGGATGAATGAGGTAAAAATCTGTTGGCCAAGCAAGGGATGAAGAAGATTGCTGCTGGTTCAGGTGGAATTGCAGAGGTGCAATGGAGGTCTTGGCGGTGCACGATGGTCAGCTGAACTATGAAATGAATCTGGGGATGATTCATGAAGCTGTAGCCAATGAACTGAAGCATGCGATATGAGCTGTGTAGGTGTAGCTGCAATTTGGTAGTCATCAACAAGAAGAGGGAGTTACTGAGTTTGTGCAATTTAAGTTACAGTTACTGGTGGTGCAACACAGGGCCATCATGGCTGAGTATGCGCTGCATAAGATATGGCCTGCGCGATGGCCTGTAAAGCTTAACCAAGTCAGCTGAGTTAGCCTTTGACTCACTGGCTCAGTTTCTGACTCGGTTAACGCCGTTAATGACCGTTAACTTGACCGTCAGTCTTAACGGTGGACTGCTATGTTTGACCGGTGACCGGGTGGACTTTGCCAGTCACCTGAGCTACTTTCCGGCGCCGGATTCCAGAAATATTCCGGCGACTATTTTCTGGGTCATATTCTCACATGGGTATTTCACACATGAGCTTGGTGGACTTCTAGTTATTGGACCTTAGGCTTTGAAGACCTAATTTTGGCAAGTGGAAAGCTATAAAAAGAAAAGTTTCTATTCTTTTGAGGATATCACTTATCACGTATTTTCTACTGGGTTTTTGGAGGAGAACAGCGACTAGGGTTTGCTTCCATTTATTTTTATGTTCTTCATTTTATTTTTAATAATAATTATGTTGAGTTCAAAAACCATGAGTAGCTAAATTTTTAATATTGGTTATGGGATAATAAGTGGATTTCACAAATAAAATCTGATTCAATGCATTAGTTTCGTCTCAAGTTTATTGTTTATGTTTCATTGTTGATATTGATATATGATTTGATTGTTTATTTGGTTGAGTCCGGAATCAATCCGATTTGCATTCATATCTAGAGCTATATTAGGGTTTTCAATACGAAAACGTTGTTCATCCCTGATTCTAAGTAGCATAAATGTGGGTAGTGCTTGTAGAGATATATCCTACTAGTCACATATGAATCATAACTTGGGTTAAATTGATGTAGTGCTTTTACACATTTCGATTGCCTTGATTAGTCTTATTCCATATAGCTTATTGCTTCTAGGGAGTTAAATCTAATTTGCTTTTACACTTTAGGTTGCTTTCTAGGAAGAATTCACATATGCATCTTTTAATGTGGTTGTGATAAAATCATGGAATTAGCGGGGTATTCTTGCGATCAAGATATCCTAGGACTTTTAGTAAATGAGAGATTAAATTTCAATTCTAGTCATTGATGAAAATTCGTGTTTGTGAATGAAACTATCCCGTGACCAATACTTTCTCCATATTGATTATTTCCATACTTTATTGCTTTCAATTTATTTTTATTGCTTTGATAAAACAACATCCCCCCTTTGGTTACTAAGAAACTGAAATTTTTTATAACAACAAAAGCCTCTCTGTGGATACGAACTCTTTATTATCGCATACTACTTTATTTTAGGAAGTAAGAAAGTGAATTTATTTTTGCGTCGGCTGACAACCGACCAGATTTTGGCGCCGTTGCCGGGGAGGCAAACGGATTGTTATTAAGTTTTTATTTTCTTTTTATCATTTTTCTGCTTGCATATTTTCTTTCCGTTTCTTGTCTTGTTTCTTACTTGTTTGCGAGAATTGTTTTTCAGGTACTAATCCCTGGATTCTAAGGATTGGAGCTATCCAAGGTGCGGGATTGCTACTCGAAGAGGCACAATACTCCAACCAAGTCAAGACACAACGGAAGAACAAGTCGTGGAAGTAGAACACGAAGCTCTTCATCAAGAAGTGGAAGAAGAGTTACAACTAGAAGAAGAACTAGAGGTTCCATTTGTTGAAGAACCACTAGTTGAAGAAGAAGCAATGGAAGACGCAAATCGTACACTCAAGGATTTGGCGTCTCATAGGCTTGATGCACACCGGTGGTGTATTCAAACCAACTCAACATTCGAGATCAATCCAGGGCTGCTTAGAGAGTTTCCAAAGTTTCATGGTATGGCGAATGAAGATCCAAATAAGCATCTCATGGAGTTCTATACCATTGTAAAGGCTATGCTTCCAGCGGAGACCGATGCCGATGGTGCAATGATGAAAGTTTTTCCATTTACTATGGTGGACAGCGCTAAGGATTGGTTGTATTGTTTGCCTGCCGGAAGTGTCACTACATGGAACGGGTTGAAGAAAATCTTTCTAGAGAGGTATTTTCCTGCGTCGAAGGCCACTCAAATTCGCAAAGAGATTTGCGGAATAAAGCAACATGCGGGAGAGTCTTTGTATGAATGTTGGGAGCGATACAAGAGATTGGTGGCAAGATGTCCTCACCATCAATTCAGCGATGCTATGATAATCCAGTACTTCTACGAAGGTCTCCAATCAAGTGATAGATATCTTCTTGACGCTGCGGGTGGCGGTGCACTAGTGAACAAGACGGTGGCCCAAGCTGCTGAGTTGATTGAAAGCATGGCTGCAAACTCGCAACAATTCTACACAAGAGGTGAACAAATGATCAGGGGAGTACATGAAGTTAGTGATTCATCATCATCACACCGTGATCAAAGGATGGAAAATATGGAGCAAATGATGCAAAAGATGACTGTGGTTATATTACCTTCATATGGTGAAGAGTTGGAGCAAGCTAATGCGGTTTTTCCAAACCAACCAAGAAGGTATGATCCCTATTCCAAAACCTACAATCCGGGATGGAGAGATCATCCAAATTTCAGCTATGCCAACAAGCAAGGTGCGGTTCAACAACCTATCTTAAACCGTCCGAGTGGATTTCAACCGCAACAACAACAACAATTTCAACCTCAACAACAACAATTTCAACCGCAACAACAATAACAATTTCAACAACAACAGCAGCAATTTCAGCAACCACAACAATCGGTGCAAAATCAAGGTTCCGATATTGATGCAAAGTTACAAATAATGATGCAAGGTATTTCTACCATGTTCAAGGAGAGCCAACAAGAAACCAAGAGTGCGATTAAGGATTTGCAGACTCAAGTGGGCTCCATGGCAATTGATATCAACAAATTAAAGGCACAAAATAGTGGGAGACTCCCTTCTCAACCTATCAACCCAAAATAGGGTGTCAATGCTATTACGTTGAGAAGTGGTACACAACTTGAGCAACCCAAAGTTGCTGATTTGGGTGAGGAAGAAGCTCCAAAGGAGCCGGTTTTGGAGGAAAAGAGGGATGAAATTCCCCAAACACCCGAGGTACCTATTCCTAACTCTAAAACTCCTATTACTACTTATGTTCCTCCTATACCTTTTCCTCGCAGATTTGCAAGTTCTAAGAAGGCGGAACTAGAAAAGGAGATTTTAGATGTTCTCAAGAAGATTCATGTGAATATACCACTCATTGATGCTATCAAGCAAGTTCCCAAGTATGCAAAAGTATTGAAGGACTTGTGTACCAACAAGCAAAGGCTTAAAGGCAATGAAGTGCTAAGTGTGGGGGAGAATGCTTCGGAAATCTTACAACACAAACTCCCACTGAAATGCAAGGATCCCGGTAGCTTTGACATTCCCGTCACAATTGGTAACACTACTTTTGACAAAGCAATGTTGGATTTAGGTGCATCCGTTAATGTTATGCCTACATCTATGTATAATTCACTTAATCTAGGTCCTTTAAAAAAGGCTAAAATTGTGTTGCAATTAGCCGATCGCTCTAATGTTTACCCAATGGGTATTGTTGAGGATGTTCTTGTGCAGGTTAATCAACTTGTATTTCTAGCTGACTTTTGTGTGTTAGAGATGGATGAAGGTGCACCGGACTCGTCTCTTCCATTGCTACTTGGGCGTCCTTTCATGAAAACGTCTAAGACGATCATTGATGTAGACAAGGGAACGTTGACTATGGAGTTTGATGGAGAAATAATACGTTTCAACATTTTTGAAATGATGAGATATCCTAGTGATGTCCACTCTTGTTTCTCCGTTGATGTTATGGATGCATTGGCGCAAAAAGTGTTTGAATTAAATGGTGATGATGCTTTGGAAACTGTTTTAACTACATCCATGGATGATGGAGTAGAGTATGGTAATGAAGTTAAGGAAGCCCTTGGTGATCTCAACTCACTACAAGGATGTCCGGAAACTCATAATGTCTCTTTTATTTCTTTACCATGCAATGATGAAAAGCTTTTACCTTCTATTGTTAAATCTCCAAAGTTGGAATTGAAACCTCTTCCAAGTCACTTAAAGTACTTGTACTTGGGTGACAATGAAGAGTTACATGTGATTGTTTCTAACGAGCTTAGTGAATTACAGGAGCAAAAACTTCTAAGGGTTCTAAGGAAGCACAATACGGCCATAGGATGGACAATCGCTGATATCAAGGGTATAAGCCCTGCCGTTTGTATGCATAAGATTCGTTTGGAGGACGATGCAAAGCCTAAAAGGGAAGCGCAACGTCGTTTGAATCCTCCCATGATGGAAGTTGTGAAAAAGGAAATACTCAAGCTTTTGGAAGTGGGTGTTATCTACCCCATATCCGATAGCAAGTGGGTGAGCCCGGTACAAGTTGTACCAAAGAAATCAGGTGTAACGGTGGTAGAGAATGATGAGAACGAACTTGTCCCAACTCGTGTGCAAACCGGTTGGAGGGTTTGTATTGATTATAGAAAGTTGAATGCTACTACTAGGAAGGATCATTTTCCTTTACCTTTTATTGATCAAATGCTTTAAAGTTTAGCTGGACATGCTTATTATTGCTTCCTTGATGGTTATTCAGGTTACAATCAGATTGTGATAGCACCGGAGGACCAAGAGAAAACCACTTTCACTTGTCCGTTCGGTACTTTTGCTTATAGAAGGATGCCTTTTGGCTTATGCAATGCTCCAGCTACCTTTCAAAGGTGTATGGTAAGTATATTTTCCGAGTATGTTGAAAACATCATTGAAGTGTTTATGGATGACTTTAGTGTCTTTGGTGATTCATTCGACATTTGCTTGAACAACTTGTCTTTAATCCTTGAACGATGTGTTGAAACAAACCTTGTGCTTAATTGGGAGAAGTTCCATTTCATGGTAACTCATGGCATAGTTTTAGGCCATATTATATCTTCTAAGGGCTTGGAAGTTGACAAATCTAAGATAGACCTTATTCGTGCTCTAACCCCTCCCACTACGGTGAGGGAGATACGTTCTTTTCTTGGTCATGCAGGTTTCTATCGTAGGTTTATCAAGGATTTTTCCAAGATAGCATCACCACTTTGCAACTTATTGCAAAAAGATGTGGTTTTTAACTTTGATGAGAAGTGTATGGCGGCATTCAATCGTTTGAAAGAACTTTTGATTTCAGCCCCTATCATTAAACCACCGGATTGGAGCAAGCCATTTGAGCTAATGTGTGATGCTAGTGACTACGCGGTTGGTGCGGTGCTTGGTCAGCGTGTGGGGAAGATACCTCATGCCATTTATTATGCTTCTAGAACGTTAAATGAGGCTCAACAAAACTACACAACCACTGAAAAAGAGTTTTTAGCTATTGTATTTGCATTGGAGAAATTTCTCTCTTATCTAATTGGTACAAAATTTGTTTTTTATTCTGATCATGCAGCTCTTAGGTACTTGCTAATGAAGAAAGAAGCGAAACCGAGGCTCATACGCTGGATTTTACTCTTGCAAGAGTTTGATATTGAAATCAAAGATAAGAAAGGAATTGAGAACACCGTTGTGGATCATTTGAGCCGTCTTGCGGTGGACAAGGAAGCTATCCCATTGCGTGAAAGTTTCCCGGATGAGAAACTATTCTCAATTGCCGTTGGAGAACCATGGTATGCTGACATTGTGAATTACTTGGTAACTAAAAAAATCCCAAAGAATTTGTCTCGTGCTGAGAGGGACAAACTAAAGAGGTTAGGAAACCAATACATATGGGATGATCCATACTTATGGAAACATGGCAGCGACCAAGTAATGAGAAGGTGCGTTCCCGAATCCGAGTTTAATTCTATCTTGTCATTTTGTCACTCTTATGCTTGCGGAGGACACTTTGGAAGTAAAAGAACCGCTTACAAGGTACTTGAAAGCGGTTTCTATTGGCCAACCTTGTTTAAGGATGCACATATATTTTGCACAACTTGTGATAGGTGCCAAAGAACAGGCAATCTAGGTGCCCGAAATCAAATGCCACAAACCTTTATTCAATTTATTGAAGTTTTTGATGTATGGGGTATTGATTTTATGGGTCCTTTTGTCAACTCGCATGGGAATTATTACATCTTACTTGCTGTTGATTATGTCTCTAAATGGGTGGAAGCTAAGGCCACCCCTACTAATGATTCCAAGGTTGTTTCAGATTTTGTGCAAGCTAACATTTTTGCAAGGTTTGGGATTCCAAGAGCCATAATTAGCGATGGGGGTTTTCACTTCAACAACAGGACTTTGCAAAGCTTGTTAAAGAAGTACAATGTGTCACATAAGGTTGCAACACCTTATCATCCTCAAACAAATGGACAAGCCGAGGTTTCCAACCGAGAGGTGAAATCCATTCTTGAGAAGACGGTGAATCCAACAAGGAAAGATTGGAGCTTGCGACTAAATGATGTTTTGTGGGCGTATAAAACCGCATACAAGACACCTATTGGGATGTCTCCTTTTAGGCTTGTGTACGGTAAACCTTGTCACTTACCCGTGGAGATTGAGCATAAAGCGTTTTGGGCGATAAATCAATACAATATGGAGATGGATGGGGCTGTAAAGCAAAGGAAGTTACAACTCCAAGAGTTAGAGGAGCTTCGCAATGATGCATTTGAAAGCTCTCGCATTTATAAGGAGAAAATGAAAGCCTTTCATGATACTATGATTTCTAGAAAACAATTTTGTGTTGGGCAGAAAGTGCTTTTGTTTAATACTCGCTTGCATTTATTTCCGGGTAAATTAAGGTCACGTTGGATCAGACCTTTCATTGTTACTAATGTGTTTTCTCATGGTGCAGTATAAATTCGTAGCATAGCTACAGGCAAGGAACTTAAAGTTAATGGGCACCTGTTGAAACCATATTATGAGAATTTCACTTCCGAAGTGGTGGAAGGAGCGAATTTTGTGGATGCACTCCCTTTGGAGGAGTCGTAGAAATCAAGGAGATAGTCGGGCAGACGACTTTAAACCAAGCGCTAAATGGGAGGCAACCCATAGGATGAGTATCTCTTGTCTTATTTTCATTTTCTTGTTTTGTTTTTAGCTTTTTCTTGTATTATATTGGTTTTATTTTTCCGATTTCTTGTCATTTGTCATGCATAATTTCCCACCTTGACTTACTTTGGATGACTCAATTTACATTGAGGACAATGTAAAGTTTAAGTGTGGGGGAGTGGTTAAGCATTTGCATTGTAAATTTTTTTTTCAAAATTTTCAACTTTTGTGTAAATTAGTGCATGAAAAACTCCAACTTGTAGTTAGTTTAGAGTCACATAGTATCCATGTCGCTAAGATTACATCGAGATTCTCATAAGAGTGACTGAACTTAGAGATGACAGAGAACATGATCGGGTTTCTTATTTGTATGAGAGTTAAAGTTGGATTTAACCATGCCAATGGAAAATATGGTGCAGACTGAATTCGGTAGTAGAGTAGTGGTCCCCTATAGTGGAGATTACCCATGTTACATCATGAGAGGCACCGACCTTCACTTCTTTGTACCTGTCTAAATTTGTGCTTTTAGAGTGTGTGTCACCGTACGTAAACTCCGTGTAGAATGGTGAGCTACCCAATCTCCCACCAATAGAAGCACTATTTTGATCTCTTGAGTGCTATTTTATCAATCATGAATGGTGACATCGAATTGCTAACTCACATACCACTTGTAATCTTGTTCGCAGTTAGTACCATCCACTTTATCTCTCTGCATCAACAGGTCCATAGAAACACCATCATCATCAACAAGGGAAGCATTACAAGTTCGAAGGAAAGTTGAAGACGTTCTAGGTTTACAAGCAACGGTACAAAAATGAGCAGATTTCAGATTCAAGTATAGAAACAAGACAAGGAGCAGAATTTTTATAAGTTGAAGACTATTGTACAAGAATGAAGATTATCAAGATGAGAATTCAATAATTTTATGATATCGAGACATACAATTTGTGAAGAATCAAGCGGTAAAGTACTCACACCATGGCATTTGTTCTTGCATTTTTATTTTTATTTTTATTATATTCTCTTGTCTAAAAAAAATAGAAAAGTTCTTTAGGATCATCATTATTTGTTTGTTTCATTTTGTTTTTACTTTGAAAACAGAAGAAAAAAAAAACAGAAAAAAAAAAAAGAAAAAAAAAAAATTCATTGCATCATATTTTGGTTTTGTATTCATTCAATAAGCCAACGGAAGAAGAAATATCTACAGTGAAGTTTCAAGCAACAAGGAATGAGAGGAAAGAATCACATTGTCAAGATTCTACGAAGTTCAAGAGTTATCATCAAGAGTTGAAGACCGAAGACAAAGATTGAAGACCGAAGACGTTTCTATGGATGCTGTGAGAGTGGTGCTAGCTGCACGCCGAACGGATAACGAGGTAAGTAAGCATATTCCCACCTTCGTTAAGTGGTTGATTTCCTTTCTAAGAGATCGTCAGAAAAAGGGTTTTCAAAATGAATAAAAGATGTGGGTTTTCAAAACATTTCGGAGGGATTTCCTTCCTACTATTCAACGTGTCGCGGGATTCTCTCTTCATTCCAACCTGGACACATGTGTGACCCATAAAGAGCTGTTTATTATTGAGTGCAATTTCATAAAACCCTTTCTTGTAAGGCAGAGTCAAGACTTTTGATCACTCCGAACCCGAATTTCTTTCGATAAGGGATGGTTATTTCTCTCTCAACTTTTAAGAATGAGATTGTGTTCATTTATGTGTCTAACTTCTTATGACTAGTGTGCAGAATCTTTATGTCTTCTTAGCGCGTTGGATACTATCTTTTCGGAAAACTTGTAAGTTGGAAATGTAGGTTGTGTGGGTATTTCTCTAAAAAAACGCTCACGGGAGTTGTATGTATCTTTTAGAATTATTTTGTTTGATTTGCTCGAGGACTAGCAAAGTCTAAGTGTGGGGGAATCTGATAGGTGTTGTAAAACACCTAATTTTATATCTAGTATTTATGCTTTCTTTGCTATTCATTTTGTGAAATATGTATCTTATGTGTGAATTTGAGTTGATTAGGTGAAATAGAGTCATTTGGAGCAAAAGAAGGAAAAATTTCCCATTTGGAGCAGAAAAGATTAAAAGGGAATTCACATGCGATATTTGGAGCGGGCTAAGGAGTGTAAGAAGGAAATGAAGAATAAAGTGTCAGATTCACATAACTGATAGTTGAGTCGAATTGAGTTGTCGGTTAGCTGAAACCGACAAACATTGTATGGGTTGGTTGCCCCTCCACCTGGGTGGATATATCCGTTTCCCTTGATTCCTACACAACCTAAAATTGAGTGAAGGGTCGTTTGTTATGTTTTTATGTCTGGAATTGAGAGAAAAAGGAGGCGCTGATAAGGGAGAAAGGGAAGAACTAGGGTTATACGGCTGTGTACCATGTTCAAATTGAGAAGAACTAGCTTGTTTACTGAGATGAATTTGAGTGATTTCAAGTTCTGGTGATATTGATGTTAATGGGTTCTCATCGGATTTGTTGCTTAGGGGCTTCTTTGCTATAGTAATGAGGGTTTTTGTGGATGAATTGATGATGAAGAGAAGTTTACAGTGAAGGTTAGGGTTTGTTTTAATTCTCTGGGTTCATGGGAATGAAGAAATTGGTTGATGATTCAGGGGGGTTTGCTCTTGAATGGGAATTAAATCTGATTTGGTTTGAGGCAGGTGGTATCACACAGAGAAGGGGAGCTGAGATTGAATTACTGATGGAGATTCTGAAAGGGGTTTGTGAAAGGAGAGGAGATGGTTCTGAAATTTATGGTGATAATAGAACTGAAGCTGAAGAATGAGAGTCATGGAGTTATTGAATTGGCTTGTTGCAGGTACTGAAATGGATCTGAGATGATGGGGGTCTGTTTGAACTTCTGTTGAATCAGATGTGATGGCTCTGGTGAGGTGCCTGTGTTGTTGAAGCTATTGCAGGCAAGGGAATTAGCTAAATGAACCAGGGTTGATGGCAGGTAGTGAATGGGGTTTTCTTTTATTCTGTGATGCTACTCAAATTGCAGCTGGTCTAGAATGGTGGAATGAATTGCAGTTTATGGTACAGTGAACTGGAATTACATGGGAGCAATAGTGGCTTGTTCAAGGGTGACTGAGTGGTGAGCCAGTGGTGATGGTTGAATTGAGAATGGTTATTGGTGTTGCACAACTGTAATTGTAGATTATGGTGAACCTGAAACTTCAGTTCAAGGTTGAGAGGTTGGATTGTTGAGATTGCAGAAAATGGGCATTGCAGGGTTTGTGTTACTGGTGCAATGCTTTGGCAAAGCTGCTATGGTTCAGTGTAGGTGACTAAGGAGCATGGTTGCTGATGTTGGTGAACTGATGCTGTTGTGGAGCTGCTGGTGGAAGCAATGAGATTTTTGTGGTGCTAATGAAGATGGCAGAATTGCATTAAGAGACTGGGAGAGTGCATCTTGAGATGCAGTTATGGAGTACAAATGCAGGTACTCATGGAGGAGCTTGGCATGGAGATGTAACTGGTGCATCTTAGGTTTGCAGTGGCTCAGGTGGAATTGCAGTTGCTAATGCAAGGAGAGGATGAGGAAATGGCAGTGAGCGGCTCATGGTTGAACTGAATACAGCTGTTGCTGTCATGAAGTTGCAGTGGCGATATGGAATTATGGAACTACAGATTGAAGAGAACATGGAGATATGCTAAAGGTTAAACTGCTGTGCAATGGAACTGATGGTGAACTGTGGCAGTATGAACAAGGAGCTGGGTTGTAACTGGACTGAAAATGCACATATTAGATGGATGAATGAGCTACAAATCTGTTGGCCAAGCAAGGGATGAAGAAGATTGCTGCTGGTTCAGGTGGAATTGCAGAGGTGTAATGGAGGTCTTGGCGGTGCACGATGGTCAGATGAACTATGAAATGAATCTGGGGATGATTCATGAAGCTGTAGCCAATGAACTGAAGCATGGGATATGAGCTGTGTAGGTGTAGCTGTAATTTGGTAGTCATCGACAAGAAGAGGGAGTTACTGAGTTTGTGCAATTTAAGTTACAGCTACTGGTGGTGCAACACAGGACCATCATGGCTGAGTATGCGCTGCATAAGATATGGCCTGCGCGATGGCCTGTAAAGCTTAACCAAGTCAGATGAGTTAGCCTTTGACTCACTGACTCAGTTAACGCCGTTAATGACTGTTAACTTGACCGTCAGTCTCAACGGTGGACTGCTATGTTTGATCGGTGACCGAGTGGACTTTGCCGGTCACCTGAGCTACTCTCCGGCGCCGGATTACGGAAATATTCCCACATGAGCTTGGTGGACTTCTAGTTATTGGACCTTAGGCTTTGAAGACCTAATTTTGGCAAGTGGAAAGCTATAAAAAGAAAAGTTTCTATTCTTTTGAGGATATCACTTATCACGTATTTTCTACTGGGTTTTTGGAGGAGAACATCGACTAGGGTTTGCTTCCATTTATTTTTATGTTCTTCATTTTATTTTTAATAATAATTATGTTGAGTTCAAAAACCATGAGTAGCTAAATTTTTAATATTGGTTATGGGATAATAAGTGGATTTCACAAATAAAATCTGATTCAATGCATTAGTTTCGTCTCAAGTTTATTGTTTATGTTTCATTGTTGATATTGATATATGATTTGATTGTTTATTTGGTTGAGTCCGGAATCAATCCGATTTGCATTCATATCTAGAGCTATATTAGGGTTTTCAATACGAAAACGTTGTTCATCCCTGATTCTAAGTAGCATAAATATGGGTAGTGCTTGTAGAGATATATCCTACTAGTCACATATGAATCATAACTTGGGTTAAATTGATGTAGTGCTTTTACACATTTCGATTGCCTTGATTAGTCTTATTCCATATAGCTTATTGCTTCTAGGGAGTTAAATCTAATTTGCTTTTACACTTTAGGTTGCTTTCTATGAAGAATTCACATATGCATCTTTTAATGTGGTTGTGATGAAATCAAGGAATTAGCGGGGTATTCTTGCGATCAAGATATCCTAGGACTTTTAGTAAATGAGAGATTAAATTTCAATTCTAGTCATTGATGAAAATTTGTGTTTGTGAATGAATCTATCCCGTGACCAATACTTTCTCCATATTGATTATTTCCATACTTTATTGCTTTCAATTTATTTTTATTGCTTTGATAAAACAACATCCCCTCTTTGGTTACTAAGAAACTGAAAATTTTTATAACAACAAAAGCCTCTTTGTGGATACGAACTCTTTCTTATCGCATACTACTTTATTTTAGGAAGTAAGAAAGTGAATTTATTTCTGCGTCGGCTGACAACCGACCATAGGCCAAAGAAGGAACCGATATCAAGTCAACAACAAACGACGGGTTCCGAAGCCACACCCAAAGTCCATGTATCGGAGGTTCAAAGGAAAATGGGATGGCCGCCGAAGGTACCCACATTAAGCTACCAAGGACAACAAGGTGAGCATTCCGAAGCTACACCCATAGTCGATGTATCCGAGGTTCAAAGGAAAAGGGGAAGTCCGCCGAAGGTACCAACATTAAGCTACCAAGGACAACAAGGTGAGCATTCTGAAGCTACATCCATAGTCGATGTATCTGAGGTTCAAATGAAAAGGGGAAGGCCGCCGAAGGTACCAACATTAAGATACCAAGGACAACAAGGTGAGCATTCCGAATCTACACCCATAGTCGATGTATCCGAGGTTCAAAGGAAAGAGGTAAGGACGCCGAAGGTACCAAAATTAAGCTACCAAGGACAACAAGGTGAGCATTCCGAAGCTACACCCATAGTCGATGTATCCGAGGTTCAAAGGAAAAGGGGAAGGCCGCTGAAGGTACCAAAATTAATCTACTAAGGACAACAAGGTGAGAATTCCGAAGCTACACCCATAGTCGATGTATCCGAGGTTCAAAGGAAAAGGGGAAGGGGTAGGCCAAGGAAGTATAATCTCCCATCACATACTGAAGACATTGATAATGTAGAGATTGGAGAGGATGGATTGTAAATAATTAAGCAACAAAAGGGTTATATGAAGATGTATAAGGATCCCAAAATAGGTAGGACCATTAGAACTTATCATACGAAGCTACAGTCTTACATAGACCAACTTCCTGAGGTTATTCGCGAGTTTATTGTGTACACGGATGATGTCGATGGAGATGGAAATTGTGGCTATCATGTCGTGACCGAACAATTAGGAATCTTCAAGGAGGCTGTTAGTAAAGGAATGACACCATGTCGATATGCTAGAATGAGGATGTTCGATCAACTTGTGAAGAAGAGGAGCTTTTATGAGCAATTGGTTGGTCACGACGACGTGTTTGATGATATGTGTGCTCAAGTGTTAGGACCCGGGCAGGAGATGGAATTTCTTCCTTCTAAATATTGGATGAGAATGAAACTTTGTGGGCATCAAGTAGCGGATACATTAAATTGTGTTGTTTATTTTTTTTTCCACCGTAGTCGCAACATTTACCCCTAAGTGGCAAAATTGCGAAGGATCCCTTAAGAAGAGAAGAGTTGTTTTGGCATTCGTGAACGGTAATCATTTCGTTATTCTAAAACTCAAGGATAATTGTACATTGCCCCCTGTTTGTGGGATGGTTAAAAACAAGGACATAGATTCCAATATCTGGAAGGGATTGATGGAATTGTACGAGGAGAATCACAAATTTTGAGATGCGTTGGCCTTATCGAAGAAACCTCTTGAAGATGAGGAGATTCAAGTTAATACGTGTGGAGGCGATGATGAGTAATTTGGATATCTGGTGTTCATTAATACACAACCTTTTGTTTTTTTGGAAGTTTGAATTGTAATCATTGAACCGTATGCCATGTATATGCCGGCATGATTTAATTCAAACTTTATGATGCCGGAAAAAATACCGGCATAGAAATATACTTTCTTTTTTGTGCCGGAAAATCACCATAAGTACATAGAGATAATTGTGAAATTTTCACAAGGAAAATATACTTTCTCTTTTGTGGCGGAACTCATGCCGGCATTGAAAATAACTTACTGACAATGCCGGTATTATACACAGATCAATTATTCACAAGGAAAAGTTATATTACCGACATTGACAGCAAAACAGAATCCATGTCGTAATTATTAAAAAAAAATCTGAAAAGAAAATAGATTTCCGGCATAGTTATTACCGTTTATACCATGCCGTTTTTTTTAGAGGATGAAATATTGATTTGATCACTTTCAATCATGCTAGTGATCCACAAAGGCCAGTTGTTGACCCATTCTATCTTATTAGTTAGAGTTCTTGCAAATTTGGCTAAAGAATCTGCCAGCTCGTTTGCATCTCTATGGGCATAACTACATTCCCAAAATTTAAAATCTCTAAGCATAAAAATAATATCTTCTATAATATTATTGGTAGTCCACTTCATCGTAGTTGAGTGACCTTGAATATCCATGATGACATTTCGATAGTCCCCTTCAAGATGAATTTTCCTGTCCCCCCTCTCTTTAGACCACATGACTTCTTCAAGAGCTCCCAAAGCCTCTGCTTGTTCTGTATCTATTGCAGCTGCAGGGATACATCGCACTCCATTGCACCTACCTGCAAAATTTCTAGATGTTAGACCAATTCCTGAAAGTACCTGCTCATTAATGAAGGAAGCATCAAAGTTAATTTTTTCAATATGACTTAGGGGAGGTTTCCAGATATGTCTCAAAGAATTATTAAGAGACATCTGAGTTCTAGACATGTTTACTAATGACTGCCACTCCTCCAAATTTTTAACAATGTCCTTAGCTATAACAATTGCATTAACATTCACATTATCAAAAACTTTTGAACATCTTGCTTTCCAGATGTGCCAAACTATAAAGCTTGCATACATGAAGTTATGATGGTCCACCTGCACATTAACTGAATTAAAAGGGAACATAGCACACAACCACTGATAAAAATTATGGTTACTTATTGTCCGGAAGAGATTACTATTGACCAAATTCCAAATACTAGCAGCAACAGTGCAATCTATAAACATATGTTGAACATTCTCTTGGCCATTATCACACATAGGACAAGTAGTGTTCTTATGTCTAGTAAATCTAGCAACTCTATCCCTAGTAGGGAGGCAGGCATGAAGGCATTTCCAAATGAAATGATGAATTCTAGGAGGAACTTTAGTTTTCCAGAATAGACTCCAATTAATATTCATATTATTTCTAGTAGGCTGAACCACTAAGGACTCACCTAGGATAACTTTGTAAGCAGTTTTAACAGTGAAGGTGCCATTATGAGATGGAGACCATCTTATTCTGTCTTTTCCTGTGAAGGGTATTCTAATTCTAGAGATTTCTTTGACAATGTTCTCCTCAAAGAGAGCTTGAAGAGTTTCTAACTTCCAACTTTTAGTATCCCTATCGATTAGCTGACTGACTTTTTCCATCTGACTAGAGTAAAAATTAGACTCAGGAGGTCTATTTCTGTTGGGTATCCATTTATCTTTCCATATGTTGATATGCTCCCCGTTCCCTAACTCCCAGACATAATATTTTTTCACTATCTCCAAGCCATGGCAAATCCCCTTCCAAACCCAGGAACCCTGTGAAGGTAGAATATCAGTTAGAGGATTTAAATTGTTAAAATACTTACAACTTAAAATTTTAACCCATAATTCATCCTATCTATTTAACATTCTCCAAGCTAACTTAGTAAGGAGAGCTAGGTTTGAAATATTAGTTCTCTTAATGTTTAAGCGTCCTAGAGCTTTAGGGAGAGCTACATCAATCCATCTATTAGGATAGATACCCCCTCCTTTATCATACTTCCCCCATTGAAAGTTCATCTGCACATTATCCATTTTATCAGTAATCTTTTTTGGCATAGGAAAAACCGCCAAATGATGGTTTGCTATATTACCAAGAGTAGATTGAATAAGGACAGTTCTACCAGTGATAGGTGTCTAAAACACCTTGATATTTATCTATTGTTTATGCTTTCTTTGTTATGTTTTCTTGTAAATTATGTATCTTTTGTTTGATTTTGTGTTTTTAGGTACTTTGAAGCAAAAGAAGAAGAAACGTCGCTTAAAAGGGCTAAAGTGTCATTTCATGTGAAACTGCTGTTGGAGGCAAATTATCTCTTATTATTTACTTTTATTTCTTCATCTCTATCTGAAAGGCATGTTGGCTTTAGTGATGCGATTTATGTCTGAAAATAATGACAGCCTTAGTGATGCATAAATATTGAAGAAAGGAAGTGGATATGAGAGGTAAGAGATGGCGGCTCGAGAAACTACTAAAGGCACCCAGAAAAGTGTTAAATGCACCCCCCAAAATGTCCCGGAGGAGTCGATAAAGTCACCCAGGAGTTTTTCACTATGTGCAGCCCAAAATTCATCTTTGTACCCCTCAAATTGCTATTCGCACCCCAAGAATTGCTAAATATATCCCAAATTGCTAAAGGGACACCATTGTTGGATAAGGGGGTCATCTTCTTCATTTGAAATTCAAATTTTGGCGGGAAAAGAAGAACGAAATTAGGGTTGAAGATTTGAAGGTGTTTTACAGAGATTAAAGTGCTGAAATTGAATGGGTTTGTTCCTAAAGTCTAAACAGGGCTGGTAATAGTCTTAGTTTTGATCAAAATTGGATAAATAATCAGCAGAAGAAGAATCAAAGTTCACTGTTTTGGCGGGAAAATATGTTCTTCACGGCAAAAATTAGGGTTTGAGTTCTGAACGTGTTACAGTGGGATTCAACAACTAAGATCAAATGGGTTTGCTAATTTGGGATAAACAGAGCTGGTAATGACCTCTGAATCGACCAGAATTTGATGTAACCATGGGCTTGTAGGAAAAATATTTCTCGGGTTTATTTTTACCCGAGAACTGCTATTTTGGATTTGAAGGTTTTCGAAGGAGATTAAACCGATGTTTTGGATTTGGATCATCTTGTATTGACCTAATAGGGGTGGTACGTGTGTTGGAATCGACTAACTTGGGCTAGAAGTTGAATTGAAGCTAAACAGTGGAAGAAATATTCACGGGTTAGAGTTTGGCAAGTTTGGAAAAGTTTCAAGGATTCTACGGTCTAGATACCATGTTACTTAATCAAATAAGAGTAATACGTGTTTTGGAACAGCCAGAAGACGCGTAAGAAAACTTGAGAAGAAATTCTCGGAGCTTGGCAGGGAAAAAAATAATTTATGGAAATTAAATATTTCCGTGGATTGGAGGTATCGTGTGAGTATAAATATAACCTATTCGAGTATTAGAATGGATACGCTTACTCTGGGGAAGAAAGTAGAGGCTTAGAATCATAGAATCACAAGTTTCAGAAAGTTGTTGCTGCTGCCATTACTCAAGAACACCAATAACAAAGCTACGCCCAGAACAGTCGCAGAAAACTGTCGTTTTTCAACAGCAGAAGCATTGTGTCGTTTATCAATAACAGAAGCTGTGTATCATTTGCAGAATCATTGTAAGCTTAATTATATCTTTTGAATACAATGATTAATGAAATTTTCTCCAAGTTTCGATCCATGAGTAGCTAGATTTCTTTTCTAGGGTTTTGGAAGAAGCTATTTTTGATGAGTAATATTTAGTAATTATTTTCTTTGACAATAAATACTTCAATATTGTGTTTTTAAATTATTAAAAATTCTCTCTTCTTTGTATGCTTCGTAAAAATTGTTTTGGGTAGTTTCTACCGTTCTTTTATAAGCGAAGGAGGATTAGGCCTTAGAATAGCGACGAAAGTCATAAAAAGATCTTGTATTGTCATATCTTCCAAATCATGAGATTGGGTTCGAAATTGTTTTGAGTAAACTGGAGTATTTTGTCAACGAAATTGTTATTGAGTTTACTATTATTAGAAGTAGTGGAATCCAAAACCCTAGAATTTTCTATCCTTGGTAAACAAAAATCTATTTTAATTAAATTGTCTTAGTATTTTCTTCTAATAATCAAAAACCAAATCTTTAAAAAGTCCGAGTGAACGACAACATACTTACCACAATTTAAAACTACATCAACCAGGATGAGCTACAAACTTACCTTTCCAGATAGCTAAATAACTCTTACAATTGTCAATCAGCTGGCCAAAATATTGGGATTTATCTCTTTGCAGCAGGAGAGGCACCCCCAAATATTTCTCCTGTAAGGCCATTCTTTTAATTTGCAAGATATCAGAAATGGTATTTTTGATGTTACCTGGGACTTTAGAGCTAAAAGCAACAGCTGGTTTTTCATAGTTAACAGATTGACCTGAAAACCTAGTAAATTGATCAATTATACTAGCTAAATGGTTAGCTTCTCTTATCCTAGCCTTAATGAACACTAGACAGTCATCAGCAAAGAATAAGTGAGTTACAGGAGGACTATCTTTAGTAACTTTAAAACCATTAATAAGATTAGCATCTTCAGCACTTTTAAGGGCTCTAGAAAAATCCTCCATACAGAGGATAAACAAGTAAGGAGACAGGGGATCTCCCTGTCTCAAGCCTCTTTGAGGATAATATAACTTACCTGGATCTCCATTTAGAAAAATTGAGGTTGAAACTGTGGATAAGCACTGAAAAATCAAATTACACCAAGTATCACAGAAAACCAGAGCTTTAAGATTAGCAATCAGAAAGTACCACTCAACTCTATCAAATGCCTTAGACATGTCAAGTTTTATAGCTATACCTCCATCCTTAGCTTGAGTTTTTTTTTCAAAGAATGAATCATTTCATGAGCTATAACAATGTTGTCATGTATAAGTCTACCAGATATGAAGGAAGTTTGACTAGGAGCAATGATCTTATGAAGGATTTATTTTTAGTCTAGATGCAAGAAGTTTTGAAATAATTTTATAAGCTACATTACATAGACTAATAGGTCTGAAATCAACAGCATTTTTAGGACAAGAAGTTTTAGGGATAATAGTAGTAAAATTATGATTAATTTGCTTCAAGAAGAATTGAGTTTCAAAAAAAAGACCTAACTATATTAACTACATCATGCCCAACAGTATCCCACATCAATTGGTAAAAGCCAGCAGTGAAACTATCAGGACCAGGAGTGGTCCAAGGTTTCATGTCAAAAATAGCTTTTTTGACTTCATCATGTGAAGGAATGGCAATAAGCATACTATTATCTTCTGCTGAAATACAACTAGAGACATTGTTAAGATATCTCCTAGGGTTATCAGGCTTGGTAGTTTTGCTTATAGTAGAGAAATGTAACAAAATTTCATCAGCAATGGCTTCTCTATCTTCAAGACAATCACCTAATCTACTCCGCAGAGAATCTATTTGTGTCCTTCTTATTCTAAAATTGGCTTTTTGATGGAAATAAGCCGTATTCCTATCATCAAATTTTAAATGATCATCTCTATTTCTTTGTTTCCAAAATTCATGTTCAGCATCATACCAAAATTTTATTTTCTTAGTTAATTCCTTAAATTGTATAGAGTTATGAGACCTTCTATTTCTAGTCAAGATAGCTAATTGAGATTGAATTTTATATATTTGAGTAGTAATGTTACCAAAAGAGTTATAATTCCAGTCCTTAAGGATATGCTTAGTAACAAAGAGACATTTAGTGAGCTTGAAGGCATAAGAACCATTGATATTACAATCCCAATTATTTTTGATCAGATCAGAGCATGCATTATTATTGAACCAAGCTTTATTAACCCTAAAAGGTTTCTTAGTAGAATTATCTATTTTAGAAGTGACAAGCATAATGGGACAATGATCACTGCCTACACATGTTAGATGATAAAGAGCTGCATTATTAAATTTATCATGCCAGTCAAGAGTCACACAAGCTCTATCTAACCTTTCTAAGATTAATTCATCACCCCTTCTTCTATTTTTCCAAGTATAGGGATTCCCAATGTAGTTCATGCTGTGAAGACCTCTACTATAGATTAAAGCATTATATTTGTCCAAATCAGTTTGAGATGGTGTATTACCACCTTCCTTTTCATTCTGACCTAGAATAAAATTTAGATCACCAATTAGGATCCAAGGGATGTTATGATAGGTCCTAATATCATCTAAATACTTCCATTGAGAGTGTCTATCATTATCATTTAAGGCTCCATAAATAAAGGACACTAGAGAATCCTTATTTTTTGAATCTAATCTGATCACACAATTCATAATGTTATAATTAACATCCATAACCTTAAGATCTATCCCATATTTCCACATCAAACACAAACCACCAGAAAGCCCAATAGGGTTATGAAAGATAATATTTTGAAACTTGAATCTAGAGGTTAAATACTGCATTCTTTTAAGTTGATTTTTAGTTTCAGATAAAAAAATGATATCAGGATTATGGGCTATAATCAAAGATTGAAGATGATTTATAGTATCTTTATTACCAAAACCACAAACATTCCAGGAAAGAATTTTCATTTTTGGAAGACAAATTTTATAAACAGTAGGGATAGTAATGAAGTTATTACTAAATGAAAAGAAAGTTTTAAAAGATTTAGAGGTTACCTGGTTCTCTCCATTTGTTTTGCCAATGTGTTTAGAATCATCAAAAACTTGTTTCTTTTCCTGGATGGTCATCATCATTGTTGTGGAGTCATTTTGTTGAGTCAGAGCATGAATGGAGGAAGCAGGAATTGTTCTGTGTCTGTTCCCTAGTCTTGGTTCTTCTAAGTTATCAGATTTCCCAGCTACATTAACATCATTCACCTTGCTAATGTCAGTCTCCTTAATCATCCAACCATCTTTAGGAGGAAAGAAAGGGGTATGTTTAATGACCTTCTTATTATCTGAGTTTGAACTTGGAATGGAATTCTTAACTTTCAGAATAGATTTTGAGTTTCCTGCCTTCAACTTGCCAAACTTCATGGGTTCATTGTGAATATCCACCAGCTTAGTAGCAATGTTTTTACAGTTAGCTTTAGAGTGCTTATGAACAAAGCATTCTTTACATATTTTGTGAGGCTGCTTCTCGTAATAAAATCTGATCCATCTTGTAGATCCAGCTGCTGTCACTGCTAAATTACCTCTTCTTAAGGGAGTAGTAAGCTTGATTCTTACACAAACTTTGAAGACATCTCCTGTTGGAGGTAGACCAGATTTTTTCTCAATTGCTCTTACTTCCCCTAATGAATCTCCCATATCATAGAATGCTTTCTGGTTCATATGCTCAGGAAATAAATGTTTTAACTGGATCCATAATTATTGGGTTTCCCAGTCCAAATCATTATAATTCAATACTGCATAATAGACATGAAGAACCACCAAGTGACCATCAATACTCCAAGGTCTTGTAATAAACACCTTGTTGAGTTGATCCTCATCTTTGAAAGTGAATACCATAGTGTTTTGTTCTATTTCCAACACTCTAACATCTTCTTCAGGCAGAAAATTCCAAACTAGCTTCAGATCTTTCTCAACTTTCTTGTCAGAGATCTTCCCTTCAGTTATAATCTTTCCTATGAGAGAGTACTCCATATCATCTTCTTCCTCCTCCAGTTGAAAAAGTTCATTATTATGAACAACCAAGGCTGAAAAGCCAGTGTTCTTCTCCAGAATGGTATCTTTTAATTTCTCAGAAAGAGTTAAAACTTCTTTTGTTGCCATATCACTTTTTTTAGCCATTGAACTTCTTTGTTGATTGAGGTGATAATGTTTTGGCAGCAGATTACTGGCTTTGTATTGGTTTATAGAATTCCAGAATTGAATTTTAGGGTTTGGGTATGAGAAAAAATTTCCTTCCTAGAATGAGATATTTGATCAAAATTTCCTTCTAATTTTTCTGCTAAAATTGAGGTGTGACTTGTATACAACAAGGTCAAAAGGAAATAGAAAAGGAAACTATTTTTGGATCGAAATTTTGAATTTTGAATTTCAAGATGACAAGTAAGCCGATTCTCACTAACCAGGATGTAATTGGACTGAGTTTCTAAAGAACTGACCAATTCCAGCTTCTTCCATTCATTCTTGAAAAACACCATGATTTTTTTGAATGCAAACGCTTTGATTCCATTGCTACAAATAGCAGGACAACAATGACAGCAAACACGATGACCACTTTAATTGATTCGTCAAATGCCATATGATTCAAAACACACTGCATAAACAGAGAGAAAACCAATCGATTAGTTATCCATAGATAAAATTAAGGAATAAATCTCAATAAATCAGAAGAGTAGATTGGTTAAAGATCAAGAAAGAGAGAAAATTAAGAATTTTGTTGTAAGAATTCCATATCTAGATTAGAAAATCAAAATAGAAGAAAAACAATTTTGTTATTGAGTCATCGCCGATTTGCAGAGAAGAGAGAGAAAAAGTGCCGAGGAAAGTCCTGTAGGATCATGTGTGAAGCCCCTATATTAGGTTTCAAAAAAATATTGTAGTAAAACCAATCACTTCGTATACATGAATGATGAATATATGAAATCCAAAGTTGCAATTCATAACATGCTTGAAACACACAATTGTAACATCGTGTCTACTCCACGATATCGATGTAAATGCATGCACTAAGAGCAAGGGCTATGGAATGAGTGTGTTTTGCACTCATTCACTGCCAAATCCAGTGAGAGTCTGGGTGAAAGAGTATTTGTTGCACTATGGAAGGAGTAGAAAAGATACTAGGAGGCTAATCATTAGCCGCTTTAAAAAAAAATCACTTGGGCGGCCTTTCTTTTGCCGTTTTAGACATATTTAGGGTTTTAAATTAATAAAACTAGTGTGGGACCCGTTTTTAGAGTTTTAAATAAATAAAAAAGCTAAAAAAAATCTTAAGAGGCAGATCTTTAGCCGCTTAAGATGTTTTTTTCCCAAGAGGATGATTTTCAGCCGCTTAGTGTCCACTTTCGCCCACTCATTCGTTCCAATGAGTGTATGAATGATTTTTGATGAATGAGTGGGTGTTCTCACTCCATAGTAGCACCTAATTAGATCAAATCCAGTGAGACTTATTCATATTGAATGAGAACCCTCACTCCATATCCCTTTCTCTAAGCCTAAGATACCGAAACGAAAATACGAAGCAATTGAATTGTCTTCAGAATCTTCATACTGCTGGAAATATTGCTTCATTTTCTTGGAATTAGCTTACACATGATAACATAGAATACAAAAGATGGAAGATATATGTGAGTTTTGTAGGTACCGAATATCGCAAGGTATTGGTTTACGAATATCGTAACAAGTATAAGAGGAGAGTGTCACAAGATAGCGCGATAGTAGAAGAAGCACTAGAAGAAGTGTGAAGGATTTGCGAACATGAGATAGATTTGCGAATATAAGTTGCGATATTTCGCAGCTTACATACAGTTGTATAGATTTCCCTATAAATAGTAGTTCAAATGTAAAATTGGAGAGGTTTTTTTAGTGAGTGTTAGAAAATATCTTAGGAAAGAGAATAGAGAAAGTTGTAACTATTCTAGTTCCATTTAGGTACTTCTTTGTAATCAATTGAGAGCATTAATAAGAAAATTGTCATTCATCATCAAGAACTTCTTAAGTTTTACAAATTCTACTGAGGGTGTAGTTGTAGGATATTCTGCAACTACATAATTGGCGCTAGAAACAGGGAATTGAAGATTGTTATAGCAGAAATTTTAAGGAGTTTTGAAAATCTGAAATGGTTAGAAGAAGAAATACATCAGAACTATTGACTACAGTAAGAAGAAGTGCAAGACTCGCAGGTGGAGAAGCAAACGTAACAGGAGAACCTAGTAGGAGAAGGAACAATCGAAGAAATCAAACTCAACAAACGGTAGATCATGATCGAGTGAGTATACACACTTGGAGAACTGATACACCAGCAGAAACATACAGAGAACCACAAATTAGAGAAAATGGGAGATTGATGGGAGGAATAATTCGTGAAAGAGAAATGGAGATAGTAGAAACATTGAGACAAGAAGTTCAAGAAGAACGAAGGTTAGAAGCTGAAGAACGTGCCAATTTAACAAGACAAAATCAAGAATTAAGAAGGGAAAATGAGATGTTACAAAGGAGGAAATCTCAAAGTATTGTGAGATCAAATGTTAGACCAGAGAGAGAAGAACAAAATTCGCCAATAGTTAATAGTGAAAGTGCTATGCAAGAACAAGCACATAATCAAGTTGAAAGAAATCGAGAGAATCGCTTCATTTTAGTACCAAATCACGAACAAAACGTGGAGAATTTACGAACAGAGCCATTTCTAAGGGAAAATAATCAGAATGGTGAAGAAAATCAAGAGGAAGAGCGGAAACTCATGGAAGAAATTGAGAGACAACAAGCTATGCATCAAAATAATTACGAGGATGCAGTAAGAAGACGTGAACAGGCTCGCAACAATCAAAATCTTGAGTATGGTAGAATTCGGAGGAGGATTGGAAATCAACGAGAAGAAATAGTAAGGAACGAACCAAATCTTCGAATCAGAGTTCAGGCAAATCAGGAAGAGATAAATCACAGAAGAAGGAGAAATGAAGAATAAGAAATTCCTGATAATCACATGAGAAGGATGAGGAGAATAGAAATGAAAGAACAAGAATTTCAAGATGCTCTGCAACAAATCAATTATGACAACCTGGAAAGAAGATATTTGCAAAATTGTGCAAATGAAAACATTAATGAAGAATATGGTAGAATGCGAAGGCTCGCAAGAGAAGAGATGCAAGAACGTAGAAGAAGAGAGGTTGTGTTGAAGAGGCCAATGGATGAGAATTCTGAGGCAAATGAGCGGATCTTTTGAGAATTAGCGGAAATGAGAGGGATGCTAAATAATAGATGAGGAGGAGATTGAAGGCAATTAGATGAAGCAATAGAAGAAACTGCGAGGACTCCTTTTACTAGAGAAGTACAATTGGGAGGGATTCCACCAAAATGCAATCTACCTACACTAACCAGTATCTTTGATGGGACTTCATGTGCTATTCAGCACATTAAAGCGTATATAAGATGCATGTTACAGTGGGAGAATCACGATCTTTGTATTATGCAAGTACTTCGCATCAAGCTTAACAGGAGAAGCTCTAAAATGGTTCGAAGGACTTCCCAAGAACACTATTACGTCATTTAATCATCTACAAGCAACTTTCTTAGGAGCATATATCACGAATCATTCCTCATGACTTGGTATTGAAGATGTGTTTGGTTTAAAACAAAGAGTTGGTGAAAGTTTGAAACATTTGGTAAGAAGATGGAAAACTATGTGCAGTGATATGGCAGGGCGTGTGGATGAGAAATACCTAATTTTATCTTTCGTAAATGCGATGTTCGCAACTGAACAAACTATATGTTAAAATCTTCAGAAGAAAGAATTCTATTATGATGACAGAGTTGCGAGAATTACAAGAGGAATACATTACATTATAGGAAAAGAAAAACAATATGGAGTCATATCCTGTGACAATCACCAACAAACAAGATACAAGAGCAAACTTACTTCCTAAAATAATCAATGTTATAGCAGGTACTTCGCAGACATCTTCGCAGATATCAGAAGAGAAGAAAAACAACAATAACCAGCCAAAAATAGTATCAATGGGTAGCAAAGATCAAGAAGAGTATGATAGAGAAAGGAATTTCTATAGCCGAGGAGGAAATAGCCAGATTCCAAGACTAGATCAGCAACATGAAAATTATGGGGGACAAAGGCAGAATTATTTTGGACAAGGGAATCTTAGACAAAATTATAACAATGGTCAAGGAGGTCAAAGAATGATAAGATAAGAAATAAAGATGCCACCTTTGAATACAAGTGTAGAAAATATATGGCAGGCAATTATCTTGATGGAGCATATACCAACTCCATGGAATATGGGAAAGGAACCACCAATGGGTCCAAGAAGTCATGAATTTTGCTTGTACCATCATTTTCATGGACACTCTACAAATAGTTGCAATAATATCAAAAGGATTATCTTGCGAATGATTGATCAAGGCAAACTGGATCACTTTTTACTCAAGCAAGCACAGCCGCAACAATTACCACAAGCCCCAATGGAAACTCGCATGGTGAATACAACACAAGAAAAGGGAAAGGAAATCTTACACATTGAAGTGGGACCAAAAGCAAGAAATGTTTTCTGCAATTCTATAATTCACTCATATAAAACCATAGAATATTTTCTTGATAATGTGTTAAGCAGGGTATATGCGAGAGATGGTGAAGGAAGAGAAATGATGAACATCGCAAAAATTTCACGACTTGAAGATTGACAGAAGCGTGAAATCTCTTTTGAAGCCACATAAATTCCAGAAGGTTGCGAAATACATGATAATCCATTGGTAGTGAGATTGGAAATTTGTCTGAATATGGAAGAAAGTGAGGATGATACAGACGAAGAATCATTTGGTCTTAATAGAATCTTAATTGATACAGGAAGTTCTGTCAATATTCTCTTCTATCCTGCTTACAAAATCATGGGGGAAAGGACGCAGATCTAATACCTTCTACTTACAGGATTTATGGATTTAATGGAACTGCCAATAAACCTAAAGGAGAAATAAGCATGCGAATTCCATTAGGTGGAATGCGAACTGAAATCTTATTTTGCGTTGTTGATGTTGAGTCACCGTATAACGCTTTGATAGGGAGACCTTGGCTTCACGGGATTTTAGGCGTAGCTTCAACTTTTCATCAATGCATAAAATTTCCTCATCCTAAAGGTATTGGAGTTATCAAGGGTGATTGGGCAGAAGGGAAGAAATGTTACGATACTGAAGTAGAAGTTTGCGAAGGAAAAACTGTCGAGAAGGAAAGTTGGAGAAAAAGAGAAAAGGCTGCAAAGAGAAGTGAAAATTTAATGGCTGAGGATTAAGGCATGAAGGAATGAAGTTACAATGATTGAGAATACAAGAAATTTACGATGATAGAGAATGGATATGATTTACGAAGAAAAGGAAATGAAGAAAAAAGGTAATCAGTATATTTCTTCACAGCGTATAATAAAATGTATTTTGAAAAACAAGAAAATGAAATGAGGTATTTCGCAACATGAAATATTTGTGAGGTATTTTTACGAATACAAAAAATTTATTGCGATTAGCTTTCATTAAATAAAGACGCAAAATATATTTGCGAACAAAAGACCACAAATTGTGATTAACTTTCATAAAAGAAAGAAAGCCGCAGAAATTTTACACAGGCAAACCTTTGTGGCGTACACCCTAGTTCGCGAAGCAACATTTCGTAAGAGGTAAAGTCCTAAAGTACGTCATTTAAGGGGGTACCTATAAGCATGAATCAGGGAAACCGGAACACCACCAAGGAACCTGAGTACATGGACATTACGGGGTACAACCCAAAAGCGGGGTACCTATCCGGGTTAGACACCTTGGATTCTAAACTTAATCTTGCGATGTAACATGATTTAGGTTGGGAGACTAAGGCATACTGTATTTCTCAAGAAGTGCAGAAAACAATCAAGGCGCCTAGGTACACGGTTGAGTCAAGAGTGCTGGATGGGCTTGAAGCACATCTGACATTCTTGACAAGTCTTGGCAAATGATGCACTTAGCCCAAAGATACCCCATAGGGTGAAACCTCGTAACTATAAGCCCTATAGGCAAAAAGGATAAGAGGTTGCGAAAAAAAGATGGTTGTTTGCAAAACCGGATGGGAAGAGCTAACCTTGTATGGTCAATGTACGCTTCCTTTAAGGGGCAACCAAGGGGAAGATAAAGGGCAGCACCCTCCATTAGGGAGCTGATACGTGCTATAAGACGCAAATTTCATGAGGCTTCTTGTTCGCAAGAACATAAAGGCTTGTCATATTTGTGCAACAATTATATTTCTGCGAGTAAAAAAAATAAAAAAAATAAAATAATAATAATAATATACATGTATATATATACATACTCGCAGAATTAAATACAAAGGTTAAGATGAGATCAATGGGTTAGTACATGAAAGTGTGATAACGTCCTGCGATTTCATCGCAAGACGATAATATCACGAGACTGTATATTCGCAAGATTATTCAGAGTTGTCATATTATCGCAAACACAATATTATCAAAAAATAGGTGGCAAAATAAGACCTTTACTTAGGAAGGCATGATAAGACCACAACAACTAATGAAATCAATTCCATCAATGTCATCGTAGAATTTTTATAAGAGTATAGATCACGAGTTCATAACAAAAGAGGCAATTTTGTTTGCAGTTAAACACGGATATTTCATATTCATTAAGTTTTACGAAGATTTACTACTTCTTATACTTCTTCAAAGGATATTTCATACTTCTTCAAAGGATATCTCATACTTTTTATACTTCTTCAAAGGATATTTCATACTTCTTATACTTCTTCAAAGGGTATTTCATACTTCTTATACTTCTTCAAAGGATATCTCATACTTCTTATACTTCTTCAAGGACATTTCATACTTCTTATATTTCTTTAAGGATGTTTCGTAATTCTTCACAGAGATTTCATACTTCTTATATTTCAAGGGGAGGATTTATTGTTTACTTCGCAACAAATTGAAACTTCGCAACAAATTGAAACTTCGCAACTTAAAATGAGGCAGATATTCTAATACTTACAACAAAGATTGATCATCTGAAGAATAATAATAAGGGGAAAAAGAATATTAAGCTAGGTCTTCAAGATATATTATTTCTCTTCATATGATCAAATTATTCAAATAAGGAAAGCACTCAACTAAAGAAAGATAAATTCATCATCGCAAAATTAAGACATTAAGTTTCAAAAAGAAATTGTAGGTTGATTAAAAATGCATGAAAGAAGAAAATGTTGTACTCAAATAGACAATATGAAAAGAGCTGGAGCAGACATACAGAAAAGAATAAAGCTATTTTGCGGGTGATTTATTCCCATCAAAATGATCTTCTTTTTCTTCTTTGGAGATATCATCTTCAGATTCACTATCAGAGATTTCCAAATACGGGGTATCCTCAGGAATTTATTCAGAAAGGAGTGTCTGATACTTTTTGAGAGGAATTTGGTTGTCTTCACAAATCTTGCGAGTCATCATAGCTCGGAAACATTTGATACTTAAGCTATGATTGTTTTGAAAAATCTGAAACTGAGACTTCAAATCAGAAATCTTCTGGTTACGTGCGGAAAGAATTGTTTCCAGATCATTATTCATTTTTGTATAATTTTCTGCAGCATCCGCAAAGCAAAAGGATAAGAGAATAAAGAATAAGGGAAGAAATTAAGGAATTGATTAGCAGATTGCGAAGTCAAAATAAGAAAAATACGCAAATTTACCTTCTAATCGCTTCTTATCATTACGAAGAGAAGTATTTTCAAGCTTCAATTGATTATTCTCCTCAAGAAGAGAAAAACTTCCAGATGAGATACTCGCAGATTGTGGATCATCTTATAACGGGATTTCAATTCCGCATTATCAATACTCAAATCCTTTATTTTCTGACGAAGTTTTAAATTCTCAACCTCCAACTTCTTACAACGATTTAAAGTTTTCTTCTCAGCAATATTATGACGTCTTTCCCAGTCTGAAGCAACTGCGCAGCTGACCCTCCCAACCTGAGCAAATAAAAAGGATTAGAAATCAATGAAACAAGGGATATAAAAGAAACTTACCATACTCCCCAAAGAGTATAATGAAGCAGGAGAGACGAATCTTGAAATTCCAGTAAGGGAATTATTATTGAGTACAATAGGAACTTTACAAGCCTTCGCAATAAGTTTACGAGCATTCGCAGTAGAAGAATTTCCTAATCCACGAGAAGAGTGGAGAAAAACCTCAGACAATTGAATCATTGCAGACTCAAAAGTTTCCGCATTGCTAAAGTCTTCATCTTCTTCATCATAATCATCATCATCTTCATCGTGTCCCCTATCAGAAAGAGTATCAGAATTGGAAATAAGATCCTTCTCAGGAAGCTTATAACCTTCATCACTTTGTTCTTCATCAACATTTTTGCTAGAAGAGTTCACATTGGAGTAAGCATTGATTGGGACTCTTTTCCTATTATTCTTAGAAACAATATCCTCAAGTTTCCTTTTTCCTTTGCGAAGAACATCTTCTTTGTCACCAGAAATTTGGGTATTCTTCGCAGAAATTTGGGTATTCTTTGCAGAACGAAGTGTCCTTTGTTTTGTAGTTAGCACCTCGGAAGAAATTGAATTCTTGTTCTCATTCACAACATCCTCAGGGATATTAGGGAGAATCTACAAATTCAAATAAGGATAAGAAACAGAGGCAACAATATATTGTTTAAAATGTATAAGAATGTTTCTTACCTAATTTGAAAACAAGTTGAAAGCCTCATGAGTACTAGATTTCCCAGTTTTAAGATAACTTTCCTTGAGTTCATTCACCTGGGAAATATTGCAAAAGGATCAGCAAAAGAAGGAAAATAACAAAGAAAATAAAGGGATAAAGATACATACATCTTTATCTCTGTTAGGCAAAGAAAAAATCCAGGGTTGATAGTTACGATCACGAATATTCGTAGGAAGGTCTACTATTCCAGAGATATAAGAACCCGATAATGCAAGAGGATAGTTATACCAATCTTCATCATGAGAGCGGCGAGGAGTATGATTGTTTCCAGAAGCATAATCAATATCATGCATAAGGAGATCATCTTCTACGACATCAGATCTACGATGAAGACGAACACCCCAATGTTTATCTTCTTTATTCGCAGGAATTAGTGTATAATTCTTAAATAAATTCTCGACCGTGTAATTCTCAGCAATAATCTCTACATCTCTAAATACAGGCTTCCTACGTTCGATTGGATACAAAGATTTTCCAAAAGCAGCACGATTTGCGAACTCAACCAGAATACGAATGCAATCACCAGTTAATTGATAAATGGCTCGTGAGAAATTTGGGTGGGAAATAATTTCGTAGAATAGAGGAAGATTGACATTATAAAGAGGAAGACTGAAACTATAATTTTCCGATCATCCCAGTGGAGATCAGTAAAGAGTTCCATACAGAGAGAGGATTTATTGTTGTGACTATCAATTTCAGAAAGAACGAGGTCTCTATCAGCAAACTCTGCATTAAGTTGTTCTACAGATTTCTTCTTTGGAGCCATTAGATGAAGAATAGAAAATAGAAAAGAAAAGATGTAAAAGAGGTGAGAAATAGTAGTAGCAGAAAAAAGGAATATATTGCAGAAGCAGAAGTGATGAGGAAGATGAACAGGATAAAAGAATAAAAAGAAGAACTAAAGATAATATTTATAAAGAAGAGAGAGTTCAAAGTAGATAGAAACTCATCAATACGATTAGACGTGAGCATTTAAGAAGAACGGTTACGAAAAAACGTGTCAAAAATTTAATGAAAGAAAAAATACATGTTGCGAATCTAACAGGTGATGATAACTATATTAAATTCATGAGAATAATAATTCTCATGACATTTCTTCTTCGTAGAACTGACATGAGAAGAGGCAAGATGTAGGTACCGAATATCGCAAGGTATTGGTTTACGAATATCGTAACAAGTATAAGAGGAGAGTGTCACAAGATAGCGCGATAGTAGAAGAAGCACGGAAGAAGTGTGAAGGATTTGCGAACATGAGATAGATTTGCGAATATAAGTTACGATATTTTCATGACTTACATCTGATTGTATAGATTTCCCTATAAATAGTAGTTCAAATGTAAAATTGGAGAGGTTCTTTTAGTGAGTGTTAGAAAATATCTTAGGAAAGAGAATATAGAAAGTTGTAACTATTCTAGTTCCATTTAGGTACTTCTTTGTAATCAATTGAGAGCATTAATAAGAAAATTGTCATTCATCATCAAGAACTTCTTAAGTTTTACAAATTCTACTGAGGGTGTAGTTGTAGGATATTCTGCAACTACAAGTTTAGTTGATTTGAGGTCAGAGTCAGAGATTATTTCCTTGGGACAATTCAATTGATTCCGTTTTGGTTTCACAAGCAAATGGCGGGACCGTATGGCGTCTGTCTGAGAAATACTTTATGATCTTCCCATAACACTCAGAGTTTGATTTTGTGCACATTTCTTGACAAGTGTGCACATAATATTTTAATCTCCATCATTAATTTAACTTAGGAAATTATGTAACGATTGTGTAACATTTTAACCTCCATCATTAATTTAACTTGGGGAATTATGTAACGAGGATCGAGATTCTAAACATGAAGGGTAATAGAACTATCGATTAAATAATCAAACAATCAAATAAATATGTCAAATATACACTCTTTAGAGGAGTATGCACATAATTAGAGTCGTAACACCCACCTTACTTTCTCCGGGTAGACTAATAATCCTTATAAGATTATTTACCACGAGGAAGGAGAAGACAAATTAATGGATACGTTTTCCAAATAAATGCTCCATCTAGATGAATATATCTACTTATTTGTCTGGATCACTGCAAACCACTTGGTCAGACTCCAATTATTGTGAATATTCACTATAGATAAGCAACTCATTCTTCATTTTAATCATCTTCATCTATCAATAAAACCTGCCACACAAAAAAAAAATGTCTTCTTGCAATTTCCGATTGATCAGTTCAGCAGTGATCATTCTCATGATACACATTAGTAATGACAAAGTAACTGCTCAACCCTCATTTAAAAATCAATACTTGTGTCTAGGAGATGGTTACACAAATTCCAGCCAATTCCAGGTGAACCTAAACAAAGTTCTCTCCTCTATGTCTTCCAACATCACAGAAAGAAATGAAAAGTTTTTCAACGGCAGCACTAGCAATAACCTGGATAAAGTATATGGTATGTTACTGTGAACACGTAAATCACGATGGGGTCTACGTGTTTACAAACAATGTTCGCATACATTAAAATTCACAGACTGGGTGTAGAATGCGTAAAGCAACGTCAATATAACGATTCATCGACTCAGGGTCTTCGGAATCGTCCTTGTCTACTCGTATACATCACTATAATGTTCGTATAGTAAAGTAAATAAAGACCGAAAAGCAATATAAAGCTTATCATACAAAATGTTGAATATATAAAACGGAATGTAAGTGCTAAAATTAAATGAGACGAATATTTACGTGGTTCAGCACTAATGCCTACATCCACGGGGTTAAGGGGATTTCATTATATGTAGATTGATTACAAGCATAGTTGAATGACTTTATAGTTTTAACTGAGGCTGCGGAATTAGGATCACTACTTACTCTTCCTATTCTCTCTCCTCCCCCTCCTTTTAGAACCGACCTCCTTATTTCTTATTGAGGATGGGTATTTATAGGGGTTTCGACATGGGGTATGCTAATAAGAGCCATTGCTTTCTTATCCCCTTGTGCTTTGTGCTAGTGCGCAGACCCATTCGTCTTCCACGATGCCCCCGTCGTTTCTTCCTTATTATCGAAGGGTTATGGTCGTGTCTTCCTTTGGTTGGATAACACGTATACTGCCCAGGGTGTTTAATGCGGGTGGTTTAGTCGTATGCACGTGCCAGTCCACAGTCTTTTTCCCCTGTCATATCCATGTCAGTTAGCTCGGCCCTAGCCGTCGATCTGGGATATCTCTCGAGATGGGATAAAGCAAGTCCGAGGGTGTATTCAGTGCTTCGTAGCAATACTCTATCTCGGTACTCCTTGACTTGGAGCCGTTGGATCTGCTAGATGAGGATCCTCTCCCGATTATACATGCTTTTTGGTTGTATGCATGTGGCATCATTTCTTGATGCTCCGCGTCATATGTCTCCCACGTGTTTAACCGAGGACACGTGGCGAGGGGTGAAAATATGTGCATACATTTTGCCCATTTTCTTCTGACTTAAGGCGTCAGTTGAAGTTGGAGGAAAATCGTCGCATATTCTATCCCCACTCCTTCAATAACTTCCCCTAGATTTTAGGGCACGTTTCCCATTATGAAATAACTTCTTGCAATAACTCCTCCTTGGGTGAAGGGACGGTTTCAATCTTCTTTGATGTTTAAAAGGGGGGAATAGAATGTGAAATAAATTTAATTCTCTGTCGGTCCTTCATTATTCCTCCTGAAATCTTCATTCTTCATTTTTGTTTGGATACCATTAACTGTTGCTGCTACTGTTACCTGCTGCTGCTTTTGTTTTGAATACGACCCGTCATTGATTTTTTGGGTTCGTTTGCTGCTGTTGTTCGTTTTTTTTAGGCCATTTTCTCCCGTCGCTTGAAGCTCTTAGTGTAGGTAAGAGGTTGATCTTTGGTTTTGATTCTGATTATTAGCTCCACTTCTGCTACTGTGTTCCTGGCTTTGTGATGAAGAATATATAAATAAGTATACATACTTTCCCCTGTTCTTCGTTACAAAGGTTATGAACTTATGGTTGAAGAAGTTTTCCTGGCGACGCAAGTCAGCTTATTCTTCCTATGTGAAATACCTATGATGAACTTTATGAAATTTAGCTTTTTGATCTTTATTCGTTACTCCGCGGAACTTAAAACTTGTTTGTATATCCCGCAGAAATGGCTGGTCATCATCGGGTTCCTTATCAGACCCCTCCTTCTAGTCCTCCCAGATCTCCTCCGCGTAGAGACCCGGATATATCTCCGCTTGGAGGCTCTAGGGCCTCGCAGGCTGATCTTCGTTCTCAAAGGGTTTCGTCCTCTTCGGGTCATAGACATTCATCTTCCAATAAAGGAGATCCCTCGAGGGATCCCCCTGGCACTAGGTATGCTGTTACCCGCGCTTCTTCTCGTCCGCGTGATGAGTCTAAGAAAACGCATGCTATTACTCGAGACGAAGATTTGGATGTTCCGCCTCTTCGTTCCATGGCTCCTCCGATGCCTCAGCAGAGTCCTCTACCTCCTCCTCCAGTGATCCCTTCCAGAGGAAAGTCTGTCAAGGGTACTGCCTCGAAGATTGAACAGCCTAAGAACGTTCCTTTAAAAAGTAAAGCCCTGGATACGAGCCCTTCTAAAGACTCCATGCTAGACCCTTCTGATGAGGAAGACACTACATCGATTATACGAAGCGTCTTGGTTGGTAAAAAAAAGGTCACTTTCAAGCACATTGACCTGGAGATGTTCAAGGAGAAGCATGAACTTCAAGCTTTTGAGGTCCGTTTCTATGCTCCCGATGATGATATTACTTACGATTTTATCTCGAAATATCAATTCAAAGAGTTTCATCTGTTGACTACGGTGGGGGCCTTCGAGGCGGGTCTTATGTTTCCTTTATATAAGTCAGGTGATTATTTTTATTATGACGTATTGGCTGGTCGTGAGGGCTCTTCTACAGATACCTATGGTCGTTACGTGTCATAGTTGACTGGGAATTATCTTCGTGCCTTGAAGGAGTGCTACCTCCGGAGCAAGGGGAAGACGATGATGACTTGTTATGTCCCCGATCCTGCTGAGAAAGAATGGTATACTCCTGAAAATTTTAATAGTTTCTTCGGGGATTATATTAATAGTAGGAACCGTAAGCCGTGGAGTGTGGGTCTTCATAATATTGCTGCTTCCCGTGGCGAGATTCGTCTTTTAAGTGAGGTGAGCGATGCCAAGTTAAAGTATGTTCCTGGTACAGAAGGGTCTGCTAACAAGAAGTTTTTTCCTCCTCATGAGAGAATTAAGCGTGACCATGACTATGAGTGGCATGCCACCGTTATTGAGATTATTGGTCCGTGGGCTTGGGATTGGATTCCTGGCCCCCACGGATGGCATCCTACCGCTGATAGCCTTCCTCGTGAGGTTTCTCCTGCTCGTTATGGAGATTTCTGCCCTTGGCGTATGAATTTCGAGGGTATGAATTTCCCTTATGCCCTTGATGTCGTCGATGACGATGAATAAGAAAGTTCCGATGATGTTCCTTCTTCGAAAAGCATTGTGACTGTAAAGGTTCGGATCCTACCTATATTTTCCCCTTTTTTTCCTTGTGTCAAAGAATACTTTTGAGCGCAGTAAAAAAAAGTTGATTTGCTTCCCTTGTTGTTCTGTAGGTTACGAAGAAAAGAAGGATCGGTCCCAAGCGATCTTCCACTGTCGTTGTTGATGAGGCAGAGGTTCAAGATGAGGTTACCAGTCCTGCTAATGAAGACTTTGAGAAAGATGAGGATATTTCCGATGGAGAGGAACATACTGACACTTCTCCCCCTACCCACGAAGATGGTGGTGGTATTCATGGTACGAAGGGTACCTCTGGTGGTAATGATGCTGGAAATATTACCACTGCTGGTGACGGTGGTGGGGACAAGACTTCCCAAAAGTTCTCTTTTGGTAGAGTCTTCTCCGTAGGGGCGTCCTTCGATGTGAATGTTTCCATGGGTCTTGCTGAGGAGTTTTCTTTGCTTTCCCCAAATGATGATTGGGACGTGCTGGACCACTCTGGCAAGGGGAAAGCTTCGGATCGCATGGTTGTGGATGTTTATGATGCTGGGACCTTCGTTAATGAAGGGGAGGGAGCAGTTAAGAAGGCAACGGATGGAAAAGCTCCTATTATTGGTGAATCTTCAACCGGGTCCCCTTCGGATGATTTCCCGCGATCCTTGATGCTGGAGGGTGACGACGCCGTTCTTGCTTGGCTGAAGAAGAAAAATTTTATGTTCGTCCCGAACCCTTCTCCCGTGATTGCTGGGGAGAATAATTCTGATGCCTATACTCATCAGATGATGCAGTTATCCACCGCAAATCAGGTTGCAGAGGTTTGGGACAAAGACCTGAGGTCGCTGGAGGCTCCTTTAGTAGTTGATCCTCCATCCACCGTTATTGATATGATGTCCATAGCTGATGGATATTAGTATGGTTATCCTCGGAAGCGGATACTAGAGGTACGTCGTGTTTTTCATGTTTACTTTTCTGTGGGTATCCTACGATGTTCTGACGTGATGTCTCTTTCCTGGAACGTAGATAATGAGGAGTGAATACTGCAATCATAACTTATACCAGTTTTTCAAGGCCAAGCCTCTTAAGTTTGAGGTTAAGCTTCGTCACAGAGAGGAGGAGATAGCTGCGGCTGAGGTGGTTATCTCTGCCAGAGATAAGGAGATAAGTGAGCTGAAGAACCGTCTTAAAGGGAAAAAACGACTGGGCAACGAAGAAGAGAGGCTCCGTCTGGAGCTTGCTATGGTGCGCATCGAGTTGGAGAGTGCTCGAAAAAATGCTTCATCTTTCACAGGTTTGCTTCCTTTATTCTTACTTAACGCTGTCATCTTCTAGTAATTAGTGTTCTATCTAAGTATCCCCACCCTATCTTCAGTGGGTGGAGTCCCTGAGTTGATATGGCTTCGAAGTGAGAGAGAATGGCTGAAGACCCGTATTGCCGAGCTAGTAGAGCAAATTAAGAGTGAAACCGAAAGATGGGATGCCAAGGCCGAGGTATGGCGTTTGAGGCATACTTAGATAGTTGATATGCAAAATAAATATAACGCGGACCGTCGTCTCTTTAATGGTACTTTGATATGGACGCGTGCCAATCTCCGTGAAGCCCGCGAATTTGCTTCGTCTTTATCGGTTAAGATGAATCTTTTAGGGGAATAGCTACGGCAGGCTTGCTCCTCTCATGATTCCGAAGTAAGAGACTATATGCAGCGTCTTTCCAAAGAAATAGACGATTCTAGGGCCGAGGCATGTGCCCTTGGTAAGGACTTAGCCGCGTCTCGGGCTGACGTAGCTCGTCAGGCTGAGTCTGAAAGAAATCTTGAAGTTAATATGTACAGACTTAACAAAGGAATGGAGGAGCTGAATAATGAAGTCAACCATCTTTGTCATTTGGATTCAATGAAGCAGGTAGATGTAGACGCTAGTCAATTTTCTCTTTCCACTCTTCAAGTGGATTATAAAAAAATTGCCGACGAATATGAGTTTCTTGACGAGGCTCGGGATGCGGTTGTTAATGAATATGAAATAGCTTCGGCTAGATTCGAAGGTATATGTTTTCTTTAACGAGTGTGATTTTGTTCTTCGTAGTATTAACCCTTCGTTTTCTTTTTCAGAGCTCCAGGGATAGCTTCTCCTTGCAAATGAAAAGCTTGAAAAATCTCAATCTGAGCTAGGGAAGGCTCAAACTGCCTTGGTGCACCAGGAGGGTCAGACCTCGCATTTTCGTGGCTTTTCCACGTCTCACGAACATGCATCTCACTTGGCCTCAACAAAAGTGAACCGTCTGTCCACTCTGTTGTCTCAGGCCGAAATGAGAAATACCTCCATCACATACAAGGCTCGTTGTCAACTAGCAGAGGAGACGAACAAGGTCTTGTCCAAGATAGAGCATGACCTCAAAACCGAGCACGGCCTTGTCAAGGAATATCCCCGTCGTCCTAAACCTCCGCCCCTGTCCAGTTCTTCGGTACCTTATTCAGGTGGCAGTGTACCTTCGTCGCATAGGGAAGACCCCGCTGGTGGAGCTGAATTATCCAAGTAGATTCTTCTGCTAGTTATAGAATGTTGATCTTTGTTGATTATAAAGTTGATCTATTGATTTTATTCTTCTTTTGCTTATTTTTTCGAACTTGTAATCAACTTTCATGGAATAGATCATCGTTATTGGTTATTTTTTCCTGCGTCCTTATTTTAGCTGCATTGTTTAGTTAACCAAATGAGGTAGTGAAAATAAAGAACGAAGTGTTTGAGTGCAATTTTGAAGGTATGTACCTTCGTGATCGTCTTGAGACCTGTCACCCCGCTGGCTAATCCTTGGCCAGAGGATTCCCGGACAGTGGGGGTCGATGCAGCGTTCTAGGATATGGGGTGTTACTATTTACATGTCCCCATTCCGTCGACCCGCTGACTTAGAATAGTTGGAGATCTCTTTCTGTTGGATGTCTTCCACATGGTCTTACACTTATAGACGCTGATAGGGGAGTCCTGAGAGATCTTTCCAATATAAGTGCGTCATTTTCGTAGCATATTTGTAGGTATATTTATAAGTATTCATTATGCTAATATGCTGCCCCGTGTATTGTCTTAGGCTAATTGTTATTTTAGTGATATACGCAAGAAAGCTTGTTCGATTTATTTGTTGAGGTGTGTTATTCCTCGTCCAGAGATAGAAACATGTTGATGAGATGCATCATTTTCTTCTTCTGGTACTTTTCACGCAGTTGCAAGATCGCGCTGCTATCTATGGATGGTATGGCTTGAGATATTTAGCGTTCCATGGATGGCGGAGGACTTCCCCTTTTAGGTTACGCAGGTAATAGGCTCTGTTTCCCGCGATATCTTGTATGACAAAATGTCCTCCCCATGTTGGTGCCAATTTTCCCCACTTCTTTTCTCATTGGTATTTGGGTATGGTTCTCAGCACATATTATCCTTCTACGAAATTTTTAAGTTTAACCTTTTTATTGTACTCTCTTGCTAATTTCCTTTGATAATTCTCCATTTTTTGTAACGCTGCTTCTCTTCTTTCCTCGAGATCGTCGAGTCTTTCCAACATCATGTCTGTTGTGAGGTTCTTTTCCCATGCTTCCGTCTTTGTGGTTTGCATGATGATCTTCGTGTGGATGACAGCTTCGGCTCCGTAGTGAGAAGAAAGGGAGATTCCCCTGTGGATGATTTTCGGGTTGTTCGGTACGCCCATAAGACGTTATGTAATTGTTCACACCATCGTCCCTTGTGCTCGTCTAATTTTTTTTTTAGAATGAGAGCGAGGGTCTTGTTTTTGGCCTATGCTATACCATTGCTTTGCGGGTATATTGGTGTCGATTTATTCTTCCTGATTTTGAAAGTATCAAATAGTAAATTGATGTTCTTGCCTTGTAGCTGCTTACCATTTTCAGAGACAATCTCTTCTGGAATTCCGAACCTGCAGATTATGTTCTAAAAAATGAATGTGAAGACATCCGAGTCACGGATTCTAGCCAGAGATTTATCTTCTACCCATTTACTGAAATAGTCAGTGGCCACTATCAAAAATCTCCTTTTCCCTGATCATTCGATTAGGGGTCCCATAATGTCTATGCCCCATTTTGAGAATGTCCAAGGACTATCTACTAAGTTTAGCATCGTTGCTGGTGCGTGGATTCTTGATAGGTGTAGAATACACCTAATTTACTATCTAGTAGTTTATGCTTTCTTTGCTATTTTTCTAGTAAATTATGTATATTACGTGTGTTTTTGAGCTATTAGGTACTCTGGAGTCGCACGGACGAAAAGAAGGAGAAATCACCAAAATTGAGCAAAAAGGGAAAATCTGTCATTTCAGGGGAGAACATTATCTGGAGCCTAACCAAGGTTAAGGGGAAACTCAATTTGGAGGAATACTAATTACAGTAGAGCTGATGTTAAGGGGCAATTATTTTGGACGAGCATTAAAGAAAGCCTGGCCAAGCATATGGGCTACCCTAAAATTATTGCTAAAGGAAGATGCTAAATGAATAAAGGCACACAATTTGGGGTGGTTCTAATGAGTGTGGCATCATATCCAGCTCCAACTCATAACCTATCCGAGAAATCAATTCCCATTCAAATCCCACCTGAAATTGAGACAGAGAAGCTGGGAGAGGAAATAAAGGCGTCATTTGCTATTACACAAAACAAAAACCGAGAGTTAGATCGAGAAATCGAGAGAAGCCGGAGAGGAATTAAGAACAATTGATGATGGTATTGAACTTGAAGGACGGATGATATTGAATCTAAGATGTAGAAGATGGGTTTAAGATGTTAATGTCGATCTGAGATTCAGATGGGGATGGTGATAAATTTGAGTTACAAGCGACAATTTGAGAAACAAAGCAATGAGTTAGAATGGGTTTGGGGTACTGATTAAATTTGAGAATGAATCTGGTGAAGAGGAACTGACGCTGCTGCTGATTTAGGAGATGGATAAGAATTGTGTTGGATTAATGGTTTTTGTTGATGTCTACCTAAGAAGAACGAAATTGAGATTAGGGATTAGAAATCAATCTTTTATTTTCTTCCCCAAAATGAAATTAGGGTTCACTGAAGTTTCAGATAGAGAAGAAGAGAGTTGGGTATTGTTTTTGCTGCTGAGAATTGGAGGTGGCTGATGATTCTCAGGGGTATATGGTTGTTCTTTAAAGGGTTATGATTCGATTGGAAGAAGATCAAATGGAGCTATGGTGGTTTGCATTGGTTGCAGAGTGGATTGAAGTTATCTCAAGGATGGTGGAATGTTTGCAGCTGAGTTGCAGTTGTGGTGCAATGTGATGGAGTGGCTTGAGCTGTGAGACTGAATGAACTGTGAAGTGGGTAAGATGTTGCATTACAGGTGGTGGTTTTGGTGCAATGGAATTGAGTTGCAATGCAGAACAAAGTACTGAAGTGAGTATGGCAATGGAGGTAAGGGTTAAGAAACTGGTGCAGAGCAGCTGAAAGTAAATCATTTGCTTGGATGGTGGCTTGTGCTGGTAATTACGAGTAATAGTGCTGGGATCCAGCAAGAAGCTATAGAAGGGACCTGCAAGAGCTGGTATTGATGCTTAGTGGTGGAGTTGAATGTGGTGGTTGCGTAGGAACTGGTGGTGTGTTTGAGGTGAAGCTACAATAATGAAAATTTTGGAGGAGTTGCAGGTGGAATGGTGGTATGCAGCTGGAAAAAGAGAGGGTTTGAGATGGATTTGCACACGACAGTGTAGTTGGAGTTGGAGTTGGTTTGCAGTCCGGCCATCATGGATGGATTGAATACAATCATAGCATAACACGATTTCAGTTGTTGTGTGATTTTGGCCTAGACCAACTCGGACTGATCAGTAGAGTTAGCCAGGTGACTCGGTTCGACTCATTCCATTCACTCAAGAGCCTTGACCCGTGACTAAAAGTTTGACTTATGGTTGACTCGTTTGATCGTTAGTCATAACAGTTGACGGACGGAATATACCTTGACCGGAGGAGAATTTTCAGGTTGTCGGCGGCGACGGATTAAACCTATTTCCGGCCCAAAACCCAGTTTTCCGACGAGCAAAAGTTGCAGAATTTTTTTGTGGATTTCTCTCATGGGATGTGAAGACTTGGACTTGGAATTGGATGAAGAATTTGGCTTGAACTTGGAAAGAGAGGATGGAAGATTTGAGAAAGGCTTGGATTTGGAAATTGAAGTGCTAAAGGAAAGGGATTCTATTCCTTGGAAGATATGGAGAACATTGAAGCCTATAAATAGAGAAGTGCTCTACTTTTCTATAACACACTTCCACACTTCCATACACATTGATACACTTACACACACTTTTGTGCACATCTTTGCACACTTCTACACACACAAATCTTTTCTTTTCTTTATTCTTTGTGTGAACTCTTAGCATGAGTAACTAAATTGATTGAGGATGAATTCCTAGTTCTTAACATATGGTTTGAGTTTTGTTTCAATTCTACTTTGAAGTTTTTCATATGGTTATCGTTTGTTTTTGCTATTAAGAGTGTTTATGATTGATTGATAGGTTGTTTAGGATGCATACTAAATTGATTTGTTAATCCAATCTAAAGCTAGTGAAAGTTAGGGGATAAGTAATCGTTTCTTGACTCTTTACACAAGTAGAAAACACAAGACCTTGCGGAGGGATTCCGTGGAGCAATTGTGTGTGAAAACAACGCTAGAAAGTGGACCAAGAGAACCGAGTCTAACTACTAGTACTAAACCTAAGTTCATAAATCTTAATGCGTTCGGGGAATTACATCTTGTAAGCGTACCTCAAGGTGGTTCTTTTGAATAGAATCTGATAACTAAGCGGACTTGTTACTCGGTGAAATATGGAATTTTGGGGTTAGCTAAGCGAACCTGCTATCCTACGGTTGGTGATAATCTATGACTAATAAAAAGTGGAAAATAACATAACTTTAATCATTATTTTGCAGCGAAGAAGGATTCCTTGATCTACTCTCTCTTATTGATTTCCTTTATATTTTTAATTGCTTTATTTACTTTTTGTGACAATTCAACCCCCCTTTTGTGTGACAATTTTACAACTAGAATCTCGTGCTCCTCGTGGGATCGATCTTGACTACCCTATATTACTTGTTAATTAGGTAGTAAAATATTAATTAATTTGTTGTGGTTACGACACGCATACAAATTTTGGCGCCGTTGACGGGGAGCATCGGATGATTTTAGTTGTTTTCTTTTTACTTTTTGCTTTATTCTTGCTTTGTTGGATTCTTTATCGTATCTAACTTAGTTTTTGAATTGTTTTTAAGGTACCGGTTTTCCATGTATGGTGGACAAGAGCAAGAATATTACAACAATCAATACGGTTTTCAACCTCAACATCATGGCAACTTCCAACCATCCTTAGGATACAATCAAAACCAATCTTTTGGCTATGATCAATATCCTTCGGAGCCTTATGGATATTCTCATGCATATCAACAACCTTATGATGGGTATGTAAGTAGACAATCACAAGGATGGACGGATAATTATGCTTCTAATACATTGTTTTCTAGTAATGTGCAGACAGAGAATTGGGAATATACTCCTCTTCATCGTGTTTTTCCTTCACTTTTTAAGGATATACAATCTAGAAACTCTATAAACGGTGGTAAGCGTGTTAATATCCGTAAACTTGCACAAAAGTTATACAAATTGGAAGATGATGGAGACTCGGAAGAGCTTGTCGCAGAAATTAGTAGGACCATTCATATGGAACTTAAACGACGTTGGGATAAAGGTTATGAAATCGACAACGATTCTTATTATGGTGATTCCGATAATGAAGATGATTGTGTTGAAAAGGACCAACCTTTGGAAACTTTTGATGACGCTAGTGTAGATTACTCGAGCCTTGATCTTAATAATGATCAATCACCTATTCAAAAGGTAGAGCTTGAGGAAGATGTATTTAGTGCTTGGAAAAAATTCCTTAGGGAAAATTATGAGTCCACGGAAGTGTATGAGCGTTGCAACAATGAGGAAGTTATTCCAACTCCGGATCATAATAACGATCCTTCACCTATTCAAAATGAGGAGATTGGGTATGACTTTCCTATTGTTATAAACGGTGTAACACCCTCACAAGACGATCTTACAATTTATACCGAGGAAGATTTTATGAGAGAGGAATGACCCGATTCCGATGATGAGAATGTTGAAGAGGTGATGCTCGATAATGAAACCGAATTGATTGAATTTGTGGAAGACCCAATTGAACTTGCCGATGATTATGATGATGCCGAGACTTTAGTTAAGGTAAAAAATGATGAAGAATGGTTGCAAAGTTTGATAGAGGACCATGATATGCAAGAGGTAAGTAATTCACTCGAATTTTTTAAGAATGAGGAGGATACCGTGATACAAGAAATTGTGCAAGGTTTGTCTAACCCTTTGCATGTTAATTCTTCTCTTTTACCTCTTATTGGATTGAATGTATGTGCTTCGAAAGTATCTTTGAATGACTTTGTTTCTCGATATCCACCATTGGAAACACTTGATGCTAACACTATACAGGTTTGCCAAGAGGAATACATAGAAATTCCAAAATTCTATGTTCTTTATACACTTCCGGGTGTGGACAAGAATAAGTGTGGGGGAAATTTCTATCGGGCGATAATTTCACTATTATTTACTTGTGATAACATTTGTATGGAGTTATTGTTTGCAAAACAGGTATTATGGGAGGATCCCCAAATTTTCCGATTATTAGTATATGGGGAGTGAATCTTACAAGAGCCATGTCGGTTCGTCGACTTTAAAACAAGCGCTTAATGGGAGGCAACCCATAGGTTTTGTATTTCTTATCCTTTTATTTTGCTTTTTATTTTTGTTATTTATTTTTCTTGTTTCATATCATATTAGGATTTCCCACCTTGACTTTGCTAGGAGAATTCAATTACATTGAGGACAATGTAAGGTTTAAGTGTGGGGGAGTGGCTAAGCATATATTTTTTGCATAAAAAAAAATAGATTTTTTTTTGCATAAAACTTTCAAATTTTAGAGATTTTAGAGTGACTAGCATGCTTCTAGGTATGATTACATAGAGAATTCTGACCGACATAATTGAACTTGGAAGTGTTATGGAACTACGTTCGATTTCCTGCTTGTTCGAGTGTTAAATAATGGATTTAATCATGCCGGTGATGCAAATTTGGTGCAGGGAGAAGTGCGTTATTAGAGTTCTGATCAATAATTAGTGGAGACTACCCATTTTCATATCATGTGAGGCACCGACCAAAAATTCTTCCTTTACTAAAGAGCTTCTTTTGAGTGTGTGTCAACGTACGTTAATTCCAGGTAGAATGGTGAGCTACCCAATTTCACACCAATTTCAACACTATTTTGATCTCTTGAGTGCTAATTTTTGTCAATCATGAGGGTGACGTCCATGGATGAAAGCCTCCTTCTTGTAGTTCGATTTGCAGTTAGCACCATTCTCTCAACAACGGGTCCATAGAAACACCATAATCATCAACAACAAGGGAGTGACATCAAAATCTACAAGGAAAGTTGAAAAGGTTTGAGGTTTACAAGCAACGGAACAAGAAAAAGAGAAAATTTTTATATCCAAGTGAAGCAACATACAATGAGCAGATTTTACATACATGTTGAAGACTTAAAATGCAATGAGGTAATTCTATATCCAAGTATTAAGACTTATTTACAAGAGTGAAGAAAAGAAAAGGTGAGAATTATTGAAGTTTATGATTTCGAGACGATACAAGTTGTGAAGAATCAAGCGGTAAAGTACTTTTCCACGGCCATGTTTGTTTTGTTTATTTTGTATTTTGTTTCTCTTTTCAAAAAAAAAAAAAAAAATTTGAAAAAGAAAAGAAAGAAAAGAAAATATATATATATGAGACAAGAGAAATATATATTATTGTTTTGTTTTGAATAAGCCGTGGGGAAGGAAAATCTATAAGGAAGTTTCAAGCGACAGGGATTTTGAGGAAAAAGGTTACAAATTGTCAAGGATTTATGAATTTCTAGTATTTATCATCAATAGTTGAAGCCGAAGACCAAGAAGATGAAGACGAGGAGCGGAAGACGTTTCTTTTGGATTCCGTGAGAGTGGTGTTATCATAATTGGCAATCGGATGTGAAGGTAAGTAAGTAATCTCATCCTCGATATAAGTGGTTGATTTCCTTTCTTAGAGATCGTTAGAAAAATGGTTTTTCAAAATGTTAAAAGATGTGGGTTTTTCAAAATTTCGGAAGTTATCCTTCCCACCATTCAACGTGTTGCAGGAATTCTCTCTTCATTCCTACCTGCGCACATGTGAGACCCATAAAAAAGCCGTCTTTTTGAGTGCAATTATCATAAAATCTTATTTTGGTGAGGCAGAAGTCGAGGCGAAATGCTTATTGATCGTTTCTCAAACACGCGTTCTCTCATTATGGTGTGGTTATTTCTCACTCAATATTTAAGAATAAGAATATGTTCTTTAGTATTTCTAACTCCTTATTACTAGCATGCAGAAACTCTATGTCCTCATAGCTCTTAGGATGCTTGGGACGCTGTAACGCTTTGAAGTTGTAAGTTTTAGTTTGATTTGCTCGAGGACTAGCAAAGTATAAGTGTGGGGGAATTTGATAGGTGTAGAATACACCTAATTTACTATCTAGTAGTTTATGCTTTCTTTGCTATTTTTCTAGTAAATTATGTATATTATGTTTGTTTTTGAGCTATTAGGTACTCTGGAGTCGCACGGACGAAAAGAAGGAGAAATCACCAAAATTGAGAAAAAAGGGCAAATCTGTCATTTCAGGGGAGAACATTATCTGGAGCCTAACCAAGGTTAAGGGGCAACTCAATTTGGAGGAATACTAATTACAGTAGAGCTGATGTTAAGGGGCAATTCTTTTGGACGAGCATTAAAGACAGCCTGGACAAGCATATGGGCTACCCTAAAATTATTGCTAAAGGAAGACGCTAAATGAATAAGGGCACCCAATTTGGGGTGGTTCTAATGAGTGGGGCGTCATATCCAGCTCCAACTCATAACCTATCCGAGAAATCAATTCCCATTCAAATCCCACCTGAAATTGAGACAGAGAAGCTGGGAGAGGAAATAAAGGCGGCCGCTGCTATTACCTGAAACAGCAAAACTGAGAGTTAGATCGAGAAATCGAGAGAAGCTGGAGAGGAATTAAGAACAGTTGATGATGGTATTGAACTTGAAGGATGAATGATATTGAATCTGAGATGTAGAAGATGGGTTTAAGATTTTAATGTCGATCTGAGATTCAGATGGGGATGGTGATGAATTTGAGTTACAAGCGATAATTTGAGAAACAAAGCAATGAGTTAGAATGGGTTTGGGGTACTGATTAATTTGAGAATGAATCTGGTGAAGAGGAACTGACGATGCTGCTGACTTAGGAGATGGATAAGAACTGTGTTGGATTAATGGTTTCTGTTGATGTCTACCTAAGAAGAACGAAATTGAGATGGGTTTGTGGTGCTGTGAAATTGAGAAGATTAGGGATTAGAAATCAATCTTTTCTGTTCTTCCCCAAAATGAAATTAGGGTTCACTGAAGTTTCAGATAGAGAAGAAGAGAGTTGGGTATTGTTTTTGCTGCTGAGAATTGGTGGTGGCTGATGATTCTCAGGGGTATATAGTTGTGCTTTAAAGGGTTATGATTCGATTGGAAGAAGATCAAATGGAGCTATGGTGGTTTGGATTGGTTGCAGAGTGGATTGAAGTTAGCTCAAGGATGGTGGAATGTTTGCAGCTGAGTTGCAGTGGTGGTGCAATATGCTAGAGTGGCTTGAGATGTGAGACTGAATGAACTGTGAAGTGGGTAAGATGCTGCATTACAGGTGGTGGTTCTGGTGCAATGGAATTGAGTTGCAATGCAGAACAAAGGACTGAAGTGAGTATGGCAATGGAGGTAAGGGTTAAGAAACTGGTGCAGAGCAGCTGAAAGTAAAGCATTTGCTTGGATGGTGGCTTGTGCTGGTAATTGTGAGTAATGGTGCTGGGATCCGGCAAGAAGCTATATAAGGGAGCTGCAAGAGCTGGTGCTGATACTTAGTGGTGGAGTTGAATGTTGTGGTTGCGTAGGAACTGGTGGTGTGTTTGAGGTGAATCTACAACAATGAAGATTTTGGAGGAGTTACAGGTGGAATGGTGGTATGCAGCTGGAAAAAGAGAGGGTTTGAGATGTATTTGCACACGACAGTGTTGTTGGAGTTGGTTTGCAGTCCGGACATCATGGATGGATTGAATGCAATCATAGCATAACACAGTTTCAGGCTGTTGCAACAGGTTTGGCATAGACCAACTCAGACCAGTCAGTCGAGTTAGCCAGCTGACTCGGTTCTGACTCATTCCCTGACTCAGTAGCCTTGACCCACTGACTAACAGTTTGACTGACGGTTGACTCGTTTGACCGTTAGTCATAACAATTGACGGACGGAATATACCTTGACCGGAGGAGAATTTTCAGGTTGCCGGCGGCGACGTATTCCGGCCTATTTCCGGTCCAAAACCCAGTTTTCCGGCGCGCAAAAGTTGCAGAATTTTTTGTGGATTTCTCTCATGGGATGTGAAGACTTGGACTTGGAATTGGATGAAGAATTTGGCTTGAACTTGGAAAGATAGGATGGAAGATTTGAGAAAGGCTTGGATTTGGAAATTGAAGTGCTAAAGGAAAGGGATTCTATTCCTTGGAAGATATGGAGAACATTGAAGCCTATAAATAGAGAAGTGCTCTACTTTTCTATAACACACTTCCACACTTCCATACACATTGATACACTTACACACACTTTTGTGCACATCTTTGCACACTTCTACACACACAATTCTTTTCTTTTCTTTATTCTTTGTGTGAACTCTTAGCATGAGTAACTAAATTGATTGAGGATGAATTCCTAGTTCTTAACATATGGTTTGAGTTTTGTTTCAATTCTACTTTGAAGTTTTTCATATGATTATCATTTGTTTTTGCTATTAAGAGTGTTTATGATTGATTGATAGGTTGTTTAGGATGCATACTAAATTGATTTGTTAATCCAATCTAAAGCTAGTAAAAGTTAGGGGATAAGTAATCGTTTCTTGACTCTTTACACAAGTAGAAAACACAAGACCTTGCGGAGGGATTCCGTGGAGCAATTGTGTGTGAAAAAATGCTAGAAAGTGGACCAAGCGAACCGAGTCTAAATACTAGTACTAAACCTAAGTTCATAAATCTTAAAGCGTTCGGGGAATTACATCTTGTAAGCGTACCTCAAGGTGGTTCTTTTGAATAGAATCTGATAACTAAGCGGACTTGTTACTCGGTGAAATAAGGAATTTTGGGGTTAGCTGTTTAACCTGCTATCCTATCCTACGGTTGGTGATAATCTATGAATAATAAAAAGTGGAAAAGAACATAACTTTAATCATTGTTTTGCAGCGAAGAAGGATTCCTTGATCTACTCTCTCTTATTGATTTCCTTTATATTTTTAATTGCTTTATTTACTTTTTGTGACAATTCAACCCCCATTTTGTGTGGCAATTTTACAACTAGAATCTCGTGCTCCTCGTGGGATCGATCTTGACTACCCTATATTATTTGTTAATTAGGTAGTAAAATATTAATTAATTTGTTGTGGTTAAGAAAAAATAAAATTCTTCTATAGAATCGCTGGCATTCTTCGCATATTCTTGACATCTGTGCAGCTTCTCGTATCATCGTTGGCCAGTAATACCCTTGGGCCTTTGCCTTGTCGGCCAGTGATCTCATTCCGCTGTGATTTCCCGCGTCCCCTTGATGAATATCCTTTAGCACCAGGTGACCTTCTGTTCTGGATAGGCATCATAGCAAAGCTCCGAGGAAAATTTTTTTGTATAAAATCCCTTCCCTCAAGTCGTACCTTCCTGCTTTTGATTGTACCTTTCTGTACTGCTTTAGGTCTGTGGGAAGTGTTCATTCCTTGAGAAAGTGGTGGATATCGTGCCTCTAGTCTTCTTCTTTGATGAAATCTTCGTCTTCATCTGCTCTTGTCATGATGTCATCCTCTTGAAAGTCATCCGTGATGTATTCTCCTATATCATCGTCTACTACGCCCTCTTCCGCGTTGTTCTTTTTGCTTACAGTGCAGAGTGCTCGGAGGGAGACTGAAGGTTCGTAGATCCTGGTGATTTTGATTGTTCACACATCTTCGTTTTTCAACATAGATGAGATATATGCCTAGGCATCTACGTGCCTGAGCTCCTTTCTGCTTAAGTGCCGGAATTTGATATTTGGTATTTGATGTGCCAGGGTCTGGACTAAAGTCATGTATGCTGACAAGGTTTCATCATACACATTATATTCCAGTTCTATTTGCCGGATGACCAGTTGTGAGTCACTGGTCAATCGCAAATATGTTATACCTATTTCTATTATTAGAGGTAGAGCATGTACGACAGCTTCATATTCGACGATGTTGTTGGTGTTCCCTTTGAACTATAGTATGAAGGCATGTATGATTCTGTCCCCTGTGGGAGTAGTGATTACTATGCCAATGTCGGCCCCCTCTTTGTTCTTCGAGCCATCCACGAAAAATTCCCATTGTCTTTGGTTTGCTGGTTCGAGGACATCTATGGGATCTTTGCTTCCGTTTCCCTCTGGTACTCCTGCTGTGTTAAGTCCATCGATGAAGATTTCTTCATCGTTTTCCAGTGGTAGATCTGTCAGGAAGTCTGCTAGAACTTGAGACTTCTGTGAATGTTGGAGCTCATGTATGATGTTGTATTGGTCGATGTGAGTGTTCCATTTTGCAATCCTCCCTGTCTTTCCTGCGCTTTTAAGGACAGCTTCTAGCGGGGCTTTGCACGGAACGCGGATATAGTGGTTCAGGAAGTAGGTCCTTAGCTTTTGGGTGGCCCATAATAATGCCAAGATGAGTTATTCGATTCTTGTGTAATTACTTTATGCTGTGTTGAGAGTCTTGCTGACGTAGTAGATGGGCTGTTCTATCTTCGTGTTGGTTTTAACCAACACCGCGCTGACTGCATCATCCGTTGCTGCTATGTACAAGGCCAAAACCTCGTTGGGATCGGTTTTTTGCAAGATGGGAATTCCAGCAAGGTATTCCTTGATTTCTTTGAAGGCCTCCTCGCACTCTGCTGTCCATTCAAACTTTCTCCCTTTTTTAAGGGTGTTAAAAAAGGGCTTGCATCTATCTGAGGATTTGGATATAAACCTCCCCAGTGCTGCTAGGGAGCCACTGATTCTTTGTACTTCTTTCAGGTTCCTTGGAGATGACATTTCTGCAATGGCCTGAATTTTGGCAGGGTCCACTTCGATGCCCCTTTTTGTTACCAGGTATCCGAGGAATTTTCCTGAAGTGACACCGAAAGTGCATTTCTCCGGGTTTACTTTCATGTTATTTTCTCTCATTGCCTGAATGATATTCTCCAGATCTTGGTGGTGATCCTTTTGTAGATTGCTTTTGACTAACATATCATCCACATAGACTTCCAAAGTATTCATAATCCATGGCTTAAATATAGCGTCAACCATCCTTTGGTACGTTTCCCATGCGTTTCGGAGTTCGAAGGGCATTCTCACATAGCTGTAGAGGTCATGCGGGGTGTAGAATGTTGTATGCTGTTGATCTTTTTCTGACAGGAATACTTGGTTGTATCCGGAGTACCCATCCATGAATGACATCTCTTCGTACCCCTCAACTGCTTCGACCAGTTGGCCGATGCTTGGCAAGGGATAGCTGTCCTTGGGGCACGCTTTGTTGAGGTTGGTGAAATCGATGCATATTCTCACCCCGCCGTTCTTTTTAGGTACAATTACTATGTTTGAAATTCATGTTGGATATTTGACTTCTTCGATGAATCCAGCTTCTAGTAGCTTACGAAGCTCCGTTTCGACTGCTTTGTGATATTCTGGGGCTACTTTTCGTACCTTTTTCCTGAAAGGCGGTGTACATGGCTTTATGCGAAGCTCATGATGGATTGTCTTAGGGTCGATTCCTGGAATGTCTCCTAGCTTCCATGTGAAGACATCTGCATACTCCGTGAGCAATCTTATCAAAGATGCCTTACGCTCCTCATCCATCAGCGTTCCGATCTTGACCATTCTTGGTTCTTTTTCAGTTCCTATATTTATTTATTTCACCGCTTCTACAGGTGTAAACGTGGGTTTTGATTCCCCTAGGAGAGGAATATTATTTGATTGCTATTTGGTAGGCTCCTCGCCTTCTTTCGTGGCCGAGGTACTTGCCTCCGTGTTCCCAATCGTATTTCCCTTTGAAAGGCTTCTTCTAGAGATTTCTTCTAGGTAAGCGTCGATGGCTCTTTCTTTCGTGGCTTCCTTATTTCGGGATCTTCGGTTCTTTCGATGCTCCTCTTGTTCGTTGTTGAGCTTGTTTTGCATAGTTTGACACTCTCGTGCCGTGACTTGATCTCCTTTTATCTCCATTACCCCTTGGGGGTTTGGAAACCTAAGGTACTGGTGGTATGTAGCAGCCACTCCCTTGAGTTTATGCACCCATCTTCTGCCGATTATGGCATTGTATGGTGAGGGTGCGTCCACCACGCTGAACCGGGTGTCAACCTTCATTGGCCCCGCATCTACTTGTAAGACAATGTCCCCTAAGGGCTTCGTGGCGGCTCCGTTGAATCCGTAGATTGTGTAGTATGAAGATAATAGTTGTTCATCGTTGAATTCCATTCGTTTGAATGTATCATAGAATAGAACATTAACAAAGCTTCCCCCATCAATGAGGGTTTTATTGATATTGCACCCTGCAATTGGCAATGTGAGAACCAGGGGATCGTTGTGATCTTCCATATCTCCTTCTATATCGTCCGTATCGAAGATCATGGGTGCGTCCATCCACTGTCCGTGCTCGTCCACTTCTTCCCCATCGATTTTTTATAGCTCACAATAGTCTTCAAACTGTTTCCTCAGTCTTTTACCTATCTGAGCCGTTAGGGATGGTCCCGCGGACTCGGAACATGAGATGGTGTTAAGGGTGTGGTTGCCTTCAGGAAGCTGTACCTGCTCGCTTCGTTTAGCCTTATCTTCGTCGCTAGTCTTTTTCACGTACTGTTTGAGGTCTCCCGCGTCTACTAACGTTTGAATCATTATCTTTAGATTCTTGCATTTCTATGTTAGGTGACCATTGAAACAATGATAATCACAGTATTCCTTGGATTTTTATGATCTTGGGGGCTGCTTCCCCTTAGACCATGTCCAGTCGAGGTTCTCACGGCCCTTGATTTCTCTAAAGATGCGTGAGTAGCTGGCGTTCATATTTGTGTAAACTTGGTCTTCAAATTTTCGGACATCCCCTCGTCGATCACCCCTGTGATCCCTTCTATCCTCGTTAGGCCGATCACTTGAGTTGCCCCTTTTTGATCCGCTGGAATGTTCCGCGGAGTTTGTGCGTGGTGGACGCTGGGTCTGAGCTCTGGGATTTTCTCATTGGATTTCTTCTAGTCTGGCATGCTTTTCTATGATCACTCGAAGGTCTCCTTAAGTAGAAGGGACACACCCGTGGATCTCGACGAATAGGGGGATCATCCTGTCAAGTCCTGACTTGTAGCAGTTTACGCTGACCACGGGGTCCATGTTTCCGATGGCTTGTGCCACCTATATGTGTATTCTCTGATGGTTTACTTTTACTTGACTGCTAGTGAGAAGAGCTTGTCCATTCCGGTGTTCACAACTTTGTTATACATGTAAGTTGTCAAGAACCTCTCAGTAAGTTGGCCGTACGTATCAATAGAATTTGGTGGCAAGTTGTCGAACCAGGAGAGTGCGGATCCCTTCAAGCTCGAAGGGAAGTATCTGCACAATATGGCATCGTCATAATCCCATCGTTCCATCATTCTATTATAATAACGAAGATGGGCAGCGGGATCACTAGAGCCATCGTAGCATTCAAAGGCCGGAACTGGAAATTTCTGAGGGATGAGAGCTTTCGCCAAGAGTTGTGTTAGGGGGTAGTGCTTGCCTCCTTCATAACTTGCTCCAATCTTCCTCCTCCTTGCATGGCTTTTAGTTTTTTGATCTCCGCCATCATCTCGGAACGGAGATCTTCCATTGCGCGCTGATGTTTTTTCCTGAACACAGGGTCGTTCAAGCCCGAAGGTATCGCTGTCGAAGTAGTCCGAGTTGTGAGGGTTGTAATCTGGATCAGATCTTCGACTTCCTCTCGTGCCTCTTCGGTTTAATGGTTCTGGGAGGTTGGCCACCACCATCCTTCGATCTTGATTCGGTCTTGGTGCCCTTGAGCTAGCCTCGTCGCGCAGGACAGAAATCTCCAAGTTATGGATAGCTCTTTCTCTGAGTTGCTGATTTTCCTGAGCCAACAGAGCTACCGCGTCTGCGTATGTCTTTTGACTCCTCCTTAATTCTTCTAGCTCCACCCTCATCTGGGCAGAGTGATTTGATTCCTGATTATGAGTCCTTTCTTGTACCTGCACTCCAGCTGTTATCGTCTGATCTTCATCGATGATTTGAATCAAGGGTTCAGGTGGATCTGTCTGTGAGTTTAGCTGCTCCGGTTGTTGCTGAATATGTGGGTTCGTTATTAGGAGCGGTTGATTTCCCACAACACACCCCTTGTAATATCTTGATAATAATCTCTTGATCTAAGCTAATTTGATATTTAAAATTCTAAACATTGTAAATAGACACACGGATTTTTACATGGTTCGATCAATTTGATCTACATCCATGATTCTCTACTATGATTGTTAAAGTTTACATTTGATTTTACATATGATAATCTCCATTAATGGAGTTCTAAATCTAATTTTGGGGAAGAAGATGATAAAGAAAAATATCTTTTCTCTCTCTAAAAATCTCTCTGAAAAATATTTCTCTCTCCTCAAGACTCTCTCCACTCTAAGAAATACATCATCTTTTTCTGGACTTACTTGAACCCTTTATATAGGAAATTACATAGTGAGTGACAGCTAAGTTTTCCCCTTATTTCGGATCTATTTTGCGATCTCATCGCGGTAATTACAATTTTAATATTCGCCAACTTTTGTAATCCTCGTGAAACAACACTCTTCTAATATGCCTCTTCAATCGTCAACTTCGTCATTCTTTGAATTATTTGGTGACGCTCGTGAAATGTTGTTGAAGATTTTTCAGTAACGCTCGCAGAAGTGTCATTAATCTCTCGTGAATATAATTGTGGCGATATTCTGATCCTACACGGGCTTTAGAGCTTCCGCTGCAATAGCGCTGACATCCAAAGGCCTCGAGCTTTCTGCTCCATTCTTCGTTTTGTCTACGGCTTTGAGCTTTTCCCCCTTTTGCTTGCTCCTAGTCATTACTGGTGTTGTCCTTGGTGTTTCTTTTGACGAGGCCCTTGTTTTTCCTATATCTTTGTTCTTCTCCATTTCTGATATTTTCTGAAAAGGTTATCAGATGCAAAAAAAAGGGCGATTCACAGGGAACCGGTTAGTAAAGTCCTGGAAATCAGGTCCCGGAGGCGTAAAGAGATTATCCGGCTACTATTACCCTTTTCAGGGGTACCGGATCTCTTAACTACCCCCGGTTTATTTCACAAGTTTGATCACAAGCACGTGTAGTTTGAAAAATAAACGTAGACATGATAAAAGGTATGTCGACAAAGAGATATTTTAACCAATACCTTTAAAATCATATCTAAAGTGTGGAACTTCTAATAAATGCACGAAGTGAACATGGATCTATCAATGAGTTTTATTAAAAGTGCTTTCGAAGATGTAGATCTATTAAAATGGACGTGGATCTATCCACGCGTTTTATTTTCCAAAGATAAGAGCTTAAAAATGTTTTCGAAGATGTATATCTATTAAAATAGACGTGGATCCATCCACACGTTTTATTTTCCAAAGATAAGAGCTTAAAAACGCTTCCGAAAATATAGATTTACTAGTTTTAAGTTCCTGGGGTTTTTCTTCGTGAGTGTTGAAAAAAGAGAAACACCCTAAGCACCGCTATTTTCAGAGAGTGATGCTCAGAATAACCAGAATGTTTAAATCATAGGATAAGATAAATCTTTTACCGGGACAGAGTCCCTGTTTCTAGCGCCAGATTGTGAACACGTAAATCACGATGGGGTCTACGTGTTTACAAACAATGTTTGCATACATTAAAATTCACAGACTGGGTGTAGAATGCATAAAGCAACGTGAATATACCGATTCATCGACTCGGAGTCTTCGGACTCGTCCTTGTCTACTCGTATACAACACTATAATGTTCGTATAGTAAAGTAAATAAAGACCGAAAAGCAATATAAAGCTTATCATACAAAATGTTGAATATAAAACGCGGAATGTAAGTGCTAAAAGTAAATGAGACGAGTATTTACGTGTTTCAGCACCAAGGCCTACATCCACGGGGTTAAGGGGATTTCATAGTGGGTGACAGCTAAGTTTTCCCCTTCTTTCGGATCTATTTTGCGATCTCATCGCGGTAATTACAATGTTAATATTCTCCAACTTTTGTAATCCTCGTGAAACTACACTCTTCTAATATGCCTCTTCAATCGTCAACTTCGTCATTCTTTGAATTATTTGGTGATGCTCGTGAAATGTTGTTGAATATTTTTCGAAGAACGCTTCATGAAGTGTCATTAATCTCTCGTGAATATAATTGTGGCGATATTCTGATCCTACATCTTGCCTCTTTTTTCTTGAATATTGCTTGAAAAGTAATTTTTAAGAAAAAATCTGTTGTTGTAGCAGTCTTTGATTTTTGTTGATGAAGGAATGAGCGAAAGAATATTGGAATTGAAAAGTATATACTTGCCTCTATTCTTTTGCGAAGTTCCATATCTTTGTTAAGTAAATAAGAAGTATTAACTCTTGAAGTGCTCGTGAAGTATGAAGTATCCCTGAAGAAATATAAGAAGTACTCATTCTTCAAAATATAAGAAGTATCCGTCCTTTAATGAAAATCATAAGTATTGCCTCTGTTCTCGTGAAATTATTACTGGATTTTTGGTGAAAATCCTAGTCCATTTTGGAAGTGATTCTTGCGAGAAGATAAAGAACATAAAACGTTTTCTTGGTAATCCACAGTTGCCTCTGTTCTTTATCCATGAAGGAAGAATCCCTGAGAAAATGCTAAATGAACGAATTGCCTCTGCCTCATTTTATAAAATGATCATATTCTGCGAAATAATCATTTCTCCCGCGAAATTCTGGAATAGTCTGCAATATGCTGAATTAGTCTGAAAATTTATGAATGTTTCTGCGAATTTCTGAACGTTTTTGCGAGTTGCTGATTTTTTCTGCGAAAGTATCAATGTTTCTGCGAATTTTTGAATGTTTCTGCGAGATTCTGAAATAATGTGATGAATAGTGGCGATGAATAGTGCTACGAGATTGTAGAAATTCCTCTTGATAGACTCTGAATAATACTTCTGAGAAACTCTGAATAGTATTTCTGAGAGATTCTGAATAGTACTTGTTATCTCTCTTGCGATGAACAAATCTTTCCTGCATTCTTAAAATAAATTAATTAATGTTTGAGATTATTCTATTGGTCTTATTTTGCCTTCCTAGTTAAAGGTCTTATTTTGCCAATTTTTCTTTCTGCGACAAAATCGCAGGACGTCTTTACATTTGCATGTATTGACCCATTGATCTTTCCTTATCTTTTCTCTTGAGGCTTTTTGGCCTGTTATGCGACAATATGACAAGTCTTAGTTCTCTCGCGAGATCAAAGTCTCATGACATTGCCTTCATCGCAGGACGTCTTTACACTTTCATGTAAAAACCCATTGATCTCATCTTAACTTTTTCTCTTTTGTCTTTTTGCCTCTGTATAATTTACGCGACAATATGACAGGCCTAAATGATCTTGCGATCTTAGAGCCCCATGACATTGCCGTCTTAAGACACTTATCAGCTCCCTAATGGAGGGTGCCTCCCTTATCTTCCCCCTGGTTGCCACTTCAAGGAGGGCACATCGGCCATACAAGACTAGATCCTCCCATCCAGATTTACCAACAACCAGTTGTTTTCGTAGCCTCTTGTCCTTTATGCCTATATGGCTTATAGTTACAAGACTACACCCTAGGTGGGGTTTTCTTCAGGCCAAGTGCATCATAGCCAAGACTTACCAAAGATGGCCAGGGTAGGTTCGTCCGTCCCGGGCACCCTTGGCTAAACCGTGTACCTCGGCGCCTTGGTCATACTATGCACTTCTTGGAAGAGATTCTCAGTCGTCCAACTAGGGTATAACCTTATAAAGTTGGAAATCCAAGATCCCTCTCCCGGATAGGTTTTCTTTAACCCCAACATATGTATGATTCAGGTTCCAGTAGCCGTATAACCTTATCTCTGAATCATATAAAGAGATACCCCCCTTATAACGTGCTTGTAGGTCTTACATTTGCCTCTTACGAAATTGTATTCGCGAACTAGGGTGCACGCCATAAAGGTTTGTCCCATTCTTTAAATCTCTGCGAAATTATATTCGCGTTTCTCGCGATATTTTCGCGTTTCTTCATTCTTTCATTTCCGTCAATTCTTTATATAATCTTGAATAATCTCGCGATTACACTCGCAGCTCTGATAAAAATTTGTTTTGCTCATTTCTGTAAGTTTAAATATTCTTTAAAATCTTGCGATTTTATCGCATTTGTTAAACCAAAAATTCCTTTTTGTAAAAGAAATATTCTAGAAAAATCTTTGAAATCTTGCGATTGTATCGCGTATTTTGGAAATTTGAAATCTTAGAAATTTTGGCGCTAATTTCATTTTCTGTAACCTTAGAAATCTTTGAAAATTTCTGCGATAATTCCATTTTCTATAATCTTTTGAAATATTTATAATCTTGCGAGGGTATCGCTGTTTTGGAAATGAAATCAAAAAATTTTGAAGTCTTAAAAATCTTTGTGATAGTTTCATTTATTGTAATCTTTGAAAATTTTTGCGATCTTTAGAATTTTTGCGATGATCTCATTTTTTATAATAATTTTTTTTATTATTATTATTTTTTTTTTGAATTTTTTTGAAATCTTGCGATTGTATCACTTTTTGGTAAGTCAAAATAAAAAATCTTTGAACTCTTTTGAATTTTTTTTTTTGAAAATTTTGAAATCTTGCGATTATATAAATCAAAAAAATTCATTTTTTGTAAGTAAAATATTCAAGGAAATGGTACTTAGCTTTTTTGCGATTTTCTGTTGCTGCCGTTTCTCGCGAAGTATTTGATTTGCTTATGAATTGAGAAGAAATGAGAAATCAACTCTTGACTTGCCTCTTGCACCATACCAATTGCGAAATAATCCTCAACTGTATTCTCTGCTACTATTTGCTTCTAGAATTTCCTGCTAGCGAAATTTTGATGCTGCTTTCATATAATATAAAGTTGATTCATGATGATATCCGTGAACTGGGCTGGGCTTGGTAAATTGAGCTCGCAAGTTATTTAGTTTCTTCGCCAGGAGTCCACGGTTATATTAGAAAATCTTTTTATGCCCGAATGAAATCTTCACGGGTTGGTTGTAGTCTTCCCTGACGGGTTTGTCTCAGTTCTTTGGCAGCTTTGTTCGCTGAAGATGATGACGAAGTAAGAAAAATAAGCATATGTTGCAGCCTTGTTCACAACCTATGTACGTTCTTCTTAACTAACTATAACATTCCTTCTAATCTTCATTGTCCTTTTCGTAGCACCATTATCCTGCGAGTATGATATCTTTAAAACTTGAATGCTGATGCAATGTGAACACCTCCATGTAATATTGGTAAATGTTCTCGAAACTTCGTCATTGATTCCATTGCGAGCTTCTCCGCAAACTGGTACTCCTCCAAAGTCGAATGAAATGCAATAGTCATGAGATTTTTGAGTCTTTGCTGCTACTGTTCTACCTTTTTAGTTTGTTAATCCTTCATCTTTCTACCTTTACTCCTTCGTCATTATTTTTTGCTTCAAACTTTTTGGACTGGGACTAAGTGTTTATTCTGCGAGAACTTCGCTAAGTAAGCTCCTTCATCATTCTTATTTTCTTAGCGTGACTATATGATTCTCGTGTAATTGCTCATGCTGAAATGCTTTCATTTCTGTTTCACTCTTAGACGTGTTTACTAATGAGTTCATTCATTCCATCTTTGATGTGGCTTGACTATGAAGTAGGCTGTACTGCTACATATGCATTCATGGAAATAAATTTTGGTCCTATTCTTTTTCTTCGTGTTGTACTTCGCTGGAGTGACTGGAAATGTGCTGTTTTGGGTTGGTTCACCTCCGAAGTAGTTGTCCTTGCTTTCCTCACATATTACTTTTGATGATTTCCACTTCATTTCTCTGTTCTGCACTAACACTCTATGTTCTTTATCTTTTTTCTTCGATTTATATGGACTTTGATCGATGTCATCTTATATAGGTCAGTTGTCAACAATAGCATGCATTATCATCTTTTCTCTAGTAATGCTTTGTCGAACTTCTATAATGGATTTATTTTCTTTGATGATTGCATGTTCTCTTCCTTTTGGTGTTGTTGCTCGCGGCTCTTGGACTGGCGCAACTCTATGACCTCCTCTGCAATTATTCAGCTACCCAACTCTAGTTTCTTCCCCATATTGTTATGTTAACGTTGCAACAGCGAAGAACGGAAGGTCAACCTTTATACTTCTTGCGAGATGAAGATGGGAAAAAATAAGGTCCTCTCAAAATGTAACCTCTTATTAAAATGTAACCTCAAATATATTAAACCTTCCTCCCTTTCTCTCGGTTGCTGTAGGTGATCATTTCAAGTTATTCTACTCCTTATTACGTTCTCATCCTTTGTCGTGAATTCTAAAATGAAAAGTTCATTTTCTATAGATGTTGATTGAACAGTCACTGTTGGCTTTTACATGTGTTTTGGCGGTAAACTTCGCAGAGTTTGTTCTCTATTCATTTACTGTCAACAAATTTCTCTAGAAAAGAAATTTGATCATTCCATGTAGTACATAAATCATTCAAAGTTGTTAGCTTCACTTGGAATATTGTAGATGTTGTTGTATCCCCACGAAGTAATATATGTTCTACGAGTTGCTTTGCTGAGTCGAAAATAATGAATTAACTTGCTGGTCGATGATGTTCTGACGAAGTAGGCCTCTTCAACTCCCTTCATTTCCTTCATTTTGCTATGGTTGCGTCAATTTCGCGGAAAATGTCCATCTTTTTACCTTCATGTTATGAACTCATCTTCTGCTGATGCTTCGTCTTCAATAATATTGCCTCTTTCTTCTTGATACTATCAGCTACTCCTATTACTCGATGTACTTCTTGCTGCTCAAGCTTTAACTTCTGGGAACATCCCATTAGCATTGGTCAAAGATGGTGTATCCAAGGGCTGTATAATATTCAGAATAAGTTCTCCCGTCAATGTTCCATCTGATTTCTTGATTCTACGCAACTCTTCCGTAATTTCTCTCCTCACATCAACAGGACCCACATCTGTGTGCAGTGCTTCCATAACAACAATTAAATCTCTCAGGGTGGTGAATATCCGTTTCATTTCCAGTGTTCTACTCTCTAACTCTCCCAGTGTAGCACTAGACGTTCCAGATTAGAAGTTTTTTCCTAACGATATATAGTAAACCAGTCTTGAACCGGAGTAAACATTATCCTGAGGCAACCAAGTAATACTCTCCAACTCTCCACTTCTACCGATATTTTAGGTTAGTACTATTTTGGAGCCGGAGTAGACATTAGATGTAACCTTTCCTTTCATATACTCGCCGGTAACTTTGCCAGTACTTCCACTTCTCTGTCTGTTAACTTCTTGTCCTATGAGATTATTTGCAGGAGCAATATAGTTTTTTCAAGATGAGTTTGCGAAGACGCTCACAGGAGTAACATGGAGGTGGATGTTGGGACTATAGTTCTGCAGTGAGTCTGTGGTTGACAGTTTGTACTTTATTTGAGAATTTTCTATTTGGTGCTATTACTTTGCTCGCAGAGTCTCCTCTATTTGTTATGGTCCTTGCTGTTGGTGTAATCCCATTGCACGTGTACCACTACAGAGTCCATGATTAGATGCTTTACTTTCTCTGTTAATTTCATGAGAGGGGTCATCTTCCAATCTATTCCCATTTGTCTTTTTCTAACTATCGGTGCTATTCGTTGTCTGAAAGTGTAGGAAATCACTAGAACTCCCATATTTTCCCTTGTATGTCACAGATACCGCTGAATTCATCACCAACACTTGCTAATTTCTTTGAATTTTCTTCAATTCTCCCCTTACCCGGCGCCAAAATGTAGTTGCAGGATTTCCCACAACACACCCCTTGTAATATCTTGATAATAATCTCTTGATCTAAGCTAATTTGATATTTAAAATTCTAAACATTGTAAATAGACACACGGATTTTTACATGGTTCGATCAATTTGATCTACATCCATGATTCTCTACTATGATTGTTAAAGTTTACATTTGATTTTACATTTGATAATCTCCATTAATGGAGTTCTAAATCTAATTTTGGGGAAGAAGATGATAAAGAAAAATATCTTTTCTCTCTCTAAAAATCTCTCTGAAAAATCTTTCTCTCTCCTCAAGACTCTCTCCACTCTAAGAAATACATCATCCTTTTCTGGACTTACTTGAACCCTTTATATAGGAAATTACATAGTGAGTGACAGCTAAGTTTTCCCCTTATTTCGGATCTATTTTGCGATCTCATCGCGGTAATTACAATTTTAATATTCGCCAACTTTTGTAATCCTCGTGAAACAACACTCTTCTAATATGCCTCTTCAATCGTCAACTTCGTCATTCTTTGAATTATTTGGTGACGCTCGTGAAATGTTGTTGAAGATTTTTCAGTAACGCTCGCAGAAGTGTCATTAATCTCTCGTGAATATAATTGTGGCGATATTCTGATCCTACACGGGCTTTAGAGCTTCCAGCTGCAATAGCGCCCGACATCCAAAGGCCTCGAGCTTTCTGCTCCATTCTTCGTTTTGTCTACGGCTTTGAGCTTTTCCCCCTTTTGCTTGCTCCTAGTCATTACTGGTGTTGTCCTTGGTGTTTCTTTTGACGAGGCCCTTGTTTTTCCTATATCTTTGTTCTTCTCCATTTCTGATATTTTCTGAAAAGGTTATCAGATGCAAAAAAAAAGGGCGATTCACAGGGAACCGGTTAGTAAAGTCCTGGAAATCAGGTCCCGGAGGCGTAAAGAGATTATCCGGCTACTATTACCCTTTTCAGGGGTACCGGATCTCTTAACTACCCCCGGTTTCTTTCACAAGTTTGATCACAAGCACGTGTAGTTTGAAAAATAAACGTAGACATGATAAAAGGTATGTCGACGAAGAGATATTTTAACCAATACCTTTAAAATCATATCTAAAGTGTGGAACTTCTAATAAATGCACGAAGTGAACATGGATCTATCCATGAGTTTTATTAAAAGTGATTTCGAAGATGTAGATCTATTAAAATGGACGTGGATCTATCCACGCGTTTTATTTTCCAAAGATAAGAGCTTAAAAATGTTTTCGAAGATGTATATCTATTAAAATGGATGTGGATCCATCCACACGTTTTATTTTCCAAAGATAAGAGCTTAAAAACGCTTCCGAAGATATAGATTTACTAGTTTTAAGTTCCTGGGGGTTTTCTTCGTGAGTGTTGAAAAAAGAGAAACACCCTAAGCACCGCTATTTTCAGAGAGTGATGCTCAGAATAGCCAAAATGTTTAAATCATATGATAAGATAAATCTTTTACCGGGACAGAATCCCTGTTTCTAGCGCCAGATTGTGAACACGTAAATCACGATGGGGTCTACGTGTTTACAAACAATGTTTGCATACATTAAAATTCACAGACTGGGTGTAGAATGCATAAAGCAACGTGAATATACCGATTCATCGACTCGGAGTCTTCGGACTCGCCCTTGTCTACTCGTATACAACACTATAATGTTCGTATAGTAAAGTAAATAAAGACCGAAAAGCAATATAAAGCTTATCATACAAAATGTTGAATATAAAACGCGGAATGTAAGTGCTAAAAGTAAATGAGACGAGTATTTACGTGTTTCAGCACCAAGGCCTACATCCACGGGGTTAAGGGGATTTCATTATATGTACATTGATTACAAGCATAGTCATGACTTTAGAGTTTTAACAGAGGTTGGGGAATTAGGATCACTACTTACTCTTCATATTCTCTCCCCCCCTCCTTTTCGAACCGACCTCCTTCTTTCTTATTATTGAGGAGGGGTATTTATAGGGGTTTCGACGTGGGGTCCACTAATAAGAGCCGTTGCATTCTTATCGCCTTGTGCTTTGTGCCAGTGCGCGGACCCCTTCGTCTTCCACGATGCCCCCGTCGTTTCTTCCTTATTATCGAAGGGTTATGTGATAAGCGCGTAAGTGCTACATTTTATACCCATATTTATATTAGCTAGGACTCGATATTTTGGTTAACGATACTATTTTAGTGCTTTTGTAGAAAGTATAAGTGAACTCGATAACGGGAAGAAATAACGGCTAAAAGAGGAGCTTTTCACGGCAGAGTTCATTATTGCTGGAATTCACTGCACCAATATGGTGAAAATGATTATTCATTTCACTGCCTATTATCATTTTGATCGCCAGTAAAGTGAAATAGAAGTGCAAATACGTGTGAACCATTACAGTACTGTGCACCTAAGGGTTATTACTCTTCAACCCATTTGAGTGACACTTGGATCAATGGAGTATGTGTACAGGTAGTACATTTAGTTCTCCTCTTATCATTTCAAGTTAAAGAACCTGGAGAATACAGATGGAAAATGGACGCAACTAAGATCTGTGTTGAATGATGAGGATTACTACTGGTAAAATAGGGAAGAAGAACCGGTGGTTCTCGGCATTGAGTTGTGGGGTTCCTACATGGTTTGTTGTGGTTTGACCTTGGACGAGTTGTCGCAGTCGTCGAAGAAAGGATCTATGGCCGAGACTTAGCCTGCAAGACGGAAGTGGAGTTGTTTCAGAGACCAAGATGAAGATGCATTAAAGCTGTAGCGAGTACATGGGTGTTTTGCAGCGATCGAGTGAAACTTTGATGGTGTCTACAACGACGGTTGTGATGGCTGGTTTTATTATGAACTGCGACACTCTCGAATGGAAGAAGATGGCAGCAAAAACCAAGTTAGTGTTCCACTGTTGGATAATGGAGTAACTGACATGAAGTTGCAGCTACCAAATAGACTTCGTATGTCAGCTGGATGGAGTCTGTGTCGTGGCATGAGTTAAGAAGAACTATGTTGGATGTGTAGGTTGTTGCGGTCGGATTTGATGCGAGTTCAACTGAATCTCTCGGGTCTGTGCTCGAGTTGGAGAAGGATTATTGAAGTTTGGGTGAAGAGAAGTTGGTGTTGAACGTGTTCTCAAGCCGGAAAACCAGCTGAAAAGATGTTTTTAATGCTGCCGTTAAACATGGAGGCTGAGAATGACGTGAAAAGGAGATGGCATCAGTCTTCTACTCAAAGTTGCTGCGCAGCTAGAACTTGAGTTTACTATGAATGGAAAGACGGGGGAATTGAAAGTGTTGTATCCGAGATGGGAAGTGAAAGTGCAGAAACTTATGAATGGTCGTGAATCAGTTGAGTCTATTTAGATCACGGCAACAACGGCAGAAGAAAAGATCGGAGGTAACGGAGAAGACTGGGTTCAAGAAGGCAGTGGCCGTTGACTGGTACAGCTGCACGAGATAGATGAATGTGCGAAACGAAGGAAAAGGAGCAGGAAACCAATGGAGTTATGTGTCGGTTGAACTGAGTACGTCAGTGCGGTGGCCTGAGTTTGAGAAGAATGTATTGGCAGCAAAGCAAAGTTCAGGGAGACGTAAGTGATGCATTGTTTCTGGCCGGAGCTGGTGATTGATTTGGGCTGGTGCTATACTGGCAATTGACAACGACTGAAATTGGTCAAGTGCTGCCGAGATGGAGAAAAAATGAGAAGTGGTGTTGGGTCTAGCTTCGGGCGGGTGTTTGATGGACTTGGCCTTGGCAGTTGTTGGTAGGTCTTATGTAAACTCACAGCAACACTTATAAAATTGAAGAGAAACATATTAGAAAGGGAGGTCGGCTACTGGGATTCTGGGAGGAGCTCGACAGCCATAGAGCTTGAAGACAAAATCTTGAGAAGAAAAAAAAGAGTTGCGGAGGTGTTCGAGAGGTTAAGAACAAGGGACAACGATGAACACGATATTGGTTTGATCGTTCCTCATTTGTTAATATATTTTTTGATGGGTTTTGAGAAACCCATAATTATGTGTTGCTAAACTTTTTATAACTAGGGTTTATGGTAGAAACCACTTTGAGCATAAAAACAATTTTATTTGAAATATATATGTTTTGGAGGCTATTATGAATTGATTTATTGATTATACAATTTTTTTTATTAATAAATGGGTGATATTAGTTGTTGCTTCACCGGGTTCAAAACCTTATGCGCGTAAGTGGTAGTTTTGCAATTATATTTGTCTCATTATTTGATAGTCCATGCTTGGATTCAATTCTTTGATGGGTTATGCTTAGGATAGCCAAATAATATTTGTGAGATAAAATTAGTTTCGTATAATTTTATCGCTAATGCAATTTGATGGTGCATGCTTTGGTTTAGTCTTTTGATGTGCCATGCTTAGGCGTCCAGTGATATTTGCGACTCTATGCATATAATAGGTGATGTCAATAGAACAGTGAATAAATAAATATTTTAGAATCATCTCTTTTCAGTAATTGAATAGAAATAGTGGTGGACACCGTAAAACCCTGGTTACCTTCTTTCCTATTGACTTGATTTTATTAGCTCAATTTTATTATTTCGTTTCAATTCCAAAAATCGAAAAATATTGTTTCTGGTTGGTGTTATTAGGGATATTGATTACAGTATTTTCACCGCTCTCTGTGGGTTCGACCCGTACTTGCCTCTGTCTACTAGTTAGACACCGTGCGATTGCGGTTATATATATAGGTATCTCCGGATCCTATCAATTTTTGGCACCGTTGCCGGGGAGCGATTGTGGAATATTGTAAATCGTATTTTGTACATAGTTATTATTTTCTGTACATAGCTTATTTTTCTTTTATTTTTATTCTTTCTTTTAATTCTTTTTACGTGGCTTATTTGATTTTTCATAGGTACCTAAGTCTGAAGAGCGGCAATTGGAGTCAACAACCGGCCTAAAGTAAGTACTTGATATTCTCACAAAGCTTTTGCAAGGTGAGTTATTGAGAAAAATTACTTTGTATAATGGTTTCCAGTGAGTTGATTTCTTTTATAGCTTTTTGGAATCTTACAAAAAGAGCTGAGACAGAGGAGCCATTTGATATTTCACCTGAGGAGCATGCATATGCACCTTCTCACTATCAAGAACCTGCCGAGTGTGTAAATAATGATTTGAATTATTCTCATAGGTATGATCATTCCGGACCTTGTGAAGGTTATGATCATGACCAACCTTACCCTGGTTATGAGCCACAATTTGTTGATTCCAATTATTATTCACACATTTCTCCGTCACAGTATGAGACAGATGATCAATCTTACTGTGACCCGTCTTCATCACAACTATCTTTATTAGAACGCCTCAATATTGAAATTGTTGAAAAGACCAAAGCTAATGAGTTATTTTTTGATGAGCAGAGTAAAACTCAAGCTTATATTGCTCAACTTTCTGAACAAACTGATTTATCGATTGCTAAACTAATGCATTCGGTAAAAGATCGTGGTCTTAGTGAGGATACAAGTTCTAATATTTCTAATACTCTTGATATTAATGATGAAACCGCTTTAACTAATGAATCAATGTGTATGGAGAATGATGATGAACTTGATAGTTGTGATCATAGGAATATAGACATTGTCATACCAAGTGAAGGTGGTGTATTTAGTCCAACTTTTGATTGTGTTAATGATCACTCGCCTATTCAAAAGGAAGAGTTTAGGATTGAGGACACCATCCTTTTTGACGGTGTGACATATCAGTGCTATAACAATGATGCTTATGAAGAATGTGTTAATTCTGACGAGACCGTAGTTAAGTCTAACGACTTAGAGACATTACACTCTATCTATAAGGTTTCTTTTAATCATCTTTATTGTGATATTCCTATTGATTCCCAGGTTGATGATGTTTTTGATGATGATTTAGTACAGCTTTACAAACCCAGTGGAGAAGTTAATATGCCTAGAATTGTTAGCACAACTTTTCAGAAGATTCCTAATTTTGGATTAGAACTGCGTGCTTCTCCAGTATTACTAGATTATTTTGCATCTCGTGATTTCTTTTTGCCTGTGCATGACTCCCAGATCGTTTCAGTTCTTAGCTCTAGCGAACCCTTTAACTCGGTTATTTTTGATCAAAATCATACATCCTTTGCAAAAACCAGATTTGGGGGTAGCTCTTTCCTTTTGATAATCTCTATATCTTTACGTTGCTACAACGAGAGTGTGAGGTTGTCATCGGTTGTATATATTGTGCTCTGGGTTTATCCCCAAATATTCAGGTTGTTGATATATGGAGAATCTTGTTTGTACATTCCAGTAGGTATTTCTATTTTCTTGTTTTATTTTTATTTGTTTATTTTCGCTTTTTCTGAATTTTCCATCTTAATTTTTATGTTGGATGACCCAATTACATTGAGGACAATGTAATGTTTAAGTGTGGGGGAGTGGTTAACTTTTTACTTTTCTTTTTCAGGAATTTTCTTGCAATTGATGACCAGCTGTTGAGCGGGTCTATATTGTAGGTTTGCAAGTATAATATGACCAGCTGTGTAACGGGTTTTTTCTTTTTCCTTGCATGTTATGACCAGCTGTGTAGCAGGTCTAAAAAAATGAGTTAAAAAAAATTTGAAAAAATTATGACCAGCTGTTGAGCGGGTCTATATTGTAGGTTTGCAAGTCTAATATGACCAGCTGTGTAGCGGGTCTAAAAAAATTATGATTTTGAGGGTTATGACCAGCTGTGTAGCGGGCATTTTCTTTTTCCTTGCATGTTATGACCAGCTGTGTAGCGGGTCTAAAAGAAAGAAAAAAATGAGTTAAAAAAATTGAAAAAATTATGACCAGCTGTTTAGCGGGTCTTTTTGTCTAGCTGTTTAGCAGACATTTCTCTCGATCTTGCTGTTTAGCGGATATGTCTCGCTGTTTAGCAGACCTCTCTATCCACTATTTAATGGATATTTATGACCAGCTATGTAGCGGGTCTTCTCTGTTTTGCTCGAGGACTAGCAAAATATAAGTGTGGGGGTGTTGATAAGCGCGTAAGTGCTACATTTTATATCCATATTTATATTAGATAGGACTCGATATTTTGGTTAACAATACTATTTTAGTGCTTTTGTAGAAAGTATAAGTGAACTCGATAACGGGAAGAAATAACGGCTAAAAGTGGAGCTTTTCACGGCAGAGTTCATTATTGCTGGAATTCATTGCACCAATATGGAGAAAATGATTATTCATTTCACTGCCTATTATCATTTTGATCGCCAGTAAAGTGAAATAGAAGTGCAAATACGTGTGAACCATTACAGTACTGTGCACCTAAGGGTTATTACTCTTCAACCCATTTGAGTGACACTTGGATCAATGGAGTATGTGTACAGGTAGTACATTTAGTTCTCCTCTTATCATTTCAAGTTAAAGAACCTGGAGAATACAGATGGAAAATGGACGCGGCTAAGATCTGTGTTGAATGATGAGGATTACTACTGGTAAAATAGGGAAGAAGAACCGGTGGTCTCGGCATTGAGTTGTGGGGTTTCTACATGGTTTGTTGTGGTTTGACCTTGGACGAGTTGTCGCAGTCGTCGAAGGAAGGAGCTGTGGCCGAGACTTGGCCTGCAAGACGGAAGTGGAGATGTTTCAGAGACCAAGATGAAGATGCATTGAAGCTGTAGCGAGTACATGGGTGTTTTGCAGCGATCGAGTGAAACTTTGATGGTGTCTACAACGACGGTTGTGATGGCTGGTTTTATTATGAACTGCGGCACTCTCGAATGGAAGAAGATGGCAGCAAAAACCAAGTTAGTGTTCCACTGTTGGATAATGGAGTGACTGACATGAAGTTGCAGCTACCAAATAGACTTCGTATGTCAGCTGGATGGAGTCTGTGTCGTGGCATGAGTTAAGAAGAACGATGTTGGATGTGTAGGTTGTTGCGGTCGGATTTGGTGCGAGTTCAACTGAATCTCTCGGGTCTGTGCTCGAGTTGGAGAAGGATTATTGAAGTTCGGGTGAAGAGAAGTTGGTGTTGAAAGTGTTCTCAAGCCGGAAAACCAGCTGAAAAGATGTTGTTAATGCTGCCGTTAAACATGGAGGCTGAGAATGACGTGAAAAGGAGATGGCATCGGTCTTCTACTCAAAGTTGCTGCGCAGCTAGAACTTGAGTTTACTATGAATGGAAAGACGGGGGAATTGAAAGTGTTGTATCCGAGATGGGAAGTGAAAGTGCAGGAAGTTATGAATGGCCGTGAATCAGTTGAGTCTATTTCGATCACGGCAGCAACGGAAGAAGAAAAGCTCGGAGGTAACGGAGAAGACTGGGTTCAAGAAGGCAGTGGCCGTTGACTGGTACAGCTGCACGAGATAGATGAATGTGCGAAACGAAGGCAAAGGAGCAGGAAGCCAATGGAGTTATGTGTCGGTTGAACTGAGTACGTCAGTGCGGTGGCCTGAGTTTGAGAAGAATGTATTGGCAGCAAAGCAAAGTTCAGGGAGACGTAAGTGATGCATTGTTTCTGGCCGGAGCTGGTGATTGATTTGGGCTGGTGCTATACTGGCAATTGACAACGACTGGAATTGGTCAAGTGTTGCCGAGATGGAGAAAAAATGAGAAGTGGTGTTGGGTCTAGCTTCGGGCGGGTGTTTGATGGACTGGGCCTTGGCAGTTGTTGGTAGGTCTTATGTAAACTCACAGCAGCACTTATAAAATTGAAGAGAAACATATTAGAAAGGGAGGTCGGCTACTGGGATTCTGGGAGGAGCTCGACAGCCAGAGAGCTTGAAGACAAAATCTGTGAGAAGAAAAAAAAGAGCTGCGGAGGTGTTCGAGAGGTTAAGAACAAGTTTGATCGTTCCTCGTTTGTTAATATTTTTTTTGATGGGTTTTGAGAAACCCATAATTATGTGTTGCTAAACTTTTTATAACTAGGGTTTATATTAGAAATCACTTTGAGCATAATAACGATTTGATTTGAAATATATATGTTTTGGAGGCTATTATGAATTGATTTATTGATTCTACAATTTTGTTTATTAATAAATGGGTGATATTAGGTGTTGCTTCACTGGGTTCAAAACCTTATGCACGTAAGTGGTAGTTTTGCAATTATACTTGTCTCATTGTTTGATAGTCCATGCTTGGATTCAATTCTTTGATGGGTTATGCTTAAGATAGCCAAATAATATTTGTGAGATAAAATTAGTTTCGTATAATTTTATCGCTAATGCAATTTGATGGTGCATGCTTTGGTTTAGTCTTTTGATGTGCCATGCTTAGGGCGTCCCAGTGATATTTGCGACTCTATGCATATAATAGGTGATGTCAATAGAACAGTGAATAAATAAATATTTTAGAATCATCTCTTTTCAGTAATTGAATAGAAATAGTGGTGGACACCGTAAAACCCTGGTTACCTTCTTTCCTATTGACTTGATTTTATTAGCTCAATTTTATTATTTTGTTTCAATTCTAAAAATCGAAAAATATTGTTTCCGGTTGGTGTTATTAGGGATATTGATTACAGTATTTTCACCGCTCCCTGTGGGTTCGACCCGTACTTTCCTCTGTCTACTAGTTAGACACCGTGCGATTGCGGTTATATATATAGGTATCTTCGGATCCTATCATTATGGTCGTGTCTTCCTTTGGTTGGCTGAGATGTATACTACCCAGGGTGTTTAATGCGGGTGGTTGAGTCATCTGCACGCGCCAGTCCACAGTCTTATGCCCATGTCATATCCGTGTCAGTTAGCTCGTCCCTAGACGTCGATCTGGGATCTCTCTCGAGATGGGATAATGCAAGTCCGATGGTGTATTCAGTGCTTCGTGGAAATACTCTATCTCGGTACTCCTTGACATGGAGCCGTTGGATCTGCTAGATGAGGATCCTCTCCCGATTATACATGCTTCTTAGTTGTATGCACGTGGCATCATTTCTTTATGATCCGCGTCATATGTCTCCCACGTGGCGAGGGGTGAAAATATGTGCATACAGTTACTCTGCAGAGGAGATATTACACAAGAAACCTGCAAGATTTGTGCGGGAACTGCAATTTCAGAGTTGACAGAACGTTGTCCAAACACGAAAGAGTACATTACATTTTGCACTTACTGCATGCTAAGATACTCAGACAAGAATATATTTTCCGTTATGGAGGTAGAGCCAGAAATGACTTTGTACAACACAGATAATTACACCAACCAGAGGGAATTTAACGATATTGCAACACAGTTAATGAAAGGTCTAGTGAGAATTGCCACAATGAGACTTTACTTTTGTCCGCAGGAGAAATAGATTATTTTTCAGTAAATAAAATTTATGGCTTGTTTCAATGTACTACGGATATATCTACAAGCGACTGCAATGATTTCCTAATGGGTGCAGTTGGTAATATCAGTAGTTGTTGTTACGGGAGGAAATGTGGGATAGTTCTTAGACCTAGTTGTAACATAAGGTATGAGTCGTATCCTTTCTACGAATCCAAACAAGAAACTAATTCAGGCCCCTTTCCTTCAAGTCCTCCTCCAAAACCAAATGTGACTGGAGATACTGGTAAGTTTAACCGTTTCAATTTCTATATTCTTATATAATATATATAAAGTATAATATGGTTACTGCTGACACAAAGACAATAAGTCATCCAACAATATAGTGCCTACAGTATCTATTCCTTTAGCTATTGCTCTCGTACTCATCTCCACAATATTAGTTTACTTCCATATAACAATATACTAAAATTTTGAACCTTTAGAGATAAAAATTTAAGACTAGACATTCAAAAGATGATTCATTCACCAATAACCTTCTTTATGCATTTACAAAACACTTGAAAGAATTCAGAAATTGGTCCCAAACTCCCATTTTTATTTCTAGTAGTTCTCTCATGCACCTTGGTCAAGTCTCTACAGCCACATAGTACATCATGCAGTGGATACAGGTCACCATAGTACATTCGGCAGATGTCATTAACAACCCATTCGTTTCAAGGAATTGTATTCCTTGGAATCCAATTCCTAGGGAATGCGTCCAATTCCTTGAACCGAACGGTGCAAATGAACTCTATGTAATTGGGAATTTTAATTCCTAGGAATCCAATTCCCTCCAAAATGATAGATTTCCATTGCATTGGTCCAATGATGCAATGGAATTGGATTCCGGGGTAAAAACAAAGGTAATTGAATAACCTCAACCGAACATATTTTTTTTGGATTGGAATCCAATTCCAAGAATTGGATTACCCCATAATTGAATTCCTAGGATTCTAATTCTCCCAACCGAACGGGATATAAATGTGTGAAAGATCAACAGTTTGGCCAAAATCAAGTTGGGCCTAACAATTCAACCCATGTGGCAACCAACTACAAGGGTGTGAAAACCCCCGACTGATCAGAGACGTAACAACATTTAGTACCTTGACCTTGACTTAAACTGTCATAACTCGACCCAGTAGTCACTATTTTACTACCACCTTGTTCTTCTTCATCTTCATCTTTACCTTCACAACATCAAAGCTCAACATACTCAGAAGGCAGATTAGAAACCACAAACAATAATGGGCTTATCCCAATTTCTCTTTTATCTCATGATTATAACCATCAGTGTTGCACCTACTTACATATACCAAATCTGTCAAGGAGGTAACTTCACAAATGGAACCAAATTGGGATATTTAGACTTTGGGTCCCAACTTTGTGACTAGGTTTATGTTTAGGTCTTAAGAAAATTTTAATTAGAGTTTGGGTCCTGGACCATAGTTGACCGTCTTGATCGTTAACAAAAATAAATTTTATTTTAATAGATTTTTATTTGAACAAAATAAATTTAATTTTAATAAATTTTTATTTAAGTAATCCCTTCATCTTGTTCTTCATACACGCCGGTATTTATGGGTGCAGAGTGATATTCTTGTTGTATTTGCTCGAAACAAACACTTTGAACCTTCCTACTGATCAAGGGGTTTATCCACTTGATTTTCTCAGCAAAATTTTCTACAGACAAACAAAAATTACTTCCATTTTCTTCATCTCTAGCTAAGCCCTTACTCATTTCTTAGATCACTGTAAGTATCATTGGAGTTTGGAGATTATATTTAAGCTCTGTTTTCCTATCTCAAATTTGTTTCTTGTTCTTGTTAAAGCCAATTTTATTCATGTATCCATGGATTGACCGTACAATTATGGTTGATTCTTTCTGATAGATTCTGGGTTTTCTTTAATTTTCTGAAAAAAATCATATTTTCTTCTGTTTGTGGTCGAGTAAATAGTGAACATAACCTGTTTGTTTAATTGTTTCAATGGCTGCTTTAATTTCCACTCTTAAATGTTATCCATTGGTTCTTCCACAAAACACAACTTCTTGTTTGTCTCAGAAACAACCTCTATCACTTCCAATTTCATCTCTGCACCATCACGATGAGCTCAGGGCGACAGCTTCTTCTGCCGTAGTGTCCAGTTTGAACCAATTTTCTACATTATCTTCTCTTTTTACCCATGAGCTTCTACCAAATTTTACTTCAGAAGATTTCCTCGGTGTATTTTAGCGACAAAAGGACACGGATTCTGTAATGAGTCTGTACTATTTTATTTTATTTTTGAAGCATGAGTCTGTAAGAATGGGCGTCAAACCAGTAGAATTTTGTTTATATTTCTGATATATATGAAGAGATACTTCAACAGCTTGGTGCTTTTGGGGATTTTGATTTAAAGAATATAAAGAAGAAATCATCGGGAATTTTCATTACGGTGTGTCAATTTCAAAATTCTTGAGGTTCGTAAGTTATGTCCATCTATTTCTCCTTGGGTTAAATACTTGTATGGACAACCTACAAGATTATATGTGGGAGACTATTATATCTATTCGTCTACATGAGTGCAACAAGGAGACCCTTTGGGGCCACTGTTATTTGCTTTGGTGCTTCATCAGCTTATAGCAAAGATAAATAAACAGTTTACACTATCTCTACAGGCTTGGTACCTTGATGATGGCACTATTATTGGTGACACTGTAGAAGTGGCCAAGGCACTCACGATTTTCCAGACGAAAGGGCCTGGCCCGGGGCTTATATTGAATATTAAGAAAACATAAAAAAAAATGGCCTTCTTGTGATGGACGAAAGGTTATAGATGGGATGTTTCCTTCTGGAATCTCAAGGCCGGGTGATGGGGTCAAATTATTGGGTGGTGCGGTTAGCCTTGATGATAGGTTTGTGAAGGGACATGCCGTTAAGAGAGCTGAGAAGGCAGTATATTTAATGCAAGTTTTATCCAAGCTCCGAGATCCTCAAAGTGAATTGCTACTCCTTCGTGCATGTATGGGCATCTCCAAGCTGCTCTTTGGGCTTCGTATTGGGTGTACAGAATACACCATAGAGGCAGTGGATATCTTTGATAAATGTTTGAGGGAGGTGGTGGAGGGTATCGTGGTTTGTGGAGGTCCTTTTTTTGGGGATCTACAGTGGAGGTTATCCACCCTACCTATTAGATATGGAGGCCTTGGCTTATACACTGCTAAAGAGGCGTCGTATTATGACTTTCTTGCATCGCGTGTGCAATCATGGGGTCTACAAGATCACATATTAAGGGATGCTGGAGTGGAAGGCATGGATGACAATTTTCATAAGGCTTTGGAGGCATTACAGGCAACTCTTCCTGATTATGACTTTAGCAACTTTACTAGTAAGGACACCGCCCCCCTTAAATCACAAAGTAACCTGGCGAGTGCCCTTTTTGGTAAAGTGGTTAAAGACATGGATCAAAATTACGAGTTATCAGACAGACAGAAAGATGTCTTTGGTTGCCTACGAGCAACGCATGCCCAAGACTTCCTTCTAGCTATTCTAATTGAGAGCCTTGGACAGAAGATGTCACCCGTGGAGTACCGATCCATCCTTAAATATAGGTTAATGATCCCTTTATACCCTTATGATTCACGCTGCCCTACTTGCTTCACAGGATGCCTAGACACATATGGGGAACATGCTTTCTATTGTAAGGTAGATCTTGGTTTTAATTTTAGACATGATCATGTGAGAGATACCTTATATGATGTGTTATGGCGAGCCGGTATTTCAGCAAAGAAGGAAGAGGTTGTCAACTTTTTGACAAACCCACTGGAGGGGAGATCCACACTCAGACCAGCAGACGTACTTATCTTTGGATGAGCTAATGGAAAACATGCATGTGTTGACCTCACGGGGGTTTCTCCGTTAGTAGGCATTGGACATGGTACCTTTACTGTCGGCCAAGCAGCGCTGAGAGCTGCCTCAGGTAAGATAGCGAAGCATGAGAAAGCATGTATTGATAATGGACACACTTTTATTCCCTTTGCTTTTGATACTTTTGGTTTCTTGGCTCCTGAGGCGGTTGGACTCCTCAAAAGAGTTCGAGAAAGTCATGCACAGTAATGTCATGACCCCCGGTTCAAGAGAGTTTATTTTCAAAAGAATAGGCTTTGCAATTCAAAAAGGGCTTGCGGCGCAGCTTGTTGCTCGCTTGCCTGCTATCTAAGAATATTATGTTTTAAATGAGATAGTAATGGGGTCGTGGTAAGTTGAAGAAGATAAGATGAAGAAAATGGCAAAGTTGGTAAATAAACTAAAATCCAAATTTCAGTTGGTCTAGTTGGTCTTTTCTGCACTTAAACGGCTTATGTAACTGTCAAGACGGTCAACTATAGTTCGGGACCCAAACTCTAATTAAATTTTTTTCAAGACCCAAACTCAAAGATGGTCACAAAATTGAGACCCAAAGTCTAAATATCCCAACCAAATTTCATGCCAATCTGAATAACCTGCTCTCCTCTGTATCCTCCAACGTGCTTACAGCCACCACAGAATCCGACCGAGGTTGATCACTCACCAGCTCCTTCCCCTGCTTCCTTTCCTCCACGCTTAACACCTCCTATCCCAGAGTCATTAGCTCCTCCACCACGGAATTCAATAAATGATAAATGTGCATATGTTTGTGGTTTGCTCAACAAAGGCACTAGCCAGATATGAATCTTCTAGAATTATGCATCATTGGAAACTGAATGATGAGCCTTTGAAAGTGGTCATTATAATCTAGTTGCAGAGATTCAATTATACCCAAATTCGGAAAAACAGTTTAGTATTATTTTTTTGTTCTGATAATTCTTCTTGTTACATGTGTGCAGGAAATGGGAAGAAGAACACCTTTAACAACTTACTTACTCTGATCATGCCTTTAGTTGTTACTCTCGTACTCGCAACAGGCAATCAATGCCCTCACTAGACTCCAATCCCCAACTGCCTTCTTTGAGTGTAATCATCAAATGCAGTACTCAGGCATGTCTACAGAGGGCAAGTCTAAATAGCTTTCATTTATTAAGATGCGTCATTGCGTCCCCAGTAGTCATCACAGAATAAGGCTTTTCTATGGCTTTTAAAATGACCGACTATGGTGTTTTGTTTTTACGAATCAGAGTATTATTATTTGCATACTTTATCAAGATTCAAAGTTCCATACCATATTATAGAGACCCCGAGCAAAGAGGTTTGTGGTTACGAACTTCAACAAAAATTTCAATTCAAATTCAGAAGCACATGCCTTTCAAGATACTTTTCAAATATTGTCCAGGTGAAAAATATGTGCCTCAAATTGAATCATGACTTTTCAGATTCAAATTATATCAAGATTTTTCAGAGTCAATGATTAGATGATGATGTACACAAAATTGTAACATAGCATCTATTCCACAAAATCAACATAGATGCATGCACTTAGCCTAAGAAACCGAAAATTCGAAGTGAATTGTCTTCAGAATCTTCAGATTGTTGGAAATATTGCTGCGGTTTCTTGGAATTGGCAATAAAAAATCTAAATCATAGAAAAAATTTATCCGGGTTTAGTTCGTTGAGGTCAGAGTCAGAGACTCTTTCCTAAGGACAATTCAATTGATTCAGTTTCTAAGTGTCACAAGCAAATGAAGGGCCCGTATGGCTGGCTGTCTTGGAAACCCAACACCCACTTTACGTTCTTCAGATCCAACTCTAATTAAGTACTTCAATTAAGAATATCAGTACGTATCTACTTCTTGGTCGTGGATCACTCCAAACCACTTGGTCAGACTCCAATTATTGTGAATATTCACTATAGATAAGCAACTCATTCTTCATTTTAATTATTTTCTGTCTATCAATAAAACCTGCAAAAACAAAAATGTCTTCTTACATTTTCCGATTGATCACTTGTGCAGTGATCATTCTCATGATACACATTAGTGGCTACAAAGTAACTGCACAACCCTCATTTAAGACTGAGTACAAATGTCTAGGAGATAACTACACAACTCCCAGCCAATTCCAGGTCAACCTAAACGAATTTCTCTCTTCTCTGTCTTCCAACATCACGGCAAGTGATCGGAAGTTTTTCAACAGCGGCACTGGCAATAACCTGGATAAAGTATATGGTATCTTACTCTGCAGAGGAGATGTTACACAAGAAACCTGCAAGATTTGTGCGGAAACTGCAATTTCAGAGTTGACAGAACGTTGTCCAAACACGAAAGAGTACATTGCATTTTACACTCACTGTATGTTAAGATACTCAGACAGAAATATATTTTCTGTTATGGAGGAAAACCAGAGATGACTTTGCACAATATTGCAGAAGGAATTTAACGATATTGCAGCACAGTTTATGAAAGGTCTAGCAAGAATTGCTACTACAAATGCAAACCGCAATCAGACTTTACTTTTTGCCACTGGAGAAATAGATTATTCTTCAGTAAATAAAATTTATGTCTTGGTTCAATGTACTACGGATATATCTATAAGTGACTGCAATGATTGCCTAATGGGCGCAATTGGTAATATCAGCGATTGTTGTTACGGGAGGAAAGGTGGGATAGTTCTTAGACCTAGTTGTAATGTAAGGTATGAGCCGTATCCTTTCTATGACTACAAACAAGAAACCAATCCAGGTCCCCTTCCTTCAAGTCCTCCTCCAAAACCAAATGTGACTGCAACAACCGGAGGTACTGGTAAGTTTAACTGTTTTAAGTTCTTTATTCTTCCATATGCGCTCTTTACTTTTTATATTTTTTTTTCTTTGATTCAATTTAGAAACTGTTAACGACTATAAGATGATCCATGAGATTTGTAATGAGAATCAATCCAAGACATAGCAGTTTGCGAACACAAGAGTTAATATATATGAAGCTTTAAACACTTTGCACATTTTCACTTTGGCACAAACTACTAATATAGTTCACCAAAGGTATTGTTTACACATCTAACATAAGATTCTTTCTTTTATAATTCCAAGTTGTGCTTAAGGTTAACTGCTATCCTATCCTTTTTTATCTCATTCTTGAATATATATTGCTGACAAGTAGTCCCCTCTATGTTGCAGAAAAAGACGATAAGTCCTCCAGCAATATAGTCCTCCAGAAGAGAACGACCATCCTTTCTGTCAGGTCTCAAGAGTCCTCAAAGGCAGTACTAGAGATTTAGTTAGTGGTCTAGTTTTGCTGTTTTAATGGCTCTGTTTTTGATTTTTTCCTTGCGTTGGGTGCCTCTTTTAGGGGTTCCTTATTGCATTGTCTGTTGTGTTGGCCTTTTCTTTGGTTTTGTGTACCTTTTTTGCCTATTGTATTCCTATTGCTTTGTTATGACATCCATAGCAGTTAGTTTTCCAACTTCCTTTGTCCAAATGAAGTTAGTATTCATCAGCATCTTTATTGGTTACAGATATGGATGACATTACAAGGATAGAGTCATTGCGGTTTGACTTAGACACAATAAAAAGTTTGCAATTGGAAATTTCTCTAATGATAATAAGCTTGGAAAGGAGGATTTGGTTTTGTTTACAAGGTACAAAAAAAAAACTTTGAAAATCTTGGTAAATACACATCTTACTTCAATATACACGGTCTCATCTGTTGGAAAAAATTACCGGGCTGCAATGGAGATGAATGACAGAAATCTTTTGTGGTTGTACTCAAAACTTTCAAGGCTCTGGTGATTTCTTTTAGACAAATATTTCTACCCTCCCAACGAATTGGCGATTGCAACAGGTATGTGAAATACTGCCTTCAGGATACAGTGAAAGCCGATAAGTCCCCTCTATGTTGCAGAAAAAGACGATAAGTCCTCCAGCAATATAGTCCTCCAGAAGAGAACGACCATCCTTTCTGTCAGGTCTCAAGAGTCCTCAAAGGCAGTACTAGAGATTTAGTTAGTGGTCTAGTTTTGCTGTTTTAATGGCTCTGTTTTTGATTTTTTCCTTGCGTTGGGTGCCTCTTTTAGGGGTTCCTTATTGCATTGTCTGTTGTGTTGGCCTTTTCTTTGGTTTTGTGTACCTTTTTTGCCTATTGTATTCCTATTGCTTTGTTATGACATCCGCAACAGTTAGTTTTCCAGCTTCCTTTGTCCAAATGAAGTTAGTATTCATCAGCATCTTTATTGGTTACAGATATGGATGACATTACAAGGATAGAGTCATTGCGGTTTGACTTAGACACAATAAAAGCTGCAACTGGAAATTTCTCTAATGATAATAAGCTTGGAAAGGAGGATTTGGTTTTGTTTACAAGGTACAAAAAAAAAACTTTGAAAATCTTGGTAAATACACATCTTACTTCAATATACACGGTCTCATCTGTTGGAAAAAATTACCGGGCTGCAATGGAGATGAATGACAGAAATCTTTTGTGGTTGTACTCAAAACTTTCAAGGCTCTGGTGATTTCTTTTAGACAAATATTTCTACCCTCCCAACGAATTGGCGATTGCAACAGGTATGTGAAATACTGCCTTCAGGATACAGTGAAAGCCCTACAACCGAAAATTGGATTCAAGGTTTGCACCCCTTGACCCAATCAAGAACACATGTAAATAAGTTTCTGATGATGCTTTGTAAGAAAGAAGAACAGAAGATAGTTTTTTTTTTTTTGATGATTGAAAACGACTCTGGGAGATGCTATTTATAGGGTTTTTTTACGTCTGTTGAAACAGACAAGTTTCTCTTCAATGCGAAACGTCAGGTCTCTTCATCAACAGACATTAATGGTGTCTGTTGGATTTGAATTTTTTGAAAACGATTTTAACTTGTCCAAAACAGTTGCGTATCAAAAAATTTCTTAGAAGGCGTTGCCCCTAGACCCCCACACCCGGCGGTCTCCCCCTGGACCCCCAGACCCCTTCGTAGCGCGGTTGAAAATATTCCAACATTCTCCCTTATTTTCAAAACCATAAAACAAAGTTAAAAACTTTTAAAACCGGAGCCGTTGCATCACCGAAGTGATTTGCCTACGTACCGAGTGGGATCAAGCCAACGTAGTTCTAGCACAATTGAGACTAAGCATCATCGTTGAAACCAATACATAAATGATAGGTACCTTCTGGGTTTGAACCTTCACTTAGTGTAAGAAACTCAAAGCTTTATCGATATTCTATGGTGAAACTAGTCTTGAACCAAGAATCCCTTATGACAAAGCCGGAGTCTCCACACATATTGATTCCATAAGACATGTGTTCTGTAGCCAAGCACTATAAAGGCCTTGTTCTTATATCCTTATTCATGAGTCTTCTTTAGAGAACGGTCTTCTTCTCTTAGGAAACGGCCCACATTTCCATACTCATATAGGTAAGTCTCGAAGGTGTTTCTGCGAGACACCTTTTACTAATCACAGACTCATTAAGGATTTACATCCATCCTATTTTCTTGCAGAAAAACCAGCACTAACTTGAAATGGGAAGTTTTATGCTAGTGCTCCATAATCTACAGCCATAACTTGTTGGTACCACATTGAACCTTGTTTATCTTTTTCAAAACATAGGTTGGGTTTCTGCTATGGGAGATCAACCTTCCTTCATAGACCTTAGTCCCATTTCATTACATTTTATTGAAGCAACTGAATATGGTAGACTCTTTGTGAATGGGTCTGCCAAATTCCTTTTTGATTCAATAAAGTTAACCGTAACCACTCCCCTCTTGAGTAGTTGCCTAACCAATTGGTGTTTGAGACTCGCATGTCTACACTTTCCATTATAAGTCTTATTAGAGACATTATAGATTGTAGCTTGATTATCACAATTAATCAAAACTCCTGGAGATGGCTTCTTCCAAAGTGGAATTTCCATAAGAAGGTCCCTAAGCCATTATGCCTCTTTACATGCATTCGTTAAAGCTATCAATTCTGACAACATTGTTGAATCAGATATACAAGTCTGTTTCTTGGAACTCCAAGACACAGCAGCACCCCCTAAAGTAAAAATCCATCCAGATGTCGACTTGGACTTGGATTCTACATTGTTCCAGTTAGCATCGCTGTAACCTTCCAATACAGCGGGATAGCCTTGGTAATGCAAACCAAAATCAATTGTTCCTTTCAAGTAAGCCATAACTCGGAAACCGCTTTCAGGTGTTCAGAACCAGGATTACTTGAAAAACGACATAACACCCCCACCGCATGGGCTATGTCCGGTCTTGTGCAATGCATAGCATACATAAGACTCCCAATGACACTGGAATACTCAAGTTGTGCATGAGTACGACCGGTGTTCTTCTTTAACTTGATAGTATGGTCTAAAGGAGTAGGTCTTTGGATCGTCATCAAAGTGATCATACCTTTTGAGAAATTTCTCAATATAATGAGATTGGGTTAAAGCCAACTCATTCCCATTTCTTAGGATCTTAATTCCCAAGATTACATCAGCCTCTCCTAAATCCTTCATATCAAAGTTAGAGCCAAGAAACTTCTTTGTTTCTTCCACCATAGATATGTCAGATCCAAAAATAAGCATATCATCAACATATAAACAGAGAATCACACATCCAGAACTATCATGCTTACTATAGATACATTTATCTGCATCATTCACCACAAAACCATATGACAAAATCACTTCGTCAAACTTCTCATGCCATTGCATGGGAGCTTGCTTCAAGCCATAAAGAGATTTAACCAACTTGCAAACCTTCTTTTCTTGGCCTGACAATATGAAACCTTCAGGTTGTTCCATATATATCTCTTCTTCCAAATCTCCATTTAGGAAGGCAGTTTTGACATCCATTTGATGAATAATTAACTTGTGAATAGAAGCAAGTGCAATTAAACAACGAATAGATGAGATGCGAGCAACAGGAGCATATGTATCAAAGTAATCAATTCCATGTCTTTGCCTATAACCCTTAGCAACCAATCTTGCTTTAAACTTACCTTTTGTACCATCGGCATTTACTTTTCTTTTGAATACCCATTTACTTCCAATAGGCTTTACGCATGGAGGTAAATCGCAATATATCCAAGTACCATTAGTAAGATGGGAATCTTTTTCATCATTGATAGCCTCTTTCCAAAAACTAGCATATTTGGAACTAATAGCCTCAGCATAAGTTTTAGGGTCATCATCAACATGCGCAACATATTTGGTAATATTAAGAATTGTATTCTTATCACCTTCTACAAGATATGTTATAAAGTCTGGACCAAAGCTTGTCTCTTTTCTTGCTCTCTTACTCCTTCTAGGTTCGATATCTTCTATGGGTTCAGAAATATCCTCTATGTCTTGAGTAGGAATAGAATGACCATCATTCTCATTAGTCTCTTCAGATTCTAGACTAGGTAACAATGAATTCTCCGTGGGTTGCATTTGAGAACTGTTCCTATTTAGGTTCTCAAAAAATTCCACATCTACAGATTCTATAATCTCAAAAGTATCAAGGATTAAAAATCTGTAGGTGATACTATTAAGAGAGTATCCCACAAAAGCACATTTATAAGCCCTGTTTCCCAATTTTGGTCTTTTAGGATCAGGCTTTCGAACATATGCCAAACAACCCCAGACTTTAAGTCTCTTCAAGTTTGGTTTCCTTTTAAACCACAACTCATAAGGAGAAACATTCTTCTTTTTCAAAGGAACCCTATTCAAAATATAACATGCAGACAACATAGCTTCACCCCACAAAGAATTAGGCAAACTAGAACTTATAAGCATGCAATTAACCATATCAATCAAAGTTCTATTTTTCCTTTCAGCCATGCCATTTTGTTGAGGTGTATAAGGTGCAGTAAATTGATGAATTAAACCATGCTCTTGACAAAAGAATTTAAATTCATTAGGAAAATACTCACCACCACGATCAGAACGTAAAATCTTAATTTTCAGTCCTAATTGTGTCTCTACTTCTGCTTTATATATTTTGAACATGTCAAAAACATCATCCTTAGATTTCATCAAATATGTGTAAGCATATCTAGTTCTATCCTCTATAAAAGTGACATAATACTTATTTCCACCACGAGTGGCAGAACCATGCAAATCACCCACATCACTATGTACTAATTCAAGTAAGGAAGAATTTCGTACTACAGACTTATGGGAAATTCTAGTTATCTTTGCTTGCACACATATTTCACATTTAGAAACATGATCAAAATTGCAATCAGAAATCAAACCTAATCGATTCATGTTTCTAAGGGAACCATAATTTACATGACCAAATCTACCATGCCATAGATTAACATAGTCAACAATATAAGCAGAACCATTATTTATTATATTAAGCTTAATCATCCCATTACAAGCATATCCTTGTCCAACAAACACACCGTTTTTGGACAATATAAACTTATTAGACTCATAAGTAATCTTGAATCCAGCCTTCATTACAAGGTCGCCGGAAACAAGGTTCTTTACAATGTCGAGGACATGTAATACATTAGTAAGAGTGACAGTCTTTCCCGAAGTAAACGAGAGTTCAACAAGTGCCTTTCCCAATGACTTTGCTTTGTGTTGACCGTTTGCGAGACAACTTCGTTTCCTTCTCCACTAACCGGTTCATAATTCTTGTAAAGATTTCTATCCTTACGAGATATGGACAGTTGCACCATTGTCGTACCACCATCCACTCCCGCCAAGCAACAGCATTGGCGGCTTGCACTACAATCACAAGATTGTCATCGACCATATTTGCCTCTTTTTCGGGTTCTGCTTTGTTGTTTCATTTTGAGACGACAGTCCACGAGCAAAATGGTAGGGTTTGTCACAGAAGTAGCAATTGCCCTTCTTCTTACTCTTCTTGTTGGGATGATTCTTCTTCTTAAACTGGGTATCATTCTTAGGTTTCAAGGAATTTGGTGTCTCTACGCTATTCACCTTAGAATGGTTTTCAGACTGTGAACTATCCTTAAGTTCTCGTTTACGAGAGTCCTCTTCTATGCGAAGATGACGCTGTAAGGCCTCTAAATCATAGTCAGTCTCAAAAATCCTTAAGTTTCTTCTTATAACCATTCCAGGAAGGGGGAAGACGAGAGATAATAACACCAACAATAAACGCAGGAGGAAGTTCAATTCCAGCATCCTTAAGATGATTAACAATGAGTAAAAATTCACTGACCTGGGCAATGACTGACTTACATGTCAACCATCTTAAAATCCATGAAGTTGCAAGTCGGGAATTTCTTGTTGCTTGCCTCGTAAATCTTGTATTTGTTGTCAAGCATAGTCCATAATTCCTTTGCGGTCGCAATACTCCGATGTGCATTGTAAATGAAGTTTCCAGGGCATTCAAAATATGACCACGGCACATGAAATCATCTTCCCGACGCTTCTTACGTTTGTTGATCAATTCGGGAGTATCCTTGTGTCGACGCTGCAGGAATCGCCTCCAAACCATCTTCAAGTATGTACCACAACTTGATGGTGATCAGGAAAAACTTCACAGTCTCTTGCCAACGAGTAAAATTTTCACCATCAAAACGTTCCAGTGAGGAGTTAGGGTTTGGTTCATCACTTGCAGGGATTGTGCAGTAGCATTCGAAGTTGAAGATTCACCCTCCATTGCCAGAAATTATTTGTCTAAAACTGTTGGAAAAAATTACCGGGCTGCAATGGAGATGAATGACAGAAATCTTTTGTGGTTGTACTCAAAACTTTCAAGGCTCTGGTGATTTCTTTTAGACAAATATTTCTACCCTCCCAACGAATTGGCGATTGCAACGGGTATGTGAAATACTGCCTTCAGGATACAGTGAAAGCCGATAAGTCCCCTCTATGTTGCAGAAAAAGACGATAAGTCCTCCAGCAATATAGTCCTCCAGAAGAGAACGACCATCCTTTCGTCGGGTCTCAAGAGTCCTCAAAGGCGTACTAGAGATTTAGTTAGTGGTCTAGTTTTGCTGTTTTAATGGCTCTGTTTTTGATTTTTTCCTTGCGTTGGGTGCCTCTTTTAGGGGTTCCTTATTGCATTGTCTGTTGTGTTGGCCTTTTCTTTGGTTTTGTGTACCTTTTTTGCCTATTGTATTCCTATTGCTTTGTTATGACATCCGCAACAGTTAGTTTTCCAGCTTCCTTTGTCCAAATGAAGTTAGTATTCATCAGCATCTTTATTGGTTACAGATATGGATGACATTACAAGGATAGAGTCATTGCGGTTTGACTTAGACACAATAAAAGCTGCAACTGGAAATTTCTCTAATGATAATAAGCTTGGAAAGGAGGATTTGGTTTTGTTTACAAGGTACAAAAAAAAAAACTTTGAAAATCTTGGTAAATACACATCTTACTTCAATATACACGGTCTCATCTACTAATATGTTTGCAGGGTACGTTATCAAATGGACAAGAAATAGCCGTAAAGCGGCTATCTATCAACTCTGAACAGGGTAAAAAAGAATTCAAGACTGAGGTTGGTTTATTGGTCAAGCTTCAACACAGGAATCTTGTCAGACTCCTTGGTTTCTGCTTGGAGGGACAAGAAAAGCTACTTATCTATGAGTTTGTTCCCAACGGAAGCCTCGACCAAATTATTTTTGGTTTGGAACCTCTATTCTTTCATTGTGAGTTCTATTTGTCTCTATCAAATTAATCAACCATCCAGCTCAGGATTCTATCTAACTTGGGTATTTTGATTTTGTACATGTTGCAACTATGTAAGACCCCATTAAAGCAGCAAATTTGAATTGGGAGACGCGTTATAAAATTATTGAAGGGATCGCTAAAGGTCTACTGTATCTTCATGAAGATTCTCGGTTAAGAATTATTCATAGAGATCTCAAAGCTGCTAATGTGTTGTTAGATGAAGAGAATAACGCCAAAATTTCAGATTTTGGCATGGCAAAGCTGTTCGACTTGGACCTAACTCAAGGAAACAGCAGCAGCGCTGTGAGAACATTGTAAGTATAACGAAAATTCTTATGCGCTTCATTTCGATATTATTGAATAACGGAAATCGTTGAATGCATCTTACTAATCATACAAATAACACATGCAGCGGATACATTGCACCAGAATATGCATTGCATGGGCAGTTCTCAACAAAATCAGATGTATATAGTTTTGGTATCTTACTACTCGAGATAATAACCGGCAGGAGGATTAATCAGTTCTACGAATCAGAGAGCTCCGAGTACCTTCTAACCTATGTGAGTCTTATGTTAATGATTAATTCCTTTATTGATCAGTTAACATGTAACTAAGGCTTTAAGGTGATTCGACCAACTTCCACGAACTTCAAATCTTTGGTGTTCCTTCCAGGTATGGAGACATTGGGAAGAAGGAACAGCTTTAGAGTTGATGGACCAAACATTAAAAGAGAACTATTCAGAAAATGAAGTTAAGAAGTGCATGCAGGTGGGGTTGTTATCCGTTCAAGATGTAACTGAGAGACCCACCATGGCGAAGGTTGCTCAAATGCTCGCGAATGATGCTACCATCCCCCAATCGTTACCACGACCTGCAGTTTTTAGTCATAGCCGCATACAATTGAACATGTTTCCAGAGAGTGACACATCAACAAGTGCAAGTAAATCAGAAAGTTCTTGGCAGTTTACTCATCAAAGCAGCATATCAAACCAATCTTCATGATATCTCGATTACTGATCCATATCAATCCTGCTGCAGAATTGATTTCCTAAATACTCCTATACAGTTCTAGTGGGGTGCTATTACTGTTGCCGATAATTAGATTCTTATGTAAACAAAGACCTTTACAAGGAACAGTAATGAAATAAGTCCTTCAGGTCACTGGCACATTACTAGACTTTCCTTGAAAGAGAAGTTGATACTTCTAGATTTGCCTTGATAAATAAAAATAAGAAGCAGATGATGAAGAAATCAGATCATAAATTACTAGATTTGCCTATTTCATTTACAAGTTAAGCAGTCCACGAGTTCTCTCAGCTTCCAATTAACAGTCAACCTAATTGAGTTTTCTCACTTCAATCATAGTCGACTAAAATAGCAGAAAAATAAATAAATAAATAAATAAGGGAAGGCCATTTTCTTTCAATTGAAAAAATGAAGCCTCCTTGCCAACTTAGGCAACTGGGGGACAAAGCACATGATCCTGAGAAGTATTGACTGCAGCTGATTGAAAAAATGAATTCTCCTCTCCAACTCAGGCAACTGGGGGCCGTTGCAAATGATCCTGAGAAATATCGACTGCACCAGGTGGCATGAATTGCCACATGGCAACACCAGGGTAGCCCATGAATGGCATCAGCTTGTCGCCTGCAGCTTGGGCTTGCATAGTGAAAGCAGCAGGGATGGCAGAAGGGTGAGGCATGAAACCAGCTGGTGGAGCACAAGTGGCTTTAAGTTGCTGCTCTAGGTTTTCTTTCTCTGACTTTAGCCTCTGTTTTTCATCACGAAGTTCGTTCTTCTCGACCTGTACAGATAAACAATCTCTTTCATCATTAGGATATAATCAAGAGGCTATATTGATCTGTTCTCACTTCTCAGGCCACAAGGGAATTAAACAAAATTTAAGTAAAAACAGGTAAACTTTCTATCGGTTAGGACATTGGTGCTGACGAGCTTTTGTCAATGGAAATTACTAACGAGTTTCTTCCACCAAAGTAATTGTGTTCAAGTCACTATCTCGACATTATGCTAAGAGTATGCAAAGATGAGAATTGGGAATAACCAACTAAGAAATATGGATCTCACCTTCAACTCCTTAATCTTCTCCTGGAGACTATCATTAGACTCCTTGAGTTTCTGGGTTTCACTCTTTAGCTGAGTCACCATACGTACAGCATCACTCAATATAGCAGCCTTATCCATTTTTGGAGGCCTCCCAGGATCCAGGATGGAACCCAATTCCACGAATCTTGTGATTTTTCAAAACTGATGTCAGTAATGTATCTGTTTTTTTTTGGTAAAATTGAATAAAGATAGACTTAAACAGAATATGTACCTATCGTTCAGTCTATCTCTCCTCATTTTCTCTCTGCATGCTTTAGAGCTAGATGCTGACGTACTTGAATCAGACCTCACCCTGTAAAAAAAATCAAGAACCTTAGAACCTTTGATCAAAGAAATTCTCCAATAATGAATATTTTTCTTTTTTATTAAAATCGACCAGTTGAAGAGCATCTTGGTTGATATGACTACTTATGAGAAGAACTACCGTTTCCGGGAGCCTGTTTCCTTAACTGCAACAGAATCCTCAAAGCAGTCATCAATTTCGACACTGCGAAGACACAAGAACAAGTTAATACTGCCACAAATGTAAAGTAAAAGTACAAAGATACCCTAATAATGTTGGGCATGAGCCAGAAGTCATACAAACTTGTAAGACAATTATAAACTCAGCAACAAAGCACACCCTTTTCCATGTTTCTCAACAATATTCTTCTGTACACTTCAGAATAGATGGCTACAAAAACTTTCTATCTCCTATCAAAAGCACAATAACAACTCTTACTTAGCTAACCAAATACTAAAAAATCTCATCTACAACCAGTACAACTCCTAGTCTCCTACAGACCAATGGCAGAATAACTCTTATCTCATGAACACACACACTTTCCTCGTTCCTCTTAAGCACCTGCAAAGATTCTCCAATCACTCTCGTGGACAATTGATCAACAGAACAAGATATGATCATACGGAGTTCATTAGGAATCTCTCCAAATTCAGATTTTTCGAACTTAAGGATCACTTCATTTTTTTGAAGTGACCATAGTTTTTCTTAGTCCCTCAAATTTCTAATTATGCACACAACTTTACAGATTAGTAACCCTATAAGCTCCAATAGGATCTTCCGAAACCAATTGGAAATATTTACCAATTCTACACCAGTAACTGAATAAGAACATCTAGAACTTCATAACGCTAAAATCAATAACCCTAACAGAATTATACAATCAATATTCTCCAAATAAATTTGACAAAAAATTCTAAAAATAAAAGACAATAAAATTGAGAGGATTAATCGAATTAACGAACCTTACAGGATTAGAACCGTTTAAATGTTGTGAAGCCCAGTTGAATCCATCGGTTGGAGCTTGGAAGTCTGCTGCTATTAACGGGTAATCAAGAAGCCAATCAGGATTTTCAGGAGAAACCATCTTCTTCGATATAGATTAAAGATCATAAAAAGAGTTTCCTAGAAATGAAGATGAATTTTAGGGATTATGTTAACGGAGGGAAATTAATGGCTGCGTGGAGATTCTCATTCGGGGATGATGAATGATGAGTTGTTTTTTGGGTTTTTATTCGGGGATAATTTTGGGCATGGGCTTCGCACATTCGAGGGCCACCGACTAGTCTTGAATTATTTGGTAAAAAGAAGTATCAGTTTGAACTACCTTTGTGGAGCGGTGACCGTGGTGGTTTCTATTTTATCTTTTCCTGATAAGAAAATATATGCACTAAACAGAGTTAGCAATCCCATTAACGCTTAAATAGTGTGGTCAGGGACAAATGTTTGTCCATAGTGAGAATCTCAAATAAAAAGCTAGGAGGATAGCCCAGGTATAATCCAAATTTTCCATTGCATCTGGTTTGTCTTATTAGCTTCCTCAACAGTTTTTTTTTTTTTTTTTCGGAAAAGAGGATAACCTCAATAGATATATTGATACAGCCGATTTAAGAAATCGGAAACCTTACAAAAAAATTTAAAGATTACAATAGAGTCATTCAATTTGCAGTATCTCCACCAATTCTTACCTAACAATTCTATCTTTTTAGACCTAAAAACAGTTTCAGATGACCTTCTTCTCTCTCGCAAAGGAGAGGAATAAACAACTAAGGCCAAGCTGATTTTGAAAACAATGTCAGCATGTATCAATGCACAAGGCAATGACTGGATCAAATCCAACCCAATGTTCATTAGTACATGTAAATAACATGAACTGGGGTTTTTAAAATTTTGATTGCACAAGGAAATCAGGGTTACAGAGACCCAACTAACAGTAACAATACCTAAAACGTAACCAAAGTGTCTTGAGTAACAGTAGTATCCAAAGTGTCTTGAGTAGCAGTAGAAATTTGAATCGTTCTTTGAGAATCTGAATCAGGAAGAATCGGGCTGACTCGGCAATAGAGATGTGGTAACAATTATAGTGACCGAAGAACTTGATGTTGATCTTGATAAACAGTTTGCTGCTGTCTTGGTTTCCAATTCCTGGGTTGTTGTTGTACCTTTTGCTGCTGGTGGAAGAAGTTTTTGAAATAGATCTGAAAGGATACCAAACTTGCTCCAAATCATCATAACATCGCCAGTAAGGATAACAAAATTAAATCATAAACAATAACCCAGAAAATAACATCAAGAGGAAAAATTAAATAATCTAAATAATAAACATTTCCATCCAGAAAGAACTCCCTTAATCTAGTACTGAAATCTAAATAATAAACATTAAATCTAGTACTGAAAATATGATTAATAGCATAAACAAGCCGAGATCTGAGAATCAATCGATTTGCCAAACACCCTAGCACATAAGAGAACAGTAAATCTAAAACAGATAAACCCATCATCTTAACATCACCAAACTCAGAAAAAAAAAAATTAAGTCTGCTTAGATTTGGAGAAGTCGGTGAAAGAACTGAAGATGTTGGTGAAGTTTGGTTTGGATCACAAATCTGTGTTGTTGAAGATGATATGCTTCCGGTTCTTCTCTCGCAAAACATATCAGATCCACAGATCCACAAAACCATCAATAAACCCAAAAACAAATCAAAAACAGACCTTTCTCGGTAAAAAGAAAAAAGAAGAAGATAGATTAAGGGTTACAAACTAGATTAAACAGGTGAAAAGAGTTTGGGTGGTTGGTTGATCTTCTCAGATCGACTCCAAAGGAGCCGATCTGAGAAAAGAGTTTTCAGGAAGGGGAGTTTTTAGTTCTCTGGTTTTTGGAAAGGGATTTCTTTTTAGAAACTTTTTTCCCTCAACAGTTTAACTCTCTAATTGCATTTTTGTTTAGTCCGTGTAACTCTCTAATTTATTTCATGTGGACCTCAACAATTAATCGATATTGCATTTTTGTTTAGTCTGTATAACTCTCTAATTTATTGATTAGGCTTTCCCGTTGAAATTGTTGGAATCCCTCCTAACCGCCTTAGTGAGTCTGACGCTTTTTATTTGCATATTGTAGCCGAACAGTTTCATCCAGTTAAGTGCTTTCTAGCAGGGACTGTGCATTTATATAATATAATCTTGATTTTGGGATCTACAACCTATCCACCTAATCTATACGTATCATCCAAAACTACATCTCAAAATAAGATATTGATTTTACCTCCTTTTGAATTGGGAATACACTCTCTCTTGACTTTGAAGTTTATTCTCCAAGTCTCAAAGGTGGTAAGGTCCACATGTTCATAGTATTAGCAGAATTAGAAGCGTGTCTAGAGGATACTCTTTGGGTTTGTTGATTGTAGAGTTTTCATTCCATTTGTAAAAGTTGTAAAAGTTGGAATTAGTTCCCCTAAACAACTTTTTGCATCTAGCCTTCCAAATCTGCCAAATTAAGTTTGTAAAAATTGTTTTCCATTAGCCTTGGATCGCATCCCAACCTTTAGGGTTAGTGAAGGATTTAGGGGAAAATAGGTTGTGGTGTGAGGTGAGGTGAACCGCATACTCATCACAAAGGGGCAAAAGAAGAACAAAGGATTCATCATGTTAGGATCATAATAGGAATGTTGGTGAATTGAGATGACATAGTTGCAGTGCGGATCATACCTAGGAGACACTTATGCATAAAGTTTGATTCTAGGGGAAGTTTTGAATATCTTAGACTTCATTCCAAGGAGAAAGGTTTAGACTAGTATTGCCCTGGATAAGGTTGTAAAGTAATTTGGACAAGAACATCCTATTATTATTTAGGCTCCATCTGGGGGTACTTTTACCATTAACATCAATATGGATTAAATTTATAGTTGTACCAGTCTTACCATTGAAGATAGTATGTAGAAGAGGTACATTTCATGTCCCTTGAATGATCAGGCCGCCTACAAAAGTTCTATTGCAATCAGACGCTAAGGAATGTGGAGCTTTCTGAAAGCATTTCCATATCCAAAAGCCATTATTGGATATTCAAGAGTCTAAGGGGTAACGACACTTGTTGAAGTATTTTGCTTTAAATATATATAATTCCCCACATGACCTCAGGTTAAGGAGAAGATTCCATGCATGTTTTCCTAGTTGGGAGAGTTTATTAGAAGTTACATCCCTAAATCCTAGTCCTCCTTCCAAGATTGGTTTGGTTGGGCCTTTTCAAGCCTTAAAGTACAGAACTTTGGTGCCTTAATTCTTCCCTGGCCGGAAGTCTTTTTTGGAGGGAAGTGAGTTGGCTGGTTACAACTTTACGAATCATGTAACTTCCCATTTGGGAAATGGAAAGCGATTACAAGGTGGATTTGACAACTATCATCCTAGTTAGCTGCTTGAGAGAGGATTTTCCCAATCCAGTCTTGAAGTGAGATTTTATATCTAGTTATCATAGAGTCAAAGAACTTCCCTTTGGAATGACCTATGAAAAGAGGAGTTCCTAAATAATTAACATATATTGATATTTTCTGAACCTTTAGGATTCTCATCATTTTGCTGAATTTGTCAAGCATATGTTCATTAAAGAAGATCCCAGGCTTCTGAAAATTGGTCATTTTTTCAGTAGCATTTCTGAATATGTTAACTATTTCTAGAAGGTTCTTAACTTCATCAAGAGAAGCTTTACAAAAATTTAAGCAGCCGTCACAAAGATGAGATGGGTTATGACTTCACTATTTTTTTCCACTTGAATTCCTCTAATTTTATTTAATTCCCATCTTTTTTTGGAAATCTAAACGGATCTATCATACATATAAGAAACAAACAAGGGGAGAGGGGGTCCACCTACCTCAAGTCCTTAGTAGGAGAGAAGAATTTCCCCGATACCCTGCTACACTATACTGTAATTGAAGGAGTGATAAAGCATTGTTCTCCCATTGTGCGCCACTTGGTAAAGCATAATATGTTCATAACTTGCATAAGGTAAGTCTAGTTAACCGTTTCAAAGGCTTTACTCATGTCAAGTTACATCCCCATAAAGCCTTCATTCTTCTTATCATTTTTAATCGTTAGGATTACTTCCTGAGTTAGGATAATATTATACATAATCTTTCTCTTAGGCATGAAGATGAATGAATTGGAGAAATAACTTTAGGTAAGACCGGACTAAGCAGTCTAGGATTTTACTGATAATATTGTAGGACCAATTACAAAGGCTGATGGTTCTAAAATCGCTTGGATGGAGAGGGTTTTCCACTTTAGGGATGAAACCAATAAATGTCGAATTCATTTTCTTAAGAAGATATCTAGTTCTAAAGAAGTGTTGGACCATATGTATGATATCAGTACATATAACTGGCCACCAGTGTTGATAGAATTACATATTTAACCCATCCGGACCTGAAAACTTATCCACAACCATCTTCTTAAAGCTGAAGGGATTGATTTAATTCGCTTTCACTAAAGCTAACTACAAGGTCAAACTGACTAAGAATTGGTTGAGCATCATAGTCACCCAGAGATGTAATCATTAGTATAAAACAAAGCTAGGATAAGCTAGCTTGTATTAGTGGTGGTCAGGTTTTGTCCATACATAGATAAATCAAGGGATGTGGTTCTCCTGACCACCCCCTACAACTCACACGCGTGGTATTAGTTCCAATATTATGAATGAAAAATGAATACTCAGGTCAAGATATGGATTTTCAAAAATTATAACTGGAAGGTTCGAACTCATGATCTATTGTGCCATAAGAGTGGCCTCTAACCAGTGTTCCACCTTAGTTGGAATTAATAGAAAAGATAAATCAACGGTGGTGGTTTTTTCAACTTAAATATCATAATTGCTTTATTAATTAGTGTTTCACTAATTGCACATAATAAATAATCTATTCATTATAAAGTGTTTTATTAATATGTGTTTCACTAATTGCTCATAATAAATGGCTAATCATTTTTTAATTATAAATGTTTTCTTAATTAATTATAATATATGTATTTCTATTAATAAGTAATTTTGATAAATAATATCAATAGACATTTTTGGCGACAATGAGTAGTAGAAGAGGTGAAGGCCGAAAGATTAGTGGTGGTTAAGGGTGGCGCCAAACATAATTATATTTATTTTTGTTCTTTTATCATAGAATGGGATACGAAGTCCGTTTTTCACATGTATCCAACTTGCCAAGAGTTTTTTCTCCCTCTTTCCTCAAAATTCTGGCTTCACCCCTGGTTTGTGGTGGAAGAAGTAGTGACGGTGAATCCTGGTGAGTAGTGATGGACAATGTTAATTTTATGTTGTCGTTACAACATGATAACATCGTAGTGTGGAAGATGTGGTTGGTTGTTTTAAACACTTTTGATAAAGGAAGGTACCATATATTTCTGGGATGATATCATATAAGATAATATTTTCATGATCGTAGTTGGATCACCCAAATGGTACCCCTGTTATCTTTGGTACTATATCGTATAAATCATGATTTTTTAATGTTAAAATAAAATTGATTGCAATACAAAAAAGAATATATACACGGAAAAAAAAAATGAAACCAATCAATTGACGACATTTTGTTCAATCTAAACCTCATACATGGAATTTGTGATTGAAAATTAGAATTACGTCCAATAACGTACATGGGGTGGGCGGCAGTGGTGGAGTCAAAAATTAACATTGAGGAGGCCTACTTTTTTTTTAAAGAAACATGTAAACTTTGGTGGACTAAACCATAAATATATATGGACAAAGTATTATTTATAAAATAAACTAAAAAATTCATGTAGTTATTAAAAATTTAAGGGGTCAGAGCCAGGTTAGTCAACCTTTGGCTCTGCCACTAGGTGGCGGTGGATAAAAAAATGGGTTCATATGGTTTTATGGGGATAACGGGTATTGGTGAACAAAAACATATTATGCTAATTTTGTAATGCCACAAAATATGTAATGTTATATTATAAAGTATAAAACATGCTTGATCATTCTAATGTTAAAATAAACTCGATAAAACACATGTCCATTTTAAAAAATTGGTGCAATCAATTTCCATGTTATGTAATAACTAAACGAATGACACGAATCAAGATCAGAACATATGAAACTATTTATTATCAATTTGTCTATGTAAAAGAGTGGTCATCATTTGTCCTTGGCAAAGATAAATTTATCGCTGGGGTTTGTTTAACCTAACCATTTTTAAATACTTTATTAATTAGTGTCTCATTGATTGTTCATAATGATTAATTAAATTTCTATTATAAATGTTCCTTTTTATAATCTAACATAAATACATAATTTTATTAATAAATAATTGTACTAAAAGCTATATTAATTCTAATGGTGGTAGTGGAAGTAGGGTTAGTATAAACGGTGGCGGGTGTTTGTGAATGGTGGAGGCGGTAACATTACTATTGGTGGAAGAAATAGTGGTAGTGGATGGTTTTTATGGTGGTGGGTGTTGGTAATAGTAGTGGATAATAATAGTTTTTACTTTTTAGTGAGTTTTATTGACCGAGTAAAAAAATCTTCACAAAACATGCAACATTGTATTGTGAAAGATGTAATTGGTTGTTTTTAGCACCATTGATAAGTACAAAAATCAAATATTTCGAGGATGATACCCGAACGTATAAGACAATATGATCATGATTGTTGGATCAACGAAACGGTATCCGTATTATATAAAGGCAGTTGGTGTGCCTGCGTAAGAGAACATTATCGCTCTCTCAAGTACTATTACATTTTTTTCCCTGAAAGACCATCAATGTTGAGTTGTTTCGTGACAACTACCTACAAAGACAACAATTGTTTGAAAATATTTGTTTGTTCATCAAAATCATCATAAAAAACTCTAAATCATAAATATAAATTTCGCCTCCGATGTTTATAGAATATTTTTTATATTTTACATTCTCAAATCATGAGACCTCTTGATTACAAATCAACAATATCAAATTACGGATCAATATGTATAGGTTTCATTCACTGGGTTAGAAGGTAGAGTAGATACAGATGGGTAGATCACACAAAGAAGAACATGACTGAGAATACTTCAATAATTTGGTCAAGAAATAAGGTCAAAAATTTAAGATTAACTTTCTATAGGACTAATTAGATCGGCTTCGATAGGAGCCGACTAAAATATGGATTACTAATAATTTCCACGTAAGACAATTTCAAAACATAGTTTGGCTATGTACTATGCTTAGTACAAATGGGGATTAAGAAACCAGAAATTGACTGAGATAATCTCAATCCTCACGGATCGAGACTACTGGTTCCTAATGAACACAACGAACATAAGTTCTTCTTAGATTAATTGATTATTCCTTAGCTTTTCATTACAGGATAAGAGTACATATATAACCCACTAACTCTCTCAATATCCGACGGCCTTAAACTAGCCAGGTGGGATAATCTAAACCACTCAATACAACTGACTAGATACTAATAATTAGCTACACACATAAGATAAGGGCACCCCATGCACATGGCATTCCACTCCCCTTGAAACCATCCTTGTCCTCAAGGATGCAGGTGAATTAGAACAGGTTGAGTGACTGCATGACAATGCCAAGCTTCTTAATTGAAATACCCTGCTGGGAACACCTCTGAAAACTAGCCAACACCTCGAAAGTCCAGTCCACACATGACAAGCGAGTATGAAAAAATACCCAACACAGACTTCCCATGTAGCACAGTTGAGAAGAACGTAGCACAGTTGGACTACTACAGTTGAGAAAATCATTAAAAGAAGCACAGACCTGAATATAGCACCACCAAATGTTGCAAAATAGATAGGGAAGCAAACTCGCACAACTACCACAGGAAATCACTGCATTCGTCTCATCAATAACTCATAACTTTCCCACGGAAAACAGTTCCATCATATGTATCCACCCCATCATGTATAGGAAGAACAATGATCCAAGTAGTAACACAACATTCAGAAGTAACAACAAAACAAAAATACCCATGAGTAATTAACATCTTCCCTCTATCATATATCCTGTGAGCAAACTTGAGGAGGAAAAAAAGACATGCAACAACTATTTCTTGGTAACTTGTCGGATCCAAGTTGGCAGTCAGGTGATAATTTATGAATTGTCCAAAGCAAGTACCTTTTGAAATTTTAAGCATCATCATAGAGGTATAATCATGAAATCCAACAAATTTGGCTGCTGAACTGTCAACTTTAAGCAATTGGGGTAAACTTTTTGAATAATCTGGTGATAATGCGGCACCATGAAGATATGAAGGTAAGAAAAATAAACCCATATAGAAAAATCTGATACCCCACAATCCATATGCAACCAATCTGAATATGGAGTTCATTGCTTCTCTATAATGAACTGTCGTATCAATACAGCTCCCACTCTGTAAAGCTTTGGAAAACAACTTGAATTTCTAGCTCAAGTACTCTGCCCAAACCAATGCATTTACAATCTGAAGTAATACGAGTAAGATCTGAGTGTTTAATTTTCTCACAAGATGCAATAATTCATTACTCTTCCATAATTCACCATGAAGGATCTTGGTAGCAGTAGGTGAACTAAGTGGAGACCACGACAGAATGTCATCTTTACCCTTTTCTGCACTCAAGAAACCCACAGAGAAGAAACGGAATTCCCACTGCAAGGACACCACAAACAGCTACCCTTGTAGAGGGATCCTTAACTGCGGTTGGAAAAGAACAAAGGTTGTTTCCCACAGATCAAGCATTTGAACCCACAACTGACCCTCCTACTCAATATTACATATTCTAGCAAACAATAGTAACCAAAATCCATCTATATTTGACAAATCAGCAACCCAACACCATTCACTATCAAGTTCAACAACACAGATAATTCCAAGACTCGACGAAGTCATAAAACGGAATGCAAAATTGTCCGCAAGGTGAGTAAACCCCTGATGAAGTTCAATTCCTTTTCCATGATCAAATAATGAACATGTATAAACAAAATAATGTTAGGGTACCGACCCTAAACTCGTTATAATACCATGGGTAGAACTCACCTAGAAAACCGGTTGACTAGATGAGGGATCCCATTGACTTATAAACTACCCACTTAAGCCTCATCTACCAATGTGGGACTAAGATCCCAACATCCCACCACGTTTCCAGGCCCAACATCCTCGTTGGCCCACTCTATCGACACTGACCCGGCGGTATCCCTTTCCTTTATGGCGGCTCCACTCGACTAACAGTATTCAGTGCGGTGACAACTATGCCCATACATAGGTGCCCTTACACTTTAATCCAGCCTATAGGTCACCCCTTCCGTGGAGCGGTCATGGGTCGTGGTGGTTGGCTTTGATACCAAATGTATTATGCTTAGTACAAATGGGGATCAAGAAACCAGAAATTGACTGAGATAATCTCAATCACGGATCGAGCCTACTGGTTCCTTATGAACACAGCGAACATAAGCTCTTCTTAGATTAATTGATTATTCCTTATATTTTAATTACAGGATAAGAGTACATATATAACCCACTAACTCTCTCAATATCCAACGACCTTAAACTATCCAGGTGGGGTAATCTAAACCACTCAATACAACTGACTAGATACTACTAATTAGCTACACACATAAGATAAAGGAACCCCATGTACATGACATGCTAACTCTGCCTATGTAAAGAGTGGTCAAGATTTGTCCTTCCTCAATTGTTATGTTATTTAAGAAGAAGGTGATATCTAAGATTGAGGTACAATTCAAATCCATTAGATTCATACCATTTACGACTGGACGCCTTGAAAAAAATTGACGTGTTGTTATTATTATTATAGGTAAGGGATACATTGACCACACTTGCGCAAATAGCTCACTTCTCAAATGATTGGTGTTGCATGTACTGTCTAGAATGCAACGATAAATTTGAGGAAACAAAGCACCAGAAGCAGTGTCCGAAGTATTTTGGATATAGTAACTTAGACCCGATGAAATACTTATGTTTTTTTTTTCGTTTTTCCACAATCTATTTATTTAAGAAAAATGATTATTGAAAATACATAACATCAACAAAAATTAGACAGATTGCGTTTGATAATAATGGCTACCGAGGGTCCGGAAATGGCAAAAGAAAGGAATTGTTGGGATATACGATGGATTACTTGATACGAATGAAAGAGGTATAACTATTTTGATTCTGAAATCACATAAAGTTTACAGTAGAAGATGACATCAAGTTTAAAGTTAGTAACAAACATAATATGGCTAACTAAAATGTTAAAAACAAACATGACATATAAACTTAGAAAGTCGTGGGACTTGAAGAGACCAATTTTGAAAACTACAATCTTAGAAAGCAACGATCCACAATACCATAATTTTTTTTATAAATATTCAATGTAGAAGATGTCAACTTTTGGTAAAGGATCTATTGACAACCTATAAATTTGAAATAGGATCAGGGAGTACAATCTGTGTTCAAGGTTCTTTATGAGGTAATGTGTCGCCATATTGTATTCCAAGTGAAGGTAGGAACATATGGAAGTGACAAAATTTCCAAGACTTTTGAAGTTACCAAAGCCTTCGTTAAGACGAACTGTTAGGCACAATACTTTGTTGAAGATTTAATGGCAGAGGTTTGCATATACACAATCCCTTCGAAAAGGTAATTGGTACACATTTTAAACATTGTCATCTGATGGGTGTTGGAAAATTACAGGAAAATCATGTCACATTGGAGAGTTTGTATCATTCGTTAGGTGCAAAAAAATATTATTCTTTGCCTATTTGGAGGATCGATAACATGACCATGATAAATGAGTCAGCTGGAGCGAAATAGGAGCACGGGGAGACTTTTATGGACGATATTGATTAGTTGATTTCACTAAGATGAGCGTTGCTGACGACATATTTCCAGAAAATATTTAAACTTCCATGTTCATGTAGAGCATTATCTCATTATAAGCAATGAACCTAAATAAAAAATTGTCTAGAAGTTAAGATTATATTTCTTTCGTTTGAGCAAATCTCTGGCGGTAAAATATTAAAGGAAAAAAACAAGAGAAAAATAGAGAAAATCCCAACTATTTTTATGACAAACCCATATTAAATCATAAGGAGTTGATAAGTATTCGGGACACAAATTATACGATATATTAAAAATGAACCAACATCATGTCCCGTGCCTTTACGACATGGGTTAAGGGCTAGTAATATCTATAAAATAGGCAATCAAAGTGGCACTAATATCATTATGGGAATCTAGAATATTCTTGTTCCCAGTGTTATCAATAATAAACAAAATTTTATTTCTCCTCTTCCTTCGAAGGGTATTAGTGTGGAAATCCTTAGTGTGTCTCCTGCCCTCCTTCGGTGGTCTTTAGTAAGCAGTCATAGACATATGTCAATATTCTCGGTGGTCTTTAGGAAGAGAACCGTTTCTGATGCTGCTCAAATCATCATATCCAGAAATGCTTCATATCATTCACCTATTATCTCATTACCAGTAACAACATCAAACAAAAACCCCAATTCAGAAAAAGTTACTTGCTAAAAAATTAGATTTTTCATCAGCAACTTACAGATTTTATGGAATGCAATGTTATTTACTGGATAACCAAGCTTCATTTGGGAAAAAAAGTTATAAAACTAAAAGTTTTTCCTAAAAAGTGTTGCAGATAGCAATATGGTCAAACTGCAATACTTAAGAAGGAACAAGATAGATGAACTCAATATGCAAGAGGAACAAGGAAGATTAGGGGATGCTGAATTTATCAATAGAGTGCAGCGAAAAGCTGAAGCAAATAAGAACTGATGAGAGCATAAGAGGGTTATATAGGGATAAACTTAAATTTGAAAAGAGGGTGACTCCAATATAAGATACATGCACCGGATTGCAAATAGTATAAGGAAGAGGAACAATATCCATTAAGGGAGAAGATAACTTCAACCAAGACAGGATAAAGCATGAGTTTTGGGAGCACTTCTCCTTATTGTTTAAAGAACAACATGATTGGAGGCCTCAATAGGAGAGTAACAACTTGTCAAAAATTATTAAGCTAAAAGGGAGTGAATGAAAAGATCCCCTTCACAGAAGATGAAATATGGGGAATCATCAAATCTTGTGGCAACAACAAGTCACTTGGACCTTACGGCAACAATAGTGAGTTTTACAAGTGTGCTTGGAAGATTATCTAAAATGATTTCGTAGTTGTTTTAAATGAACTATACATGGAGGAGAAACCCAACTGGAGAGTTAAATGTTCCTTCATTTCTTTGATTCCAAAGAAAGAAGAATCCACTAGCCCTCAATATTATAGACCAATAAGCTTAGTCCACATCACTTACAAGGTCATGTCAAAAGTTTAAACTGCAAGACTCAAGACAGTATTTCCTAGCTAAGATGATCAACGAACATTAATGAGCATCTGTTAAGGGAAAGCCCATTCATGATAGGGTATTAGTTGCTGGTGAACTGATTGATGCAAGATTATAAAGAAAAACCCCCAGGAATTTTATTTAAGTTAGATATTGAGAAGGTCTTTGAAAATGTTAACTTTCATTGTTTAGATGCAATTCTGGAAAACACTGGATTTGGAGCCAAATGGAGGAGACAGATAAAATAGGCACTCTCATCCTCACAATACTCAGTTTTGGTGGATGGAACTTCAACAACTAAGTTTTAAGCATTGCAAAGGACTGAGACAAGGGGACTCTATGTCTCATTTTTCTCTTCCTCCTTGTTGCTGAAATTTTCACAAATCTACTTGAGAGAGCAGAGGAACTCAACATAATCACAGGGTTTCAGATGGGTATTCATCTAAAAGTATCTCATCCGGAGTTTTCCGATGATACTTTAATCTTTTTAAATGCCAAAGAAGAGAAAGTGTAAAGTCTATTAATGATTCTACATGTGTATGAAACAATCCTCGATGTTAAAGTTAACCTAGATAAGAGCACCATAATCAGCATTGGAGATGACCATAAGGTTCAAGATCTATCAAGAATCCTACACTGAAAGGTAGAGAAACTACATTCAAATACCTAGGCCTACCTTTAGGATCATCAACAAAACAGACAAGTGTCTGGGATTGCATCATATAGATGTTCAAGAAGAAACTTATAATACGGAAAAGAAATTTTTTCTCTAGAGCAGGGAAGATTCTGCTTATCAACTCAGCTCTGGCTAGCCTGCCAGTACTTCATGTCACTTATACATATGCCAGCATCAGTAGAAAAGAAGATGGTGAAGATCATGAGAGACTTCTTATGGGGCTCTACTGTGGATAAAAAGAAGATATGTTGGGTGTTTTGGGACAAGATGTGCCATAAAAAATGAAGAGGAGGAATGGACATAAAGAATTTGAGACTCATGAATAAAGCTTTATTATATAAATATAAATGGAGGTACTCTATGGAGAAAAAGCCATATGGAGAAGAATAGTATAGCAGAAGACTAAATCCGAGAAGGAAGCTCTCATTGCAACTTGAGTACAAGCAACCTCAAGGGAAGGGATTATAGAAATGCATACAAATAGAGAAATGCCTTGCAGATAATACCACCAAAATCAGATTGTCTAATGGACAGTCCATCAAATTTTGGCATGATAAGTGGATATCTGAGCCCCCTAGCCATTCCGCACCAAGAAACTTACAAACTTGATGTAAAAAAAAAATACAATGATAGCTTATCAAATTGAAGAGGTGTTGATGGTGATTTTTAGCTTAGGATTAAAATCGTAAAACCTTGCATCCGATGTGACGTCACTCTGCAAAGAAATAGAGCCACGTGTGCTAACCTCTCCACTGGAAAATTTATTGAGATGCTCAATATTCTTACATGAAATTTATCCAGACTGGCGAATCCCAGATGTTCTGTAAATTTCGGCGCCTCGCACATATTCACTTAATATAAGTTCATCTGAATGCCTTATATGCTATGTTCTTCGGCTGAACTCTTAATGTTGATATGGCATGACGATTCGTGTTCACTCGCAGCAGAGTAACACGAATCTCCAAGTATCAAGAATAAGATCTTTGCGTAAGGTATTCAATCAGAAAAACATGATGCTCTCTGGCAATGAACTTAAAAGAGCTTTGTGTCGACACATAGAATTCAATCAACCTTACTAACTTGCAAAAGTTATGGTTTCGCGCCTCGCGTAGTATACCAGACCTTACTAACTTGTAGAAGTTAGGGTTTCGCGCCCCCCGAAGCATACTATACCTTTCTTGTCAAAATTAAGCCTAGGAAAACTAGGTAATTAATCCTCCATGGATTAGCAGGTGCATAACCTCGCCCAGAATCAGAAAAACAGGGAGCCGCAAAAGTAAAGGGAGGTGTGGCCATGCGCATTTAGGGAAACCTGATTGGTCGATGGGAAGCGGAGCTAGATGGGGCGTGTCTAATGGCAAGTGGAAATAAGGTCGCTTTAAATCCGCCACGGCTCTAAATGTGCCACACGTATACTACTGATCGCCAGAGCCACTACCGCCTCTCCCAATATTTTTACAAGTCTGGCACCTCTAACCGTCACCGGAGCCGCTGCTACTCCATCACCAGGACGAGAGGTTGGAGGAGCCAGAGAGGCCAACCTCCCCTTACCACTTTTGATATGATGGAAAGACAAAAGGTTCTCGTATGGCTCAGACAGACATGGCTACAACTCAGAAGGACATACCTATTTTCCTCAAGACGCTAACGAGCGGCTACCACAAAAGTCACGTCAACCCCAGATGGAGATGACAAGGAATACTTTTAACATCCGGCACAAGCACTTAAACATGACGCGCCTTTATAGATGAAGAGGCTCGCATTTCTCCTAAACGCCCGGTAGAAAATAATCAGCAATCTGATTTCAACACATATAAATGTCAGGAATGACTTCTCCAAAATCGAGGCAAATAAATCAGCAACCCTCCTGAGTTCACAGAGACCCTCTTCCCGTCAAGTGCCGCATGATTTCTGGGGACTTCGCCCACAAAATCATGCAGTCCATGAAAAATATTTATGTGGGATTCTATATTTCTCCAAGGCGCAGCATCAAGACATATTTGTAGCCCTCAACCGCATTGCATTAGGAAAGAAACTGTTTCCATCCAGGGAAGCCGCTCCCGAACCCCAACCTCTCTTGGAAAGCATGATTGATAGATGGAATTGGGGACTCCTAACCACCATTCACTTGAAGGATGTCGAGTTTGACAGCACGCTGATTGACGTGGCCTCTGATTTAAATATTATAACCGTCAAGGCTCTGAGAGTTGCAAGAGAAAATCAAACAGAAGAAGCGTATTCTTTCCCATGAAGAGAAAAACGCTACTTGCCGACCAACACTATTTGTGACATCTTCCTATATGCCATATCGTATCAATTCATTTTTCGAAGCCAAGGGTTAATGACGCCCTCACTAGAGTTCTCTACAGGAGCCGCTTAGAAGTTTCGCTCCATAAGCTGATTCAACATTCTCTCGGAAATCCGTTCCGCTTTCAGAGCCAGAAGACGCTCCGCTTCAATGTTTCGCTCTGGAAACTGCTTCAATATTCTCTGGGAAAGTCGCTCCGCTTCAACATTCTCTCGAGAAGCCGCTCCGCTTTCAGAGACAGAAGCCGCTCTGCTTCAATGTTTCGCTCTGGAAACTGCTTCAACATTCTCACGGGAAGCCGCTCTACTTCCAGAGCCATAAGCCGCTCTGCTTCAATTGTTTACTCTAGAAACCGCTTCAACATTCTCTCGGGAAGCCGCTCCGCTTCTAGAGCAAGAAGCCGCTCCGCTTCAATGTTTCGATCTGGGAACCGCTTCAACATTCTCTCGGAAGCCCCTCTGCTTCCAGAGCCAGAAGTCGCTCCGCTTCAGCATTCTCTCCATAAGCTGCTCCAGGATATAAAACCGAAGCTTCAGCGTTTTGCTACATAAGCATCAACGTCCTCTCCAAGATCCGAGGCCGCTTCAATACCACTCCTTCCTTCTAATGTTCGTGCACGTAGCCACCACACTCCTCCCTGTTAAGGATCGTGATCACAACCAGCCAAGGATCGCAGTTGTGGCCACTTTTTGATCAATCTCTCCAAACCTCGTGGTCGTGGACAATTTACTCGCTTACGCATCCAGTCGATCCCTTTGCTTCCATGGACTCCCATGTAATTCCAGCCAACCTATTTTGGTTCCCACGACAATGTAGTATCTTTTGATCACAGCTACTGCCAAGAACCGTTGATGCTCGTTTGTTGATACCAGCCAGAGCTTCACCATAGCAACAACAACAACAACAAAGAAGACACGGTCAACCGAAAATTCATAGCCGCGACAAGGTCATCTACTCTTCAAAGTTGTAACACAAGAATATCATCACCTCTCTGTCTAGAAGGCGCCTGTAATACTTTACGAGACAGCGGCGGATTCAAAGTCTACTCAGAGAAAACAATGTAACCAAATAGAAGTGCGACTGGGGATTTCTCATCACGTTCCATCCCCGACAACAATCAAGCATTCATGAGATAACTCCAGAGACGCGGCTGAAACATTTTTCTTTAAAAGACGGAGGGAGCCACGATTAATGGTATGACTCTCTCACTTATACTTCTTCGTTATCCAGAATGTTTCGTCCATGTGATATTCCAAGCACCTCGGCATCACATCCAGGAGAGTATGATAATATTGTATCAAATCCCATAGGCGTGGATAAAAGGCGATGCAATTAAAGTAGGCTCCACTTGGGGACTGAAGCCTCCTTCATGATTAGAAGCTTAAACGCAATCACCACCTTACCAATGAATGCAGTAGAATCACATCTTCCACGAGAAAATAGGTTCAGGATAATTACACATGGGGACTAACATACAGTCAAACCTCGATAAATGAATGGCCTCGGGACTAAGAAAAAATATTCGTTTAGCGAGGTTATTTATTTATCGATAAATGAATATTTATTTATTTAGACAATATTTTCTTAATTAAGAAGTTTAATTGTATAAGAAAAGATGTACAAAATATAGCTATAGGGAAAAGGAAATTTCAATCTGTTTCCGTCATTGTAGGATTTTCTTAGAAGATATAGATGTTCCAGAACTAGAAAATGGTCAATTAGAAGAAGATATCCAAGGATTAACTGGTGTCATTAACGAGAATGATGCAGTTATGGAATCTCGAACAGACGGAGAAATTATTGAGTCAGTAATGAATGACGAGAATGATACTGAACCAGATGATAGTAGCGTCGTACCAAATGTTTCATCTCAAGATGCCTTTCAAACAATGGTCACTTAAAAAAATCACTCGATACATCACGAGAAAAATATTCCAGAAATTATGCAAGCATTACATAAAATTCAGGATGCGATGCATTTTGGTTTGGGTGAAAAAAGACATTTAACCATAGATGAATTTTTTGAGTTTATCTCTACATATATTTTTATGTAAAATTTATTGATTATGTATTTTCTTTTATTCTTATATATATATAAGGATTCAATTTTATATATTTTTATTCTTATATATTTTTATGGAATTTAATGATTATTCGTTTATATTTCTATAGGGCCTTTAAGAATTCAATTTTTATTATTCATTAATGCATTAAGCGAGGTTATTCATTTATCACCTTGGCCCAAGTCGGGACCATAGAAAATTATTCATTTGGCGAGGTTATTCATTTATCGAACATTCGTTTATCGAGGTTTGATTGTAATGGGATGCCTTCACTGCCCTCAACCAGGTTATTTCCTATTTCAACATCATCACAGTCGAAGTTCAAAAGAATTTCTCAACATGAAGCCGTACACGCGCATAAAAACCCCAAAAGTACGCCACAAAGATACATTCACATATCCGGCGACATCATCAGATCTAACAGAAGTATAACTAGGCACTGCTCACTGCATCCCATTCCATACAATAGTCCAAGGTTCAGAAGATGGTTCAAAGGATGTCGTTTGGAACAAAGTCCTTGAAGACTTGATAGCAGCACATCGGCAATGAAATGTCTCTTAACTCATCTATTTCACCCAATGGCTCCGGAAGATTTAGACCATACAAGCATCCACAACATGTCATTATCGCAATCAAAAGTCTAGGTACTAAATAACCTAAAGTCAAGCATGAACCAACAACGCGACCACAATCTCCAAGATTAGCCCTGACATTATTTCATCCATCCATCCCAAGAGTGCAACGGAGTTTGGTAAATTTTGAAATCCACTGGAAAGGTCATATATTCATTTTGCTGGAGTTAGAACCTTATTACACATTCTGGAGAAGATCGATGGTACTGTTGGGTGGATACATGTGAGAGCACCTACCTTTATTTCTCTTGGCTCGCCTTGCTGCTGATTTAGAGATTACTTTGTAACCATTAATGCTCGCTCTACCACCGCTAATAAATGAAAAAAAGGAGCCAGATACTGTAGATGAAAGCACGGAGCTGGACGAACAACAAAAACAGAAGAAGGTCAATACCCATTTTTATACTAATGCAGTTTCTAGAGTTTGGACAGAATAAGGATTCCTTACTGCTCCATGAACGGGAATAGATTACTGGGCTCACCACACTCATGCTTCATATCCGAACAAGTAGTATGCCGATATCTCCGCTCCATGACCGAACCAGCAGCGCGACAGCACGAGGAAACCAGTTGCTCAACCTGCAACTTTTCATGGCTCCATCACTCCATGGTCAAGCCAACTCTCCATGGCTCCATCAATCCGTGGTCAAGCCAACTCTCCATGGATCCATTGCTCCATGTTTAAGTTAGCGCTAATGCTCCAGCATTCCGTGATCCAGCCAGAAAATCTTCCAAGTACCATTTTCATCGTTCCACGGACTGAAGCCATCAATGCCATTGTGACGGACCGGAAAATTACGCCTTCGGTGCGTCGCCCCGCAGGCCGTAACTCCCCCAATGCGCCACTCTAATGATGAATCTAAGATCCGGGCCTCATACCCAGGCAAATGCACGCTCACTTGCCCTTGTGAGCATGCTCGTGGAGCATGTTGCAGCTATTTTAGCTTCTATACCTTTTCAAAGTCACCCTTGTCCGCATAAGGGTATATGGCCATAAGGTCAATGCCAATGCACTTCGCATACATCTCTGGCTTTGTCTTAATGTAGGAAATTCAGTTATGAATTTCCTATTTAGCTGAGCAATTTTCATACCGTCGGGTCTTGTCCAGACTTAAGGCATAAGTCGTGGACTTAAGCATAGGCCGCACCAAGCCCTTGCCCTTTCATATGTTACTTCACTTACCAACTATTTATAACTTGATAGGAAGTATGAGGATCCACTTGTTGGCATGCAACTAATCCTTATCAAACTTGACCACAATCATCTCTTGCATCGAGATACCGATCTTAGATGATACGAGGGGTCAATCTGCCGCAATCATCTCATAATTAGATGATATGAGCGACAACGTGCTGGACCGGCAATGCTGCAACTCATTGCGGCTTCCTACGTACCCTTCCTCACTCTAAATGGATCAAGCACAGACCGTAGTTCATCCCGAAGGGTCAAGCAACTTAATCCAACTCGTTTGCTAGGACGTGGCCAAACAATAGTGGTAATGGCCTAGTCCGTATAGGCCGTTCCGTCAAAATACATGCAAGTGATGCATGTTTGGTCCGCAATATGGTATAACGATGCCTAAGCATCCAATGCCCTCTTCGCGAGGCTACGCAACTATAAATGAGCCTTAGGCATCATTTATACTCTTCCGGCTAAGCTATGAAGCTTACTTGGCGCATAGTCCGCATATGCACCTTCAACCAACTACCCCTCCATATATATGTCTTAATGGAATTTCTACAAGTATGGAAAGAAGACCAAAAATCATTCATCTACTCCCCGCAATCTTTTGCGTTTCACTGTTCATCGCAATCTTTGCGTTCCACTGTTCTTTACAATCTTTGCATTTCACTGTCCATCGCAATATTTGCATTTCACTGTGCATCGTAATCTTTGCGTTTCACTGTTCATCGCAATATTTGCGTTTCACTGTTCATCACAATCATTGCGTGCAATGATTGCGCTTGTGCAATATTCGTTCGGCTAGCCCTCTTTGGCCTAATGCACAATGATTGTGCGGTACTAGATCAAGACCAATAACTTTCGTAATGCGTAATGATTACGTTGTAAGCTCAAGGCCACCTACCCAACTGGCCTAATGCATCATGATGGTGCAACATTGGCCCTTGGCAAAATGCCAAACATAATGTGCCATTTTGGCACGATATTGGCCTTAAGCCAATCCACCTTTTTCACGCTGCGAAAGAGCTTTGGATGAAGCTTCATATCTGTCCATGACGCATCCTTTAGCATGCACCATGCTAAAAACACGGGGTGTTACACTCTTCATCCCTTTAAAGAATTTCGTCCTCGAAATTCAAAATAAAACTATTGTGGACAATCTCTTCGGTTTGGATTTCCTGAGCAAAAGTCCCATACCAGATGCTCAGAAATCACAAGTTTCTTCAAGTTGTCATGAACAACAATTTAGACCTTCTGAGCAAATATCCCATACCACCTGCTCAGGAATCCAAAAGTGCCCACAACAATACCAAGAATCGCAAATGGCCAGTGCCAAGAGGATATCTCAACAAGGTATCCTATATGGCGTCCCATACCACCACCCAAGAATCCCTAAGGTTCACAAGGTCGAAAGATGTCATCGAAATGACAAGATCTTAGTACAGTACTGTGTGGAACATTTTTCCAGTTGCCCACCATCCCTGACGGTCATCCAGGTTGTCACTCGTAAGTGGGGTGCTATCCGGGCCCGACAAAGCACACCGTTGGCCAGTTTCCAACGTGTGGGGATGATCAGTCCCATTGTCTACCCACCATCCCAGACGGTCTTCCGGATATCCACTCGTAAGTGGGGTGCCACTCAGGCCAGGAAAACTCATAGCACATGAACAAGCTCAACTCGGTTCGCAAAAGTACCTGGCATTGCAGTTACAAACTATTCCGGCGTAAAAGTTGGCCTACTCTCCAACTTCATTTCCCTTTAAAGGAAAAATACTCGTTTGATGAGTCCACTTCGCACAAGCCCCTATAGTTTTCTCGGAACTTGCTCTGATACCAACTGTGACGGACCGAAAAATTACGCCATCGGCGCGTCGCCCCGCAGGCCGTAACTCCCCCGGTGCGCCCCTCTAATGATGAAGATACGATCCGGGCCTCATACCCAGGCAAATGCACGCTCACTTTCCCTTGTGAGCATGCTCTTGGAGCATGTTATAGTTATTTTAGCTTCTACACCTTTTCAAAGTCACCCTTGTCCGCATAAGGGTATATGGCCATAAGGCCAATGCCAATGCACTTCGCATGTATCTCTGGCTTTGTCTTAATATAGGAAATTCATAACTGAATTTCCTATTTAGCTGAGCAATTGTCATACCGTCGGGTCTTGTCCAGACTTAAGGCATAAGTCATGGACTTAAGCATAGGTCGCACCAAGCCCTTGCCCTTTCCTACGTTACTTCACTTACCAACTCTTTATAACTTTATAGGAAGTATGAGGATCCACTTGTTAGCATGCAACTAAGCCTTATCAAACTTGACCACAATCATCTCTTGCATCGAGCTACCAAGCTTAGATAATATGAGGGGTCAATCTACCGCAATCATCTCATATTTAGATGATATGAGCGATAACGTGCTGGACCGGCAATGCTGCAACTCATTGTGGCTGCCTACGTACCCTTCCTCACTCTAAAGGGATCAAGCACAAACCGTAGTTCATCCCGAAGGGACAAGCAACTTAATCCAACTCGTTTGCTAGGTCGTGGCCAAACAATAGTGGTAATGGCCTAGTCCGTATAGGCCGTTCCGTCAAAATACATGCAAGTGATGCATGTTTGGTCCGCAATATGGCATAACGATTCCTAAGCATCCAATGCCCTCTTCGCGAGGCTACGCAACTATAAATGGGCTTAGGCATCATTTATACTCTTCCGGCTAAGCTATGATGCTTACTTGGCGCATAGTCTGCATATGCACCTTCAACCAACTACCCCTCCCTATATATGTCTTAATGGAATTTCTACAAGTATGGAAAGAAGACCAAAAATCATTCATCTACTCCCCGCAATCTTTGCGTTTCACTGTTCATCGCAATCTTTGCGTTCCACTGTTCTTTGCAATCTTTGCATTTCACTGTCCATCGCAATATTTGCATTTCACTGTTCATCACAATCTTTGCGTTTCACTGTCCATTGCAATCTTTGCGTTTCACTGTCCATCGCAATCTTTGCGTTTCACTGTTCATCACAATCATTGCGTGCAATGATTGCGCTTGTGCAATAGTCGTTCGGCCAGCCCTCTCTGGACTAATGCACAATGATTGTGCGGTACTGGCTCAAGACCAATAACTTTCGTAATGCGTAATAATTACGTTGTAATCTCAAGGCCACCTACCCAACTGGCCTAATGCATCATGATGGTGCAACATTGGCCCTTGTCCAAATGCCAAACATAATGCGCCATTTTGGTGCGATATTGGCCTTAAGCCAATCCACCTTTTTCACGCTGCGGAAGAGCTTTGGATGAAGCTTCATCTATGGCCATGGTGCATCATTTAGCATGCGCCATGATAAAAACACGGGGTGTTACAACCATCATCACCGCTTGGTAGCCAAAGTTTCAGTGCCATCATCACCGTTCCTAGAAGAAACGTTGAGAAACGTACCTAAAATACGCTCGCCTACTTTTGTTGTTGCTCTTTCCGCTGATCCAAACCTTTGCTGCTAACACCAAGATATGGAAACAAAGCAAAATATATGAAAGTAAGGAAGATGGGTAACGCCTTTTATAGGCATGGTGTTTTTGGGGTTCGAATAGAGAAATGTTTCTCTTTTTGGACACGCACGAAAGAAGGAAGTTGGGCCCACAGTGTTTGCGTTCCATGGCGCTAATCTCCAAGGCCATACCAACACCCGGTGGCCTCATATTTACTAAGCCAGATGCACCACGCCCGTGCCATAAATTGGTGTCCAAGCCAACGCTCCATTGCCTTTCCAAGCTAGCCGCGTCCATCCATCACTCCAAGCTAGCTGCGCCATCCGCCATGCCAAGCTAGTTGTGCCATCCGCTACTCCAATTCAGCTGCACCATGCCTGTGCCAGAAGTCCGCGCCCAAGCTAGCAGCGTCATTCCAAGCTGGCCACATCATCAACCACTCCAAGCCAAAGTCGTGCCATCCACTAGGACACGGATATATCCATTGGCCTTCCAATCAATCCAGCGCTCCATTATCCTTCCAAGCAAGCCAGCGCTCCACTGGCCTTTCCAAGACAAAACTGTGCCATCCACTAGGCCACGGATATAGCCATCGGCCCTTCCAAGCTAGCTGCGCCAACCGCCATGCCAAGATAGCTGCGCCATCCGCTTGTCCAAGTCAGCCACACCAGGCATGTGCCAGAAGTCCGCGCCCAAGATAATAGCGCTATCCCGAGCTAGCCGCACCATCGGCTTTTCCAAGATATTCGCCGTACCGAAACATCATCTCCGCTCGGCCAAGGTTAAAGCACCATCTTCGTCGTTCAAGGTAACGCAATCTCCACCGTTCAAAGCCGCGCGTCCGCCATTCCCAGACCAGAAGCACCATCTTTTCCACCCCATGGCCCAAATTGGCACCAATGTTCCGGGAAGCAAAACTCTACGTCGACACCCCATGGTCGATTCGGAAATATGCCAAGTCGTTAATATAAAGATCACGAATTCCTCATGCCTTCCACTAAAGGTTAGTTTAATTTACCTGGCAAACTCTTCACGTCTTGCCCCCCTTCGATTTTTCTCTTGACCGTCACCATCTCATGCTTACCCCGCAACAACGCCACTGTTACGTGCTAAGCAGGGGACTTAATGTTGATGGTGGTTTTTAGCTTAGGGTTAAAATCGTAAAACGTTGCATCCGATGTGATGTCACTCTGCAAGGAAACAGAGCCACGTGTGCTAACCTCTCCACTGGCAAATTTATTGAGCGGCTCAATACTTACATGAAATTTATCCAGACTGGCGAATCCCAGATGTACAGTAAATTCGGCGCCTCGCGCATATTCACTTAATATAAGTTCCTCTGAATGCCTTCTGTGCTATGTTCTCCAGATGAACTCTAATGTCATGACCATTCGTGTTCACTCGCAGCAGAGTAGCACGAATCTCCAAGTATCAAGAATAAGATCTTTGCATAAGGTATTCAATCAGAAAACCATGCTGCTCTCTGGGAATGAAATTAAAAGAGCTATGTGTCGACACATATAATTCAATTAACCTTACTAAATTGAAAAAATTAGGGTTTCGCGTTTCGCGCCTCGCATAGTATACCAGACCTTACTAACTTGTAGAAGTTAGGGTTACGCGCCTCGCGCAGCATACTAGACCTTGCTTGGAAAAATTAAGCCTAGGAAAACTAGGTAATTAATCCTCCATGGATTAACAGGTGCAAAACCTCGCCCAGAATCAGAAAAAACAGGGAGCCTCAGTAGAAAAGGGAAGCGTGGCCATGCCTTAGGCCAGCTGGCGCCACTTTCCATTGGCCAAGCCCCATCCTAAATCATCTCCACTTCACATCGACCAATCATGTTGCCCTAAATGCGCCACACGTATTCCGAATGAGGCCGGCCCCATGTTGCTTGCCGGGTCCCTTTCCATCGACCAACTAGGTCGCTTTAAATCTGCTACATCGCACTGGAAGTGTGGCCATACCCTAGCTTGCCGGCCCCACTTCCCATCGACCAATCAGGTCGCCCTAAATGCACCAAGCGCATTCTGAACAAAGCCGGCCACATTTTGCTTACCGGCCCCCAATTCTTCCAAAGAGAATTCTTCCACGACGCCATGGCCATGCCAAGCCCTAATTCTTCCACGGCGCATTGGCCACGCCAAGCCCTAATTATTCCACGGCGCCATGGCCACGCCAAGCCCTAATTCTACCAAGGAGAATTCTTCCAACGATGCCAAGACTTGGCCACGCCAAATTCTTCCAAGGCGCCTAGATTTGTCAACGCCAAATCTTTCCAAACGACGCCAAACCCTAATTTTGGTTGCGGAGCCAATTTTTAGCTTTGTCCATGCCACAACGTCTCTGGCATACCATTATGCCGCGGCTACTCTCATGCCGCCATACCATGGATACGCCACCGGCATGCCATTAGCATGTGGCCGACGCCATTTCACTATACAACAAGATGTATCCATAATCAATGTTCATCCTTCTTCATGAGATGCAATCTCAGCCATCCAAGTTCGTCAACAAACCGATAAGCTCACGACAAGTTTTAGGAGACTAGCCAAGACGAGCCTAGCATTACATGCTATTTACCTGTGGCAAGCCTCTCAATTTTAACTTGCCACACGTAGAAAAGTGCTACATGTTTCCACGGAAACACTCGAGACATCAAAATATATCACAAACTTGGGGATGCTCATCCGGGTATTGGTCTGGCGGTTTACAGCGTGCGGCGCGCAATGCGCCCGTTATAAGAAAGTGTCATAAAGTAGGATAATTAGTGGTGGTGAGAAGTAACGGTGTAAACAATTCATTTCCTTTATCATGGAAGAGTAATGACTGGCGGTTACACGAATTCACTTCCTTCATCATGGAAGCATAACGTCTGGCAGTTACACGTTACTCTTTTCTTCCACCACTCAATCGTTTCCACTTCCTACGAGACCAGGGTACGTTTCACTATGACTTGTATAAATAGGTTTCGCCTATTTCCACCAAAAACAAGTTTTTGGTCGGCAACACACAATATGTAGAAATCACCTGGTAACTTTCCATCCTGCTTACCAGTTCTACTTTCTGATACAAGTCATAAAACGCCCACACTTCCAAAACCAACCATTCTGGTCTCAACACTTTCTTCGCTTCCCTCCCTAAGACCAACCTTTCTCCTTCACTTTGTGAGCGAAGCAAGCCTGGAACGACCATTTCTTGGTTTAGTCCAGGATTGTACAGATTGATCTCAAAAGTACTCCCGTGCAGTACATTGTTTAGGGTTTAGATTTGCTTCTCACCCACACACCCAAAATTACCAAAATCAGCAGAAACGGTTTTCACCCTCAAACAAGAGGGTAGATGGTAAATAGCACTGCATAAGTAACCTAACAATGAGTAATTGCGGGTAATCCATGAACTGCTAGTCCGTTTGGGGTACACTCCAGCGCCTAATCAAGATGAAGACTCAATGAAAGAATACACTACAAAGGAAGGATACCAGTGGATACTCTCTCAGCAAACCACACAGGATACATGAAGTTTCCAATAGATGAAGACGTAGATCACATACTACTACATTGTGTCTACATCAAACAAATATGGGAATATTTCTTATCTTAGCATGGGTTAGAAAGAAGCTTCAAGCCAACTATAAGAGAACATCTTGGAGAATGGCTAGACAACAAAGGGAAAAACAGGGGAAGGAAAATATGGCCTATTCTCCCAGCAGCTATCCTGAGAGCAGTTTGGATGGAGAGGAATGACAGTCATCTCGTCGATACGACATAAAGACAAGGAGGACGTTATCAATGAAATAAAAAAGATTGATCTAGAAACGGGGCACACTTCAAAACTAGTTCTCTTCTATTACTTTTAGGGATTTGATTTTCAATTAGGCTACAATTTTAGATTATTGTTAAGCTAAACAGTATTTGCAGCTTGTTCTATAGGCCTTAGTTTTTCTCTTGTAATTTCCTTTTTTCCTTTTTCATAAAATTTTAACCTTTTACCTCAAAAAATACAAAAATAAAATTAGGGAATTTGTCTTTGTGGCGGCCGTAATTGTGAGATTATAATAGCATAAAATACTCAAATGGATAAGAAAGAACTTAAAAATGCATACCACTCTTAAGTCCTTTTTTTGATATAATATAAATCTTACTTAATATAATATAAATCTTACTTCCGTCGGTCACCTGCACTGATAATGTCAAACTCACACTCGGTACCAAAAACAAGTTCACAATTTTGCATATCATTATAGGAAAATCTTAGCTAGATAGACTTGGAGAAACGTCTGCATCTAATTTGAAATGCAGCGGCAGCAGCCTGACCCCAAATACACCTACAATTTTGATTATAATAGATGAGATGACGGTAAGAGATGGATTATCCGAGTTGTGTCCTTGTTAGGGGTTAGGGATCAAGTCATAGAATACACGGACATGGATGTAACTACAAATTCAACTAGCAACTTGTAATTAATTAAGAAAAGCTGCATCTCCATGCATTTTTTGATCGGTCAGCAAGAACTAAAGACTAAGCTATCACCTGATTAGAAAAACATTCAACGAAGGCATCAAATTACGTAGGCAGCCAAGGATTCGCATATACTGATATTACATTCCTTATGCTATTATCTATCCACATGTAGTGATCCAGATGTTTAATTTTACGCTACCATCAGGTTTCCAGAAACTCTTGGCCTTAAGCACGGTGAGGAGGCGCATTTTTATTAAACTAATGATCTTTGCTTCAATGTATTTCACATTAGACTAATCTCCTTTTCACCGTATAGAATTTGGGGAAAACATAAATCTTATCGAGACATGGGTTTGTATGCATTAAGATTTAACATCACCATATAGATCATGCATTTACATTTTCACAAATTAAATCCAGTGTCATCCCTTTGTCCTCAAATTGTTTAGCATAAATGATAATACAGCCATCGGGGTCATACAGACGGAATATCAAACTCAAAAATCAGCACGACTCTTTCGCATTCCTGTGAGTTTGTTGGTAGGCCAATATGATGACTCATTGGTGTAAGTAAGCAAGTAGTCAATTTACATGCCTCACTCACATGGGGCCATGGAATCTTCAACATCATTAATTATTGATATCATGTCACGGACTCTGGTGAAGAAAAGAGAAACAGGATCCTATGTGCGGGCACTTTCGAAATTTGTCTGCCTGTCATCATCCCCAAACCAATGACTAGAAGGCGCGCAATGTTCCAAGTGGCACGATTTAGTTTCCAAACTGGTGTTTTTTTTTGTTTTTTTATTTTCGACTACCCTAGATGCAAAACTGCAGCTGCTGCTATTACCTAGCTATACTACCCCACTGGCACTGCCAGACTCGGAACGAAACAGTAACGTAGTAGACATCTCTATCTTTATAATTGAAAGGCAAATAAAGATAACATGTATCAAACTAAGATCCAACATTGTCTACATCATTACCGGGACAAAAAACAGTATCCAAAATTGGCATCCTATGTAAACAAATCAAGCAATTAAATTTGATGAACAAATCAACCAAACGAACCTTCTGTCTTCCGTATTTCTATTGTCTTTCTTCTAATTATACACCGACCTGAGAATTTCCATGGTGGGAAGCCTTGTGAATAGTTTTGATGATTGAATTAAGAGCGGGTATATTACAAGAGATCACGGGCTGGGTGGTAAGGCCAGCTTTGCCAGTATCATATAAAATAAAAAATACGCCGAGCAGGCTCATCGAAAGAATAAAAATCGTTAAAAACAAGAAGCCATGAAACCTTATCCGAAAAAATAAAAAATCTTGATGAACTTGATACCTCAAGCATGAATGGGACCTTGAATGACTGTATCCTGACTTGGTGGATTAGGAACAGGTCCCTGTGTAACTGTAACCGGACTCGGTGGACTCTGAACTGGAGGTTGTACGACCGGCAATGGATTCTCTGGAGTCGGCTGGTTCGGTGGAGGAGGTTGAATCGTTTCCGTAGGTGGACTTGGTGGACTGATTGGGTCACTTGGTGGTGGTGGGTTCGGCTGACTGGGTTCACTCGGTGGACTTATTGGGTCACTTGGTGGACTCGGCTGACTGGGTTCGCTCGGTGGACTTAAATCACTTGGTGGATTCGACTGACTGGGTTCACTCGGTTGATTCGACGGTGGTGGTGGTGCTCGAATTGGGGATCGAAGAATTGCTGATGGACTTGGTGGACTGTAAGCATTAGGCGGAAACCCCGTGGACGGGAGGGCCGGGGCTGGTTGTTGGCAGTCTTCACCGTAGCAATTGTAGTTCTTATGATCATTATGCCGTTTGACAAGAGAGATTGTCAATATTATACCTCCTGCAACTAGAATCGTGATTACACATATAAAGATCTTTGTAGCTTTCCCGACATAACACATTTTCTTGTATCACAAATCTCTCTATCTCAATGCAAAATCGAACTACTTCACTAGAAGATGATGAATTTTGTTTGTGCTGAATTCAATTGGTTCTTCTTCTTCTTTTCATTGTTTTGGGACCAAAGAGGAAGAAGATGAAGAAAAGAAGAATTATGCATCTGGCTAGAGTTGATATAGTAGTACTGTGGTGTGGTACTAGTGTGCGGAGTCTTTCTGTTCTTTTAGTTGTGATGGTATTTTTAGGGTAAAAATTAGTTCACGTGGAGGCAACTGAGACAAAGAGCTGACAGAAACTTTTTCCTAGAAAATTACTATGATTCTTTTGTCGAGTTTTGCTGATTCACGTAATTCATGATAAGTTCTGTGATCTGTAATTCCATTCGGCCAAAGACGAGCGTTTAAGAAATGGTTTTGAGCGCAGTTCACGGTTAAGACAGTTGATAGTTGATAATTGTTTTGATCCAGCAAACATCAGCTGTCAGTTGGGATACCATTTCCCTCCCCGCAATGCAAAACCGTCATAACTAACATTTTAGTAATAGATTTTTTTTTCAATGGAACCCATATGTCTAGTTTTTGATTAAGTGGTTCTGCACGCCTGGCAGGAGAGGGATTTCTTAACTCATTTCTTAGAGAATTTGATTTGCGATCGCGCTAGGCGCATCGCTAATTTCACGCCACTTTCACGCAGGCTGAGCTGGGACATTGATGTGGCAGGCGATTAGGATTTTATTCCTTCCACGTTTCAGCTTCAAGCGAGAGAAATAAATAGAGTTTTACTATTTTCTTGAACCAAAAATCCTCTGCAATTTTCTCTGATCCATTTTCGTATCCGTCTTTCGATACCAAAAATGATTTTAGAAATCTAGGGTTTGAATAATCTAAAACTCTGATCGAATAAAATCGGTGAAAAATAGATCAATTCACTGATTGTAATTATCTTGCTTACAAGTAACAATATGCTGATTGTAATCGATGTCTATGCTCTGCTAAAAGAGCTTCCATCAAATAAAATTTCTTGACTGAATTATCTTGCTTACAACTTTCTTTATGCTCTACTGTAACATTTCTGGACTCATACGAGCATTTTGATTTTTTACAGAATCTCTTGATTCTGATCAATGGGTGTAAATCCAATTGATTCTTCGTCACCAAATAATCCAGCAATTCTCCTTCTGATGATATTTCTTCAAACGGGATGGTACATCAGTTGCTCCTCATTTCCAACCTTCATCTTCTTCTTCTGCTACTTCATTTTCTCATCAGCTGGGTATAATTATAACCATCATAAAGTTCGATTATCTGTTTATTGAATCAAAATAACTACAAATTCAGAGATCTTGTGATAGAGTTTTGGAGTAAAAGTAATAAACCCAAATCCGAAACAGAGCAAAATCGGGATGGTTCTATTAAGAAAAAGAAAAGAAAATGATGGTTAAGTTGAAGTGAGCTTATTAATGGGAAATCAGAGATTTAAAAGGAATCTTAATTCATAACTCTAAATATGGATCTGTTTGGGTTTTTTCTCCTTGTGATTTTTAAAGAAATCCAATAATAACAATATCCCTAAAACCAAAACCTATCGAGTTTGAATTCTCAAATCCTTTAACAAAAGATTCCATTTTAAATGGCTGGAAGCTTATTTAAATCTATCATATTCATTTGCATCTGAGATAGGGAAGAAGAAGACTAAAGGAGAAAGAGATAATAAAATATGGTTTGTTCTGTTCTCTTTCCTAGACCACTTACCTGTGATACTATAGGTCCACGTCGATCCGCCACATTGTTTGCCACTTCGGAACGCGTGAAAGCAGCGAGGAAAGGCGCGTTTTCTAGCATTTCCCTTTGATTTGTGCTGTAGTTATGGGTTTTGGATCCATAATAAATTAAAGACAGTGAGAGAGAAACAAAGGGTAATTAAACATGGAGTTGATCAAGACACTGACATATATGTCTGCCGTTATCAATTCGATTCCTTCTAGTACTGCATTACTGCTTGGGAAAAGGGATGAGTTGGCTTAGCTGGAGCCTTGAGGTCCTATGTTTCGTCTTTCGTGGTCATAATAATCAATCACCTCAGGGCTCAGCTGTTAACCCTAGTGTCGGATGGTATGCTTATAAATACCCCAAATTTACTAGAAAAAAAGGCAATCTTTCTTTTATTCAAAAAAAGAAACAATATATTGATCATCCATGTTCCCTGAAATTTCATGCGTTCTAGGAAGTCCCAGGTTTAAGTCCCCAATGGTATAATATTGCAGGAATTAATATGGAAAATAGTGTTAGTTTGCCCCCTTGTGACACAATCTCAGCCCCTATCCGCTTCGGCTCCCTTGGCTAGGTTACCCATGAGGCGCGCTAGTATGTTAGCACAACAACATGTTCAATTAATGTAATAGTATGTTGTTTGAGCTTAGTTTGTTAGGCTTCCAACTAGTTAATGTAATACTCTTTATCCAATAATAAAATAAAATTGAAAAGTATATATTGATTAAGAAAAAAATCATTCACCCCTAAGACAGTGGCAAAATGAACAAAAGAAGCTCAGTTGTAGTAAAGCTTTCGAAAAAAGAAAAAACTATCTCATAATTGCATCCCAATTATGCGATACTGTATCCAAAGAGTAACCCTGAAATATGTCTGTGTCAATGCACCAAATATACTCGAATATCTTTACACCGTCAATTATAGAATCTAGGTTGTTGTATCGCCCATTAAATAGATGTGCATTTCTCTCAATCCAAATAGCCCACTAAATTGCGAAAGGGTAGATATTTCAAATTCTCTTCCGTACCGGTTATTTGTCTTCTTTTTCCTCCATTCCCAGATTGTGTTTCTAACTGAAGCTTGAAAAACCCAACTTAGATTATAAAAGTTCATAAAATAATGCCACACTAACCTTGTGGTTTCGAAATGAAGGAATATGTGATGATTGGATTATGCATCCTTCTTGCACAACAAACATCTATTGACCATAATAGTGTTTTTATAAGAATCCAAAGTAGGTGTCGCCTCATAACAGAATGTCCAAACGGAGAAAATAACATTTTGTGGAATTCTCGTATCCCATATGCATTTGTATGGGAATATGAGTAAGTCATCGTCTTCTAAGGATTTATAACAAGAGGCTACATAGAAGATTTGATTACCTGACTGCTGGACCTGTTGGTTACTGCCACCGTTACTGTTAATAGCAAGAATTAAATTCGATGGATGTGCAACATTCTCAATTTCCCGATCGTTAAGAAGACTTCTGAAAGCGAAATTCCAGCTATTATCACTGGAGATCAACATCATTTCTTGAACAGTGACTCCTTATTCCTACTAAGTTTGAATAAATTCGGAAACAACGCCATTGGTGCATGAACATTTAACCGTATGTCTTTCCACCTTTCGCGATCATTAACCGTAAGAACATAATTTTGAATCATAGTAAAGCTGCTTTTTACAATTCCTACCCATAAACTCTTTCTCATTGGCTTGTTGGTTGATGAAATATAGAAAGCTTTCGGATTACCGCCAAATTTATGATTGACCACTTTTCGCGATAAAGCTTCTTCTTCATTCCCATATCTCCACATCCACTTTTTTTCATAAATCCCCCAATAGGTGGCAACAATCCACACCTTTAGATTTGTTTTAGGCCCCACCCTTTGAGAAAATAAGGGGCCACTATTATGTGAGTGCAGAGGCAAGTTGGGGGAGGATATATGGGGGGCACTATGCATTTTCGCTTATAAAGGGCTATCAATAGTACTCGGCTATTGTAAAGTCATTCGCTAATGATACTAGTATTGAGCCCGAAACTCGCTAGTTATAAATGTTTTAGGATCAAGAAAAATAATGTATCGGGTTATCCTAATGTTGATGGTGGATTTTCATTTAAGACTAAGATTGTAAAAGCCAGAAAATTATGCGCTAACATCTTGTAAAAGATAAAGCCATTAATAAGTGATGAATACTTCTTCAGTTTACTAATTCACCTAGAATGGAGCATGTGGCAACAATCCCATTCTGTGAATTAAATACACGAAATTCATCCAGGTTGGAGCATGTAGCAACAATCCCATATACCCTGTGAATTTGCAGCATTATTAATTAATGCGCAACCAGCCTTGTATTTCCTGTAATCATTATCAGTGCGGCATGACGACTGAGTGTTGCTCTCAGCAGAGCAACACGAATCTCCAAGAATTATAATGAAAGCAGATACGAAATACACGTACATGCTGCAACTCTCGGTGTGTTATACTAGCCCGATTGAGCATCCGGACTGTCTGTATCAGTCTAGAAATGATCACGACCATCCAACTCCATCAGCATGATTGGATGGCCCAGATCGATTCCATAACTCCCGAGCAGGTATGGAATATCCGCTGCCAAACCAATGCGGGCCCCTCATGGTCGGCCACCCCGAAAGATTGGCCTAGCTTGCCAAAACGTCCAAACCAAAGCAGTATGGACGAAAACCCTAAATTAGGGTTTGCGGCACATTACATGTGTCGCAAAACAGTCTCAACCATCCACCTTCGCATGTATAGATAGAGGGTGTAGATGTAGATACAAAGGGCCCAGAGCATGTCAAAACAACCACCGTGGGGGCATACCTGACTGATCGGTCAGGACCAACTATAGTTGTTCACCTCGATTTGCACGCACAAAACCGGGTGTAACACACGGCCGGCAATACCCTAACTAGGGTTTGTCTCGCGATCACGAACGTCCATCTTCTCCTGAGCGGATGGAGGGTCCCGGAATAGGCAAAGCAGGTCCGGTAAGTATCAACACGATCACTGCAGGCCCACCTATCTCCACACCCAACCGGCCAAGACCGAACTTGGATATATGTCTCAATTCGCGCGCCCAAGACAAGAGTGGTCGCACCTCCCAAGCTGCAAACTAATCTTGACCACTCGATTTCGCCGGAAAAATTGAGTGGCTTATATCATGTTTCTATGGGATGTCAGGGTATGGACGTGAACCCTAGCCTACCACCTACATGCTGGGTCAATCGGCCAGGACCAACCAAGCATGGTCGTCTTGTAACGCGCGCCTGAAGATGGCATGAGAAGCGGCTTTTGCGGCACCTGTTTTCTGTCGCAAATTGATCTCAACCACTCAACTTCGCCGGACGAATTGAATGGCCCAGATCACACTTTCATGAGACAATGAGGTATGGGCGCCTATACCATCACGCCGTCTACACGCATGCACGATTGGCTTAGCCAATATTGTGTCCCAATCTTGGATTCGACCAAGCTGAAAAGTGATGCTTGCGCACCTTTTCATAAACCCTAATTCCATCAACGGTCGCAGATGAGTGTCTCAAAGATCATCTCGTTCGTCCAACTTCACCGGGTTAGTTACACAGCCCTGGTTAGGAGTTAATTGGTCAGTGCGGAGTCATGGTGATCACCATCCGTCACTCTACCATACCATGTGGTCGGCCAAGGGAGGACTTGTTTGCGCAACCTCCAAACCATCACATGAAGTAAGCTGGACATGAGGTTATTTTGAGACGCTCAAACATTGATGCTTCATACATGCTGAATATACTCGATGCAGTACCTGCATAGTATACACACGATACTTCACAAGTATCAATTTCCTAAATAACGTAGCATTACATGCTACTTTCTGTGGGTCCCACGATCCACACGTTCAAGACATCAATCATGTCACAAACTGGGGAATACATACCGGGGTATTGGTCTGGAGGTTTACTGCGTGCAGTGCACAACGCACCATCACAAGAACGTGTCAGGAAGTTATGGACGGTTAGTGATGATATGAGAAGTGGGCAAGACTGGTCGTGTGACACCAACACACTACTCCACTACTCCATCACTCCACTCTCTCCACTTCCCATGAGATACGAGGGTTAGGCTAAAAGGCTTGTATAAATAGGTTCTCCTCCCTATTTTTCAAAAAAAAACAAGACAAAGGAACAAGAAAACAGAGGCAAGTATTGATACAATCGTGTTCAAACACCGGAACTGATAGCTTACATCCTACAAGCCAGTTTAGCCTTCTAATACAATTCATACATATCCAACACCTTCACAATCTCAACACTTTATTCGCTTCCCTCCCTACGATCAACCCCATATTCTTCACTTTGTGACCGAAACAAGTCTAGAACGACCATTTCTTGGTTTAGGCCGGATTTGCACAGATTGATCTCCTGAATCTACAAGCACTCACCGCGCAATGCATTTGTTTAGGGTTTAGATTCATTCCTCATCCACACACCCCAAATTACCAAAACCGGCAGGAGTAGTTTTCACCCATAAACAATTGGCGACCACAATGGGAGATTAATCTCTCGGTTGTAAAGTCAATTTCTTCGAAATCCGATTCAATTTTATCAATTCAAAAGGGCAGATCTTAGAACCAATTCAATCAACAATTCATTTCAAGATGGTGGAACTCAGGTCTGGATCAACAATCAATTCTGATGGAACTAGTGTGGATAACACTCCCGGTGTCGATGTACCTGTCAGTGGAGATACCATGGTCAATACATCTCGTGGAGCCGTCACTTCTACCATCAGCGCTAGCGTAGCAGGAAATATTCCAGTAAGTGTAACACCTCCCATCACCAGATCCAGAGCAGCCGTTAATCTCGGCATCTCCTCAAGTGTAACGCCTCCGGTGGTCACCAGAGCAACAACTTTCACTCCTTCATCAGGACGAGGAGCCGGAGGGACAAGAGGAGGACCCCCTCCCATTACCATTGCAGACTTGATAGAGAAACAAGAAGTTCTGGCTAAGACTTAAACGGATATGGTCGCAACTCAGAAAGAGGTACTCACTTTCCTCAAAACTTTGACTGAACGATTACCACAAGGTTCACAACAACCCGGGGGAGAAGTTTCCATCTTGGCCCACACGGATGAGGAAACTCGCATTTCTCCTTAACGCCCAAGAGAAAGGAACCAACCTTCCAACTTCATCATACGCGAGGACCTGGAACGACTTCTCCAAAATTGAGGCAAAGGGGACCGAACGGATGTACACCAGCACCAGCCGTCGTACCCTCACGATGTGCAACGAATTCCTCTTCCAAGAGGTTACACCTCTCCCCAATTTTCCCTCTACGATGGTACTGGTAATGCTCGTGAACAAGTCTCTCGATTCTTAGAATCTTTGGGGGATCATGAATACAATCATGTTCTACGCCTAAAAAAAAAAAATCAAAGTCACTTACGGGAAGGGCGTACACCTGGTACAACAACATCGCACCTAAAAACATATCCAATTGGAACTAGATGGTCATTGCTTTCTACAGAAAGTATTTCTTCGTGTCTGAACGGATCACCTTTTCATATCTGGGAAGAATTCTTCAGCGGAACAACGAGCATCCCAACAACTTCGTTAAGAGGTTTAGAACCCAAGCACTGGATTGTCATGACCCGAACGTCACCGAACGAAAATTGTTGGAGTTGTGCATCAATGGGATGATACCCATATACCGCGCTCTATTAGAGAATATGGGATTTCAAACGTTCTCTGAACTCCATGAAGCTGCCAAACATTCAGCAACAACCGTACCAGCATTGCTAGAAAGAACCATAATTTTTCGAAGTGAAAATTCACGTGAAAGTCGAGGAAGCAGGCATCTCACGAACAAGCAATACAACACTGGTCCTTATGTGAGTGTAGTGGGCGGAGGAGAAAAAAGGAAAGCTTCAGCGACGGAACAACAAACCAAGTGGGCATCCCCGGCACACAAGACTTCGTCTCGGAAAGGAGCGCACAAAACTCCTGCACAAGACACCGAAGATACAGGTTTTCCTTTCCCCATGAATGAAGTGATAGAACTCTTAGAAGCGTGGATCCAAGACGATGCCATCAAGATGCCTCCTATCAGACGTCCTCCAACTGAGAAAGACATGGAGGACCCCAAATACTGCTGCTACCATAGATTCATTCACCATCCAACCAAAGATTGTTACAGGCTGAAACAAATCTTCAGGGAAAAGATAGAGACAGGAGAACTCCAACTTGGAAACGAAGGTGTTCATAGAGATCCTCTTCCTATCAAGAAATGTATGATTTCTGAGGATTTCGTTCGCAAGACTGTACAATCTATGATGGAGCACTTGTGTGAAATCTTGTATTTCTCCAAGGGACAGCGTCAAGACATATTTACGGCTCTCAACCGCGTTGTATCAGGCATGCGTTTGTATCCAGAAGCAGTCCAGGAACCCTAGTCTTTCCTGAAAGATGCGAGCAAAGGAAACTGGGGACTCCTAACCGTCACTCATTTGAGAGACGTTGAGTTCGATAGCGCGCTGATTGATACGGCCTCCGAATTTAACATCATTACTGTCAAGACCTTGAGAGCAGCAAAGATTCCGAAGCAGGAGGCTACTCGTCACCCAACTGTGGTTAAGGATCCAGAAGGAGAACTCAGATATGCATATGGATACATCGATCTTGAAGTCAAATTGGGTGATGCCTCGACACAAGCAAAGTTCTACATAGTCAAAGATCATCCCAACTATGACATGATCTTAGGACTCCCTTGGATGCACGACAACAAGGCAATGCTAGGAGTCTGTCCTCTACCGGATTCGATACCTGAAAGAATCTCCAACACGCCTTCTGGACCTGACGACTGTTTTTTGTCGCACCAACAACTTGCCAATGTGACACAACTTCCCGGAGAGAGCCTGTCAGCATACGCTGAAAGGTTCCGATCTCAAGTAAGTCTCATCACGCAACCCTCTTTACAACCAACCGCCCCTCATTCTGATAAGTCCTGGGGACTGGCTCTATCCAAAAAACCAACCTTGGATAAGAGATACGAATGGGAGGCCGACCCCTTTAAACAGTTTATCAGGAGTCTAGAAGTTGTCTCGATCAAAGATGATAAAACCAAGACCCTGATGTCTACACGCCCAAACCCATTCGGAATTGGAGACCTAGTAACGAAGACAACCGCATTCAAGGTCGGGAGCATTACGGTGAAAATGGCTACCTCACCTAATTCACCCACCAAGAAGGAGGATGAATCGTACCTGGTAGCAGATGTCATCCTAGGCGGCTACTGCAAACTCATCAACGCTGACAATCTAGAAGGCGTAACAATTCACTCGTGGTGGCTCAAACCCTACTGTACTTAAGACGTTGTGCTATCACTTTCCAGCATCATACACGCTTTAAGATGCTATGATACTTCCTCCAGCGTGCTTTCCCTTATAATTTCACATCATATTTGTAATTCCTTTAGAAAATAATTGCAATACTTGCATTCATAGTTAGGGTTTCAATTTTCAATTTTCAAATTGATTGAAGTATTATTTCCATATGAGAACCTCTTTATCCCTAAAGACACAAAGTCCAGCCTAAACCAGCCCACTAGAGCAGGACAGGAAAGAAACCCTAAGAAAAAACATCTTGAAAAGAGTTGAGGGAAAAGATGTGCACGGAAAGGGAATGAGCTTTGAGCCACTCACCCCAGCAAGTCCAGGAATATCTTTCATCAAGGAACGTAGGACAAAGGGATATAAATCAAAAACCTTTATTCAAACAATCAAATAGAAGAGAACCTTGAACTCGGCTGCCACTGAGTACAAGGAAGATGTTCACAAATTACGGAATATACTTGAAAAAAAAAAGGTTTTAGTCGTCAAGAGGGTCGACCGCGCCTGCACCACCGTCAAGTTCTGCTTCAACGCCATCACCTATTGATGCTCCTCCTTTCAGATCTACCTCAACTTCTGCATCAGACGTTTCTGCAGGTGATGCTCCTCCTTTGGATCTACCTCAGCTTCTGCATCAGACGTTTCTGCAGGTGATGCTACTCCTTTCGGATATAACTCAACTTATGCATCAGACATTTCCGCAGCAACGCACTCTATCCCAACATCATCAGCAGGAACATCAAAGGACACAAAAACATCAGGAGTCGTGCCGATTGCTTTCAAACATTCAGGTTCATCTGTGTCGGAATCGAGAATTATCACGCCATCCTGGATTGGGTAATTGCACTTATCTTCATCCAGAGGTCGTTTATGCTCAACCCTCCGTCCTCCGTCTCTTCAACCGCGCTGCAAATCTCTATGCCCTTGCGCTTACTGGTGCTTGCAACGCTTCCTCGTGCCTCCACCGCTCCTCAATGTCAATCGCAGCTGAAAGTACACAGATGCGTCCTCTGGCAATACGCAGGTGCAAAATAGATATCCCCTGTATAGCACGGCCGACTTCGCGAAGTGGACGATCGATTTTAGCCATTACTTCTTCGTGCGCATGGGTTTCGGGCTTGTCAACTTCGAAGCTTCTTTCTGGAGAGGTGACAGGATGGTTGTCCACCGTTTCCATGATAAACTGCAAAGAAGAATAAGTTATAAAAAAAAACAATCAGTCAATCAGAAGATCAGATAAGTGTGGAGCAGTACCTGAGATATAGAAGGAATAACTACGTGAGATGATTCTATATAATCTCGCAAGTCGACAGAATCCCAGGAGAACAGAAATCTTTACTTGCCACCTATGAAGGCTACTATTTCGGGATAGCAATTAACGATGCTTATTGCATACATCTGAGGAAAAATGCCGTATGATGAAAAGGAGTACACCTGACCCAAGGAAGAGACCGAGCTCTGCCCATATATGTACAAAGGAAACCAAAACGACTCACCGGATCAAGTCCTGCTTCCTTCACAACCCTAATCAGGACTCTCAGGGCAACGCCTGACGATGTCGACCTATCCGGTAAATATGCATTCACTTTAGCTTGGTCATTTCAGTGTAAAAATTTGTCACCATCTCATACATACCCCACAATAGTGTAACCATTATGTGCTAGGCAGGGGATTTAATGTTGATGGTGGATTTTCATTTAAGACTAAGATTGTAAAAGCCAGAAAATTATGCGCTAACATCTTGTAAAAGATAAAGCCATTAATAAGTGATGAATACTTCTTCACTTTACTAATTCACCTAGAGTGGAGCATGTGGAAACAATCCCATTCTGTGAATTAAATACACGAAATTCATCCAGGTTGGAGCATGTAGCAATAATCCCATATACCCTGTGAATTTGCAGCATTATTAATTAATGCGCAACCAGCCTTGTATTTTTTGTACTCATTATCAGTGCGGAATGACGACTGAGTGTTGCTCTCAGCAGAGCAACACGAATCACCAAGCATTATAATGAAAGCATGTACAAAATACCCGTACAGGCTGCAACTCTCGGTGTGTTATAGCCCTCGGTGTGTTATACTAGCCCGATTGAAAAAGCCCTTGTTGCAAAAACCTACTAATCAAATGTGATAACAAGAATGAAAAATCCAGCGAATATAATGGGTAAGTTGACGTAGGAAATTATTTAATGAAGAGGGTGAAATTGTTGATAGTTTAAAGCATGTTGTAGTTGCAAGAAATCCCACACTACACCCCTCACAAGAATTCATACAATCAAGTCATTTTAGGATGAACAATCACAATCTTTATTGATTAATCTCACAAATTTTACAAGAAAGGAAAGAAATGGAACTAAGAAATTAATAACTACTCTGGACCTTCTCTCTCCTAATGACTTACTCAATACTCGAAAAATATCTCTCCTCTCTTAAGCCTGCTCGGCTCTTTATATAGAGAATTACATAGTGGATGACATTACAAAGACTATACATTGCATACAAAAGTAACACGGAAGTAAAGTTTCATCATGCTCGCAGATAGAGAAGAACTTAATGATTACAAGAATGTTACAAAGTTCCCACCTCTTTTGATGACAAGCCTCGCATACCTTGAGATCCAAAATCCATTGGTTCATCCTTTGAATCTATCGTTATTAATACATATTAACTATTAATTACACATGCACACTAAGGGATTAGCCAACAGGCTCATACAAGGTTCATACACATTTTCATACAAATCTCTAGTTAAAGACTAAGTGAACTATCTAATTGTTCTAAGCCCATTTATGATTCTACTTCTTTTAGTTATCTAACTTTAGCACATCTAAAGGTTTACTAATCCAATTAGGTTGGTTCTATAGTCCATTAGATAAGTCTAGAAAAGATATACAACTCTGTAAAAGGAACCAAAGGTCAATTCGGACCATAAAGGGTCCAATTCATCAAAATAGCAATACTGTTAGTCGGAACCGATTTAACTCAGTCAAATTCTAAGTCAGATAAGTCAGCTAGACTGACTAGAATGACTAACATGCATATTTCTAATGCAACACAAAAACAGAACAAGACTCAAATGATGCATTTCTAATCCTCTTGCCAAAAAAAATAGTTTGAACATTTCTTCATTGATTCAAATCAAATACTATATTTCCATGAATCCATGAACTGCAACTTCATTACATCTATAAGTTCAGGTCCACATACATAGCATCCATATCAAAGTTTACAACCCCAATTTCCATTATCCATTACCATTTTGTAAAGCCTTGCACTAACCAAACCATTACCCTGAATTAACTCTGGCATTTAACCGCCCAACATTTTCATTCCTGCAACATCCTAACCACCAGTATCAGCACCACCATTACAACAATCCATTTCAGTCATACCACCTACATCGCTTGAACCATGCACATCCTTTGCTCCATCTGTAGTTCAAGAACATCCTTCAATTCCTCATTCTGTAACAAATCCATAACCTCAGTAAAGACCACTATCATCACACAAATACCTAACATTCATCTAATTCCATATCAACTAAAACCTGAGCTTCATAAGCATCGCCAATTCAATAATAGACCACCAACAACATCATCTTCAGTTATTCCTCAACACTCCACTTCAGCTGTCGCAATAATTCAACACCACTACAACAGAATCTAACTCCATCTGCACCACTACTGTTCAATTCTTATACCTCCATCACCATACACAACCACCAACATCAACATAACCACCACCATTGTTACCAATTGAACATCACCTACAACTCTCGCTTAACTATTTCAGCATCAACACAAACATCACCTCCATCTGTTCATTACCTTCACCAACAGAACATTCATGATATTTACCTGCACTTGAATCACAACAACAACCTCATCTCAGGACAACCATAGATCAACTTAAGAACTACCATCTCATTCCCATTATCACCTGCAACTTTAGCTCAATTATCTTAACCATACAGTCACAGTGATATCCTTCTACTCAGAATCTTCATCAGGTTCAATTCAATAACAATCTATGTACACAAATAACCAGTACTTCAATCCCTTCATCTGATTCCAATTCTTCCACCACCGACCAAAAATTACAGTAACAAACTCTAACCTGATAAGAACCCTCATTCATAATTCCTAAAGAAACTCAAATTAAACCTTATACAATTTTTTATACCCTAATTAACAACAAACCCACGATAAAGACTACCAAACCAAACTCAATTTCATAAAGAAACCAACCAAAACAGAAACCCAAATTTAATTTTCAAATTAAGAAAATCCTAATTTACCTGGTTCTGTGATTCTTCATAAGAACAGCTTGACATCAACAAATTAATACCAACCCATTTCGTTCTCCATCACCAACCACTCAAATCCGTCTTTAATTTATCAATTCTTCCATATCTTGAACACAAACCGAATTCACAGTTGTAACCAGTTCTTATCCTCACGATCCAAATCAATCGCAGAACCAACATCTTCATCTTCGATTCAACGTACTAACAAGTTTCTATGAATCACTAACAACAAAACTAATTTCAATTCAGCATAACTGAATTCGACATAGAGAAAGAGAGAGAAGGAGAAGGAAGAAGAAAGAAAGAGAAGGAGAAAAGATAAATGGTTTCTCTTAGATGCATTACAAACGGTTTAGATGTAAAAATGGTTATTTTTCCCTGAAATCTTCTAGTTCATTATCCGATTGACACGCTCGAGTAGTCTATCTCGTGATAACTTTTGAGACCTATCTAGTAGTACTAGTTTCATATCCAAATTCGTTGTGATTAATCTCTATTAATTAACGTGTTAAACTAATTGAGTTATTAGCGGCTAAAAACCTGACTGGTCAAAATCAAATGTGAGTTTACAAGTGTTATCAAGAATGAATTCCGGAGTCAAGATGTGAGAATTGTGATATTTGGAAAGAAGCACAAAGATATAATGAGGAAATTATACAGTTGATTTGTGTGGTCCCATTGAAGTTACATCACATGGATGAAATTTTATTTGATGAATGAAGAGGGCTTTTAAGTTTTAAAAAATTGTTGATCAAGATATTTGATAAAGGAACAAAATATACTGTTGTTGATAGTTTCATGGAAGAACATGGTATTCTACATCAATTAAAGAAATCAACAATGTATGTTGAAACACATTATTGAACACCCTCGTTCCAAATATATAAATCTATAAGAATTCATGAGACAAATAACATGTCCAGTATCATCCCATTTTAGGATGAATATTAAAATCATAACAATCTTTATTGATCATCCAACAATAACTTCCCAAGAAGTCACCCATCTTTAGATTTTTCTTATCCAAGCAAGCTTAACATTCTTTCTAATTATGAATCCAATTATAACGGTAAAAAAAAAAAAAAAAAACTCGGTGTAATTTTAGGATATATTATTACATATATTCAATTTTTACCAATTAAAGGAAAGAAATGGAACTAAGAAATTAATAACTACTTCATGACAAAACTGAGGAAAGACGTTGTTACTAATGCATAACCAATTGATCCAAAAACACTAGCAACAACTGCCTCACATATGACAAATACTCTTAGTTTTCAAAGGTTGATTCAAAATCAAGTTGAATGGAGGAGTCGCAAAACATATTTATATTATTATCACAATAAAAGTGATAGAGTAGCCCTTGTTGCAAAAACCTACTAATCAAATGTGATAACAAGAATGAAAAATCCAGCGAATATAATGGGTAAGTTGACGTAGGAAATTATTTAATGAAGAGGGTGAAATTGTTGATAGTTTTGCAAGAAATCCCACACTACACCCTCACAAGAATTTTAGTCATTTTAGGATGAACAATCACAATCTTTATTGATTAATCTCACAAATTTTACAAGAAAGGAAAGAAATGGAACTAAAGAAATTAAGTGACCTTCTCTCCTAATGATGATCCTCCTCTCTTAAGCCTGCTCGGCTCTTTATATAGAGAATTACATAGTGGATGACAGCTAATCTGTCCTTTATTTTAGGATCTGACTTGCGGTATTTCGCAGGCTTACAAATGTACAATTTCATAAATGTCTTAAATCTCGCTAGATCTTCACATCTTTCTCGTGTTTACACTGCCGTTTTCTGCTACGTCATTTCTCAAATTATCCTGCGACATTCGCAATGTGTTGTTGGTGAAGATTTCGTAAGTGTATCCTTGTTGCGATATTCTGATCCTATATCTTGCCTCTTCTCATGTCTTCTCTGCGAAGGAGAGAATGACATGAGAAATTGTACTTCAAAGTGCCGCAACTGCCCATCTTTCCAATGTTTTTCTCTATCGTCCAGATTCCTTAAATTTAGCGTAACCGTCTACAAGTGTCATCATTCCTTTATTTACCGGTTAAACTGGTCATCTTCTTTATCTATTTAAAGAGGGATCTGACGAAGAAATATTTTTCTTCTTTTACTTCTTATTTTACTTCGTCTTCATCTTTTATATTCTCTGTAACTCTTCATCGTCTGCAAATTTTTTCATCTTCCATATCTTCCTGCTATTGCTTCTTTTTGTTCCCATGGAATCAGCAAGGTTAGTTTTCTTCCTTTTTTTCTTTTGATTTTGCTAAAACTGATCTTATTTTACTGGAATCATCTTGTTTATTTTGTATTTTGTGTAATTCCCATACTATTTCTGTTTCAGCAAAAGCACTTTTAATGTTGAATCTACAACTCAAAACCCTAATTCACCCAAAAAATCGCATCCCAAAGTTGTTGCGAGAAAAAGAAAGTCTGCGAATAATAAGGTAATAAGAAATATTATTCTTTTAATAACAATATTATTGCCTCTGTTTCTTATCTGGATTGTTATTCGCAGGGTGACAAAGATACCAACAACCCCCCCCCCCCCCCCTAAGAAATCACGTCTTCTTAAGATTGTTGAAAATTTTGCTCTATTTTCTTCACTTATCCCTTTAAAATCTCTTGCGGTACCTTCGCAATCTGAACCTTTTCTTCTCATTCGCGAAAATGTTGCCTCAGACGTTTCCCCTTCAACTGGTCTTCTTACGAACGAAACCCATCTTATTAACCCTTTTGCGAATGAACCTCTTCTTCTCATGTTGTTAATGCTTCTCAAATCGACTCTTCCTTAATCCCAACTACTAATTTTCCTCAAACTTCACCTTCAAACAACACAGTTATTACGAAAAGTGGGAATTATATAAATGCCCATTCTTTTGATGGGTCCTCACAATTGCCCTTACTACCAATATGTATGCCCCTGCCTTTTAAAAAGAAAATTAAATTAATTCATAAGTCCAAGTTTACCCCCTATGTAAATGTAAATTAGATCTATTAAGGCTTTCCCCAACGAAACAAAATCAGTTGTTTCATTTTTCTTTCTTATATTCTCCTCCCAACGACAGCCACCACCACCATCTCCCACCGACAGGCACCGCCACCATATTCAATCGTCGCCGCCATCGTTCTAACATTACCAGTTCCACCCTTTTATAGTTCCACTAAATCCACCACCACAACCTAAACAGTCTATTTAGACCGATTCAGATTCAACCAGGAATCTTAAATCTTTTATATAGATTTTAGAATTTCAATGAATCTGCAAGATATTCGTCCGTCCAGAGTTTATCAATGTATCATCAACTTGTCAATCAGGTTCTTCCGAAGTGGTAAGAGATTGCTTCGATTTTTCAATATATCTTAGATCCGAAATTAAACAAGTAACGGGGTTCTCCTTTCCTAATTTCTTCTTTTCAGTTCATAAAAGATGCAACAAAAAAAAAAAAAAAAAAAAACGATGCAAACCTTTCTTGCTGGGTAATCTCGCTTCTCTATATAATTAGATTCTTAGTCATTTTTGAATTAAAACTAAGCTGTTGGGATATAATACTCAGTCGTTGTCCCGAATACACCATAATCTCCTTATAGAAGTTGACTCAATTGATCAATAAATCAATAGTGGAAACTGGGAACAAATTGGATTAAAATCTCTAGTCGATTTGTTTATTCTTGAATTTTACTGAATGTGTTAAATAATATCTGATTACTATGAGGGATAGATAAAATTAGATAGTAAATGTTTTAAATAGTATCTGATAGTGGAGCTAAGGATTGATGATAGGCTTAGAAGTTTAACAGAAGATAAACTTGGGTAATTTTTGTTCAGTGTCTTATTCTATATAGTGGCATGTATGTGTGGTGGTTGGTGGTTGATATTGTATATGTGGTTGTGGTGGTTGATATTGTTACACGGTCTTTGATTGGATTAGTTTTTGCTTAGTCAGATTGTGATTGGTGATAGAAGAGATGGAATTGGTTGGGGACTGGAGTTAGAGCTAGTGAGCGTGTATGTACATGGTGATATTATTGAAGTTGGTGGACTAGGATGTGGAGGTGGTGCTGGTTGTCAAGCTAGATTCTCACATTTTGCTTTCAATGTATATATGTTCACATCTTTATTCTTAAGTTAAACAATATTATGTTGACCATAATCATTAGTAATGTATATGTTTTTCATTAATTTAATAATTTTGTTTTTGATTGGTGAAGCTATCCAAATGCTTGTGTGCAATATTTTTGTACACAACATACAAATAGGTAAAGGTAGTTGTTTTTTAGTATTGGGAATTTTGATAAACTGCCCCACTCTCAATTTACGGTTTAATAAACTGCCCCCGTTTTTTCCAACTTTTCAAAACTGCCCTTTCTGTCTTCTTTCCTGTTAAAGTCCAACAAAATTAGTCAACGCCCATTTACCCGGTCAATACTGCCATCAAAATTACATACATATCCTTGGGATATCTAACCAGTCGAGATAAAAGAAGAAAGGTGTGATAAACAGAAGAAAGTCGTCACCCTCTCTTCTCTTATGCTTCTCCTTCATCTTCATCTTCGAAAATCAACTGCTGCTCCTTCTCATTAAATTAGCTTCTTTCTAATCTCGATGCTAAAAAAAAGGATTTGTAGATGGTTTTAAGAGTGAGGTTAGGGTTTAATTTTGGTCTGATTGACGGGTCTGGACCTATTAGGGTTTGTTGATGATGTAAACAATGAAGTTGGGTTTGAAGGAAATCAGGAGATCGGATACCGGAAAACTCAGAGACGAGGGTTAGGGTTTTATTTTGATTTGATTCTGCTGTTAGACAATAAGAAGAACCAATATGTTAGAGTTCTAATTTTGATTTTGTTGTTAACACACATGTTTGATGATTAATCTATAAAATTCGTATTGTTCCTTTGAAGTTCTGTCAATTTGCTATGATGGGTTTGTTTTAATTCATCTTATATTTGTTTGAACTTGAATTTGATTAATTAGGGTTTGTGACTGTTAATTTAGGGATTTCTTTAAATTAGGTGAAGATGCAGTTCTTGTTGTAATTCAGGTGAAGATGCATATGCAGTTCTTGAAGGTGGCCATGAAAGAGAAATAAAATGTTGGTGGTGGTACGCAGAAGACTAAGGAGATGCTGGTGCAGTAGAGAGCTGAAATTGAGTTGGTTGGTGTTGAGTGTTGGCTAAAGAATGGATTTAGATGTATGTTACTAAGGACAGGGAATTGCAGGTGCAAGTAATTGAGGTGCAGTTCAAACTGGGAAGTGGTGTTTTTGTGTTACTACATACCATGGAATTGCATCTGCAATTGTAATGGTTTAGAGCTAGGGAATCAAATGCAGATGGTCCTGGTAGTGTTGTGGTGCAGTCAAGACTCAAAGGAGGATGTTACAGAAAGCTGAACTGGTTAGGAGATAATGTGTGCTGCTGCTGTGGGTGTTGATGAATGCTTTAGTAAACTAGGGTTGGTGTTGTTGCAGTAGTAGGAATTGTACAAGGAAACAAACAAGACTCTGCCTAATTAATTCTTCAGTGAGTCGACTCAGTGACTCGTTGAAACCCAACTCTTTGACTCAGCCAAATCAGACTAACTCTATTGAGGGATTTTGAGACTTTTATCAGGTACCATCTGGAACTTAACGGCCCTAACAAGCCGTTAGACATTTTTTGAATAAAACGGTCAAAGAAGGGGCACTTTTGAAAAGTTAAAAAAAAAACGGGGGCACTTTTATTTGTGCATTTCAAAACTGGGGCACTTTATCAAAATTCCCTTGAGTATTCCGTAATGACCCATCTATCAATGTAATTATCTAAATATGCGTGATTTAACATGTCATGTTGCCTATAGATATGGGAGTTGATGATTTCAGTGCATGCCAAGAAAGTATCTTTGTCGTGTCAACCTAAATGTACTGCCTTCTTTCTTGATGGCGCCGCCTGGGTCGCTACTTTCAAAAATAAGGTAGACAGAGTGTGTTACATTAGTAAATTCATAAGCTAGCATTTTACAGATGGTGGACTTTTCTTTCCTGAAATGCTTGTTTGCTGTTTTAGTTTAGATACAAATTTTGCTGCACAAATAACACTTATGACCTTAGCTCAGCATACTTCCGTAAGTATATTTTTAATGTTCATTTTGACAAATTTATGCTGGTTCTATACACGATTACTCTCATGGTTTGGTAATTCATTACTTTTTGTACTCGTTGTACTGAAATCTGGAATAAACAAACTCAATTCCTATGAATATGAACTATACCCAGAGTTATCTCCATTGGAAAAACTTGAACTGGATTACCAACGAAAATTTGAAAAGCCAGAGTTTTCAAAGCTTCCGAAAGAGGTTTGATGATCCATTATCACCAGACTCGGTCGTCGGAGGAGATGTGTCATTCATTCATTCACTCTTATCTTTGAATATAGCGACTTTATTTGTTTATGGGAAAAAAGTCCCTGGATTTCAGTTTTTATGGGATCAACTATTGTTGTTGATCTCATTTATGCGATCAACTACTGTTGTTGACACCATTTTTATGGCGTCAACTACTGTTGTTGATGCCATTTTTCATGGGATCAACTACCATAGTTGGTTAGATCATTAGATGCTAGTTGGGACCATAAGTATTTATGTTTTTACTATCTTGTTTTCCTGAATTTTCAGTCTAGAGAAAAATTAAAAGCTTATTATCACTCCATTTGCAAAGAACTGGGAAATTTGGAAGCGGCTATGCAATTACTTGAAAGGAGCGATTTGGTAAGATTATGCATTTATTAATTTAAAAAAATTCATTTTCTTCAATAATGTGAAATTACAGAAACATTGAAGTAGCTTTATTAGAACTTGTGGTGTAATGGTATCACTTCTAACTCTAGTCAGAAGATGCGTGTTCGATTCACGTCAGGTTCACTAATTTTAGTACATCAATTTTATAGATCAAATTTGATTGTTGATGCCAGATTTGGGGATCAACTTTGGTTGTTGACCCGTTCACTGGGATCAACTTCTATTGTTGATCCCAGTGAATGGGATCAACATCCATTGTTGACCCAAAAATGTTGAAGTATTTTTTCATGTATTGTGTCAACAAAGGAAATCGATCAACTTCGGTTGTTGACACCATCTTTTGGGATCAACTTTGGTTGTTGATGCCATATTTTGGGATCAACTTCGGTTGTTGACACTATATTATGATGTTAAATTTGGTTGTTGAGGACATATTATTTTATTTTTATTTTTTTGATTTTTTGATTTTTTTCTTTGAGGATCAACTTCGGTTGTTGACACCAGATTTTGGATCAACTTTGGTTATTGATGCCATATTGTGGAGGGTAGTGGTGGACTGGTGGTGGTGGCGGACGGTGGTGGAATAGTAGTGGTGGTGGCGGGAGGTGGTGGCGAAATGGTGGTGGTGGTGGCGAGTGGTAGACTGGTGGTGGTGGTGGTGGGTGGTGACGGGCAGGCGGGCGGTGGTGTATTGGTGGTGGTGGTGGCGGCGGCGGCGGGCGGCGGTGGACTGGTGGTGGTGGGATGGCGGCGATCGCAGTGGTGGGGCGGTTGGTAAGTGGTGGTGGAATGATAGTTGGATGTTGGTGATGGTGGTGGGATATTTGGTGGTGCTAGTGGTGGTGGTGGGGGTGAAATGGTAGATACAAATTTTTGTGATATTTTGAAATAAAGAAATATATTATATGAGTGAGGGTATTAAGGTAATCTAATTTTTAGTAGATGAAGTTTTTAAATGATAGGGGTATATTTATTGTTGTATAAGGGTATATTTGTTGGGTGTCAAAACCAAGGGTATTTAATAAATTTACCCAAAATAAAAATGATTCAGTTCCTCAATCTTCTAATATCACCACTTTTTTATCTGAATTTTATTCCTTTTCTAAAGACGCTTTAGATGGGATAGATATTGTGTTCCAAACTTTATCTGATGCTTTGGATAGTGTCAAGAAATCTTCTACTAACCCCATCAAATTGAGTGCTTGCGAAATTTTAAATAAGTATGTTGGCTCTGAGAGAATGGTTTCGCAAACAACATTGGAGAGGGAAGTGGAATTTTGAACAAGAATCTCCAAACGATGACCTTGGAACGTGATGCTCTTCGTCTGGAAAATCAAAAATTCCAAAATATCTTGCTGGATTGTGAACTTCTTCGCAAGAAGAATAATGAACTGAAAGGTACGATTTTATGATCTTCGCCTTTGATTTATCTTATAAGTAATTATGTCCTTTTCTCATGCAATTTTCTTAAAATCTTTCATTCGTACGCTAAGATTTAAACCAGAAACGAATAATGAAGAGATATCAGTTCGAATCTGCCGCTGAAGAAGCTCGTGTTGATAGAGATATTTGGATGGATCAGTATAACTGATTAGATAACCTTCATACATATTATGTTGATCAAATAGATAACCTTACCAAAGAGAATACTCAATTAGTTCAGGAGCAAAACTCATTAAGTAGTGAAATATCTCACCTCTCTTATTCTTTGACTAAAGCTAACTTAGAGATGGAAACTTTATCAGATGAAAACAAAACTCTATCTCAGGAAAAGCGAACTCTCTTAAATAAGGTGGCGGTCTTTTCGCAGCAACTAAATACTCTTTAAAAGGTGTGTGATAACCAAGAACAATCTCTTCACTCACTGAAAAATGAACTTAAGGAAGTAACATAAACATCTATTGCTGAGAGAAATACACTCATCCAGGGTAGAATAGCTTTAAGTATAAAGGCAAGCCAGCTTAAAGAACAATATTCCAAATTAGAAGAATCTTATTCTTCACTTGCGAAGGAAAATAATTTTCTCATCTCTAAAGAAAAGAATCTAAAATCTCGCCTGAAGGGTTTAGTTGGAGATAAATTTGATAATGCAATGAATCATTGGGAGAATACTTGCTTGGCACTAATTCAAAACATAATTTCGCAAAAGGATGCCTCAGTTATTTTTTCTCTGTTGAATCTGTTTATAATATGCTACTTGCTAATTCTTTATCTTAATAAAAATTTATTCTTTCATTTCGCAGATTCTTAGAGAGATCTTCGTTCTTCCTTTTCTGATTTGGATTTGAAGTATTCTAAAATTCGCAAGGAAAATGCATCGCTCGCTGCTCACCTTGCTCGTTCTCGCGATCGAGCAGAAAGGAGACTTGATTATCTTGCCTATTTTAAGGATATCCAAGATAGAAATCGCCAAAAATCATTCCTTTGCCAAGTTCACCTTAAAGATGAAGTTCTTGTGAATGAAATTTTGTTGTCCAATTCTCTTCCTGTATCAATTGCACCTTTAGAAGTAGATGATAATGAAATTCCTCGTGCTGTTGATAGTGACTTTGATTATGAAAGTGACATGGAAGCTATTTCTCAGGAAGAAGATGAAGTAGAAGAACATCCTACTAAAGAAGCATCCGCTGGTGATGACCAAGATGGAAATGAAAAAGAAATTCCTCTCAAAGAAACTATCACTGGCAAACATCAAGGTGGAGATGAAGCTAGAGTTAATCAAGGTGAAGAGAATACTGGCGAGAGTGAGAAAAATAACGAAGAATGCCCATTAACTCCTTCTGGTGAAGTCAACATTGAGGATTGAGTTTCTTATTTAATTCTGTCTTCTTGAGTTGTTTCATGTTCATTACTTTTTGCGAACAGTGTACCTCAACCAACTTTGAAATTTACTCTTTTAAAACTTTGCGGCGAGAAAAATAATGCCTCTAGTTTATTAATTCCCATACTTGCCTCTCATTATCTTTCTTGCGATGAATGATCTGCATAAAGAATAGTTAGTATTTATAAAAAAATTGTTATGTTATATGGTCTTATTTTGCATTCCTAGATAAAGGTCTTATTTTTCCACCTTTTGTCATTGCGACAAAATCGCAGGACGTCTCTGCACTTTCATGCAGAAACCCATTGATCTTGCCTTAACCTTTTGTTCTTTCGTCATTTTTGCTGCAACAATATGACAAGCCTAAATTTTCTTGCGAAACTAAATCCCCATGACATTGTCGTCTTGCGATGAAATTGCAGGACGTCTCTGCACTTTCATGCAGAAACCCATTGATCTCGTCTTATCTTCTCTTTTGTATTATTGCCTCTTCAGGATTATTGCACAAATATGACAAGCCTTGATACTCCCGTGAGTAAAAAGCCTCATGACATTTGCGTCTTAAGACAATTATCAGCTCCCTAATGGAGGGTGTCGCCCTTATCTTCCCCCTTCAAGGAGACGTACTTCTGCCATACAAAACTAGCTCCTCTCATCCGGTCTTGACAACAACCAGTTGTTTTCGCAGCCTTTTATCCCTTTTTACTATATGTCTTATGGTTACGAGACTGCACCCTAAGTGGGGTTTTCTTCGGGCCAAGTGCATCATAGTCAAGACTTGCCAAGAATGGCCAGGGTAGTTTCATACGCCCCGGGCACTCTTGGCTCAACCATGTACCTCGGCGCCTTGATCATACTTTTCACTCCTTAGGAGAGTCCTTATTACCTTAGTCGCCCAACTTAAGTCATATGCTCAAGTTGAGAATCCAAGTTGCCTCTCCTGAATGGGCTTTCATTGACCCCAAATCTCCATAACTTAGGTTCCAGCAGCGGTATAACCTTATCCTTGAGCCATGCAACAGATACCCCCTTTTATGACGCACTTTAGGTCTTACATTTGCCTCTTGCGAAATTTTATTCGCGAACTAGGGTGTACGTCATAAAGGTTCGTCCCATTCTAATATGTCATTATTTTCTGATTTTCTCTTGCGAAATTTTCGCATATTCTCATTTTGTCTTGATCTTGAATAATCTCGCAACAGCTCTTACATAAATTTTTTTTGTTCATATTTATTTTATTGCATCATACATTATTTCATTATCTAAGGTTTCTCAAAGTCCTTCACTGGTATTATCTCTTTAAATATAATATATTCCATGGTCTGTCAAGTCTTTGACCAACATCTTTACCCTCTGGATCCATCAATTTGTATGCCCCCGTTCCAATTATCTCTTTTATAACGTACGATCCATCCAATTTTTTCGCTAGTTTCCCACCACCTTCTCGCTGGTAAATTGGCGTCTCGCGAAGAACTAAATCACCTGGTTGAAATTCACGTGCCTTGACACACTTATTGTATTCTCGGGCTAATCTTCGCTGATAATTCTCCATATGCTGTAAAGATCTTTCTCTCTTCTCTTCTAGCTCATCAACTTTGTTTAAGATCATACCAGCACTAATATTCTTCTCCCAAGCCTCTCTCTTTGTTGTGGGAATAAAAACTTATGTTAGTAACACTGCCTTAACTCCATATGTCAAATAGAAAGGTGACATTCCTGTAGCTTCTCGCCTAGTTGTGTTGCAAGCCCAGAATGCATTATGTACCTGTTCGCACCATGCTTTATGATGTCCTTCTAACTTTTTCTTCAATATGTTTGTGATTGTCTTATTTGTTGCTTCAGCTTGTCCATTGGCATGTGGATATAGAGGGGTGGATTTTACACACTTTATATTGAATGCATTGAGTAATATTTCTATGTTCTGCCCTTCAAATTGTTTCCCATTGTCAGATACCAATTGTGCTGGAATTCCAAATATGTAAATGGTATTTTCAAATATGAATATAAAGATGTCTTTGTAGCGAATGTGTTGTACTACCTTTACTTCTGCCCATTTTGTGAAATAGTCTGTTGCGACAATTATGTATCTTTTTTTTCCAGATCCTGGTACAAATGGTCCCACAATATCTAAGCCCCACTTTCCAAAGGTCCATACACTTGTTGAAGATGATAATGGTGCTCTAGGTGCATGTATTTTATTTCCGTTCCGCTGACAATCTTCGCAACGTCTTGATATTTGTTTTGCATCTTCATGCATATATGGCCAATAATAACCTTGTATTTTTGTTTTGTATGCCAAAGATCTTCCTCCACTGTGACTGCCAGCATCTCCACTATGTAAAATTTTTAATACCTTTTCTCCTTCTTCTCGTGTCGAACATCTAAGTGATGGTCCATTAAATTATTTTCGATATAATACCCCATCTCTTAGTTCATAATTTGTTGCATGACTCTTTAATTTGTGTGCCTCCAATCTGTTTCTTGGTGTTTCCCCTCTTGATAAATATGCATGAAGTTATGTTCTCCAATCTGCGATATTGTCTCTTGGTTCTTCTTCACCACCTTCTATTATCATTACATCTACCTCTTCTTCCTCTTTTTTATTGATTGATGGTGATATATGTTGGATATTGGCTCGATTTTAGAAAATATCAGTGTGATTTCCTAAATCAGTTTTGACTGATTTTTAGAATTATGTTTAGACTTCTATCTAAACAAGAGTTTCCTATTCTTAGCTAGTTTAGGTTACCTAATTTGAAGTAAAGCTTGGTTTCCTAACTAAATTAGAATTTTGGTTTCCAAGTATCACCCTATTGTAAGCCTATAAATAAAGGCCTAACCTTTAGGTTATATGTATCTACATCAATTACATCAATCTTATCTAAACCCTTAGGTTGTGGACATCTATTTCCTCACAACGAATAGAAGTTATCTCTCCATTAGAAAGATGTAGATCCTCTTATAACTTTAGGGCTGAGAGAGTTAGGAGAGAGTTGAAGGTGAGTTGAGAAGAAGAAGAATAAGAAGGGGTGTTGAATGTCAATTATGTTGTGTATTCTTTGATATATGAATGAAGTGAATTTCTGCTGCCCGTGGATGTAGGCACATTGCCGAACCACGTTAAATCTCTATGTATTATGTTTTTTATGTGCATTGGCTTCTGTTGAATGTGTAGTTTTCTGTTTCTGATGCTAGATCCTGGAATGCCTTGAGGAACAATATAAACCTCTCGGCACTACAAACTGGTATCAGAGCCAGGTTTAGGTTCTTGAAATCTAGGGTTTGCTCGTTTGAATTGGGTCAGAAATGGTATGTGAAGATATCAAAGAAGATGTCAAATTTGAAGAAGAACACAAAGACAAGATGACGGTTTTCTTGACTGAAATTTGTGGTGGAAGATTCGTTACAGTTCTGTAAACTGTGGTGAAGAACCGTGATAGTTCCTAAAACTTGTGGTAAAGATTGGTGATAGTTTTAGAACTATGGTGCAAGGTTGTAACAGTTCCGTCAGAAAACGTGGTATATTGAATTAGCAGTGGATTTGTGGAAGAAGACATACTTAGAGATTGAACTAAAAGCCTAGAAGAAGATGCATCAATATGCATGTTGTAGAATCAAGTAATGTCGGCATTGTGTAGCCTCATGTGAAGAATCTTGGAGACAAGATCGTTTGAATTGCATCAAGTTAAAGAGGTCAATTTTTTAATTTAACAAGCACAGTTTGAAGTATCAATTACTCATAAACGAATGTATTTGAAGTGTTTCACATTCGTTGATTGTTGATTGATACACTTGAAGTTGAAGCTCTACTTGAAGGGAGGAGTTGACGTTGGTATACTTCTTGAAGCATAAACCCTATGTATTTTGAATATCATCGAGTAAGTAATTCCATAACCTTATTAACTAGTTTGAGAAAGGTGTTTGGTTGTTTTTGGTCTTTACCTCGCTTGTCTCGGACTTTTGTGGACTATTTGGGAATACCTTGTTGGTTTTGCGTTTGAATGTGCTTGTTTTGCAAGCCAAGTTGCAAGAAAATAAGAGTGTCGTGTTTGAAGTACAAGTTGAATGGTTTGTATGTTGAAAGAGGTAAAGATGCAAAATTAAATTTCGTCATGATCCTTAGAATTGTTTGAAGTACCAAGGGGAACAATTGTGAATGTTGCTGGTTGTCATTAGTTCGATCATGTTATCCTCGACGTAGTCGAAGGAACTGGAGAAGAAGTTAAACTCAAGTTTGCCTCAGTTGCATGGTGTAGCGAGGATTGGAGAAACCTATTAGTAGGTATCGTGTGAGAATTATAAATCGTTTGAATGTCTTAGTGTTGCGAGGGAACTAGTGGAAGGTTGATAAATTCTGGGTGAAGAGTTTGATTTCAGTAAGAATTGTTTGAAGCAGCTGGCTATAATCATATTGAATTGTTGATGACAGATTGAAGAGACTCGGTAAATTGGATTTCATATATGGAGATATTGTGTGTGGTGGAGCTGTAGTTTCTTGTTCTATTTTGAAGAGAAACTGTTGAAGATGAGGTCAACACAGTTTTTGGCATATGCGCCTTGGGCATATGGTTGAAGAAAAGTGTTTTCTGAATGTGTTGAGTTTGAAGCTTACTTGTATAAGCTTATGAGCATGGTATTTCTGCAAACTTTTGTTGTTTCCACAACAATGTAGGAGCAGATTTTTTTTCGTACCGTTGAACACCACAAATATGGTACATTTTGAATCATCCACTTGGATGTTTGCAGGCACCTCTTTGATTTACTGTTTTTGAAAGAGGAGCTAGGTGGTTTGTTACCTTTGTTGTTTTGATGATATTTGGCGGAGAATGAAGGTGTTTACCTTTTGAAGTCATCAAGTTGAAAAAGTGCAAGACCGTGGTGGAAAAAAAGATAGGTCGTGAAGATATGTTTCCGATTTCTTGAGGTGAAAAATCGGTTGCAAGGAACAAGATATCACTGTGGCACTTCAAAACTGTAAGGTACAATACTACTGAAGTATATAGTTAAGCGAAGAAATCGCAAAACTATTTGAAGAATGTGGTATGTGAATTGAATTTCCTTTTTTCGTAAGGAAAGGCATTGGAAAACAAGGAAAGAAGTTTCAAATTCAGACGTGAATGTTGAAAAATGCAGATCTAGTGATGGTGTAAAATTTTGAGTGCTTGAATGCTTTTATGATTTTTAAGAGTTGGAGTTTGAAGTTGAAGATATTAAGCATTCGTTTGAAGTACTAAGGTACAACTCGAGAAGTTTGAAGTTGTTCAGAGTGTTGAAGAAGAATCTGAAATCATTAGATCCATTTGACTATGTGGGGTTTAAAATTGTTTAAACGGTGGAGTATTGAAGAATATTTTCAATGCAGTTGCAGTGATAAAAGTATTGAAGAATGGGAATATGTATTGTTGAATATGGAAGTAGAAGTGTTAGATAGTGCGCAATCTAATACGGTTGAATACTAATTCATGCAGTTAAGGCATGAAGTTGAAGAATACAGAATCATGCAGTTTAGGATTTTGCGAACATTGTGTGAAGGTGGAGAAGGAATCAAGCTTGGAGTAGAAATTTCCAGTTTCGAATATATGAAAATATCATGAATAATCACCACATGGTGTACTGGAATGTGTTCACACATATGTTTTGGAAACTTACAAATATTACATCTTTGTAAGGTATGAATTATTTCATCTTTTGAAGAGAACTTCATCGGTATGGGGGTACACCATACATTTGCATGTGATGAAATATTGAACTCTGTGTTGAAAGAATAAGTGTTGGAATTTGAAGAAGTAGGATGGAGGAAGAGCTCAAATTTGACAAGTGAAGTGGTGAGTTGAAGTCAAAGACTATATCCTACAAGTTGAGGCAAATGTGCAAAGAATTGAATCTTGCAAGTTTGAGGAATATGTGCATGTGAAAATATATGAAGCTGAAGATGCGTCAAGAATTCATATATAATTAGATTTGCTGAGAAATTAGCAAAGCAGCAAAAGAAGTGGTGGAATTCGGGTAAGGCCTTCCTGGACTTAATCATGTCTTTTGAGTTTGCTACACTGTTTTGGTGTATCGGTGTCTTTAGACACAGTTGCAGCTATTATAGGATTGAATTTGTGAAGCACATGTTGAAGCACATTGCATCCTTAAAAGGGATAAACACCATATGATGTGTTCGTGTCAGTTGACACATTTGAACCTTACACAAGGATTTTGGAAGTTGTACCAGTGCAACATCTTAGGATTATTGAAGTATGAAAGCATCACTAGATGATCGAAGTATTGAATTCCTTTCATGGAAGTGAAACATCTTCGGATGGTTGGCACCTACGGGTGAGTGAAGTATTGAAGTCCTTTTATGGAAGTTAAAGATCTTCGGATGATTGACACCTACGGGTGAGTGAAGTATTGAAATCCTTAAGTGGAATTGAAGTATCTACGAATGATTGGCACCTCCGGGTGATTGAAGGAAGTAGAATACGAAGGCGTGGAAGGTGAATGTTGAGATTTCATGCCAAGGTGGAGAAATCAGAGAATATTAAAGTTGAAGTTGTCCTAGGAATCTTGCCAAGGTGGAGAATTGTTGGATATTGGCTCGATTTTAGGAAATATCAGTGTGATTTCCTAAATCAGTTTTGATTGATTTTTAGAATTATGTTTAGACTTCTATCTAAACAAGAGTTTCCTATTCTTAGCTAGTTTAGGTTACCTAATTTGAAGTAAAGCTTGGTTTCCTAACTAAAGTAGAACTTTGGTTTCCAAGCATCACCCTATTGTAAGCCTATAAATAAAGGCCTAACCTTTAAGTTATATGTATGTACATCAACTACATCAATCTTGTCTAAACCCTTATGTTGTAGAGATCTATCTCCTCACAACGATCAGAAGTTATCTCTCCATTAGAAAGATATAGATCCTCTTATATCTTTAGGTCTAGGAGAGTTGGGAGAGATTTGAAGGTGAGTTGAGAATGTGAAGAAGAAGAAGAAGGGGTGTTGAATGTCAATTGTGTTATGTATTCTCTGATATATGAATAAAGTGAATTTCTGCTGCCCGTGGATGTAGGCACATTGCCGAACCACGTTAAATCTTTGTGTCTTATGTGTTCTATGTGCATTAGCTTCCGTTGAATGTGTAGTTTTCTGTTTCTCTGAGAATGTAGTAAGGTCGCTCTTGTTGTTCTTTCGGGAATGACATTTTATGGGGGAGAGTTCTTAATTGAACTTGTGCTTAATTTCCAAATCTTTGTAGGGAGTGCGGTTGTGGAATATTTTAGGAGTTATCTTGTATCTTTATGAACTCCTTGATGAATACACTAAGTTTCGACTATGTGAAATCATCGAAACAAAGTTGATATGTTCTCTTTTAGTCATGAAGCATCTCTATGAGAATTTCATTATGATCCCACTAGTTTTCGTACCTTTGCCAATTTCTTTTGACAAAAAGGGGGAGAATTAATGTGTAGTTCACACTAAAAATACATATGGTTACAGATCATTATGTAAGGGGGGGTGGTTTTCATTGTGAGATGAAGTATTTACTAATGGGGAGTGATACATATCACTATAGTATTGTTGTCAAAGTTGTGATGCAATTGGACTTTGATGCTCTATAATACTATGACACTATATAACAATGATTCAGAGCTATTGTTTTCTAATTGTTATGGGTACGGATCTTTAACAACTATGATGCTGAGTTGAACATGTTCATAATCAGTGGACTACTTGGAATTAACGAAGATTTCGAGTAATGTTGAAGAACCAAGGAAATCAAGCATTTGTATAAGAAGCTACAAAGTTTAATTATTTTTTAATTCATATGTATTGATAGTTTTGTCACTAAAATTGACAAAGGGGGGGATTGTTAGAGCACTTCTCGGTCGAACTCGCAAGCATTGCTATCTCAAGCTTGTTTTTCAAGTTTAGTTGTCAAAACTATAAGTCTTAATTTCTAGTCTACTTATAGCTAAGTCTCGGATTAGGATAGAAAGTGTTGTTAAGCTTTAGACTTCATGGTGTTCATCGATTGAAGACGAAGAACTACTAAGGGGATCTTGTGGAACTTTATCAACAAAAGGTATATGGAGATTTGAACTCATCTATCACTCAAAAGTCTATCTACTCTATCTCCTATTTGAGAAAAAAGTCGTTTATCTATATAGACTTCGATTATACACATTTGATATTTCGAGCTGAGTTTATCGCTTACATATTTATCAAAATATGTGTTGGATATTTCGCTTTGACCAAGTTCATCTTATATTCTTGACGAAACTTAAAAGATAATCATGTGAAAATCGCCTGGTAACATCTTACATGACTTGTGTGAGACAGTCATTTGATGTAGACTCGGAATGTTTTGTATTGATATTGCTTTGAAGCTAATAGTTTGTGTGAGACAACTATTTTCGTCTTCGAAAAATGTTTCAATGATTGAAATAATAGTTTAGAACAATTAACCATGATTGGATATAACATAGTATGCGTACTTGTATGCTAACTATTGCAAGTTATTCCAAGTCCGGGAACCATAGTATGCGTACCAGTTGGTTAGTTGAAAGTACGGGTACTTAGTATGCATACCTGTATGCTTACCAGCGTAAAGTTCAAGTCCGGGAATTCAACTGAGTTTGGAGGTATGCATACTCGTTCGCATACTGGCGAACCCAAATCAGGTCCGGCCACTTAGGTATGCGTACCCTTTTGCATACTTGAGTAGGTTATGTTCTAAAATCGGTTTTTTCATGAACTAATATATTTATAAATTATGGAATTAAATCTTTTGAAAACCGTGTCTATAACGTTCATGAATTGATTCAAGTGAATCCAAATCTATTTTTCTTCAATTGTGTCTCGTATACTTCTATGAGAATATAAACAATTGAACAATTCTAGAACTAGTTTCATTTGAGTCATTTGACCTAGTTGTGATTGAGATGAACAAGGTTGATATGAAAGTGTTCATATGGCTAACTTCGGTTAAATATTGTTAAGCCAATAAGGCGTACATGTTTAGGTACGGTTACTCATATCTAAAAGAAGTGACTTTTTATTTGTGCGTGACAAGCTAAGTTCGATCTAACTGTTGAAAGATATTAGCTTAAGTATAATCAGGTATTCATCTAACGGTGAATATTGAATGCTTTGTTACCAAGGTAACATTGATTGAAAACCTTGATTTGAAAACTATATAAGGGAGAACTCTAGCAACTGGGAAACCAAATCCCCACACCTCCTGCGTGATACTAGTTACGACTAGAGTCGGTTCTCTTTTAACCTAGGTTTTTCCTAAAACCATTATAGGTTAATGACTTAAAGACTTCATTGGGATTGTGAAGCCAGACCCAACTATTTTATCTGTAGTTGTGTGTTCTGATCTTGCTATATTCTATCGTATTAAGTACTATATTCTCTAAGATTTGCTCGAGATTTAATCTACGATAGGCAAGATAAAAAGTCGTCACAAACATCTTTGTCTCATCATTTGTGATTTCACAATATCTTGTTTTGCTACTATACGATTAAGATTATTGTGAGGTGATTGATATTACTAGGCTGTTCTTCGGGAATATAAGTCTGGTATATCAATTGGTTCCGGTTCACTTTGATTTATCAAAAGACGGAACAAAACTCATAGGTATTTCTGTGAGATACAAATTTATCTATTCAATAGACTTTTCTGTGTGATACAGATTGGTTTATCAAGTCTTCGACTTTGGGTCGTAGCAACTCTTAGTTGTGGGTGAGATCAGCTAAGGGAATCAAGTGCGTAGAGTCCTGCTGGGATTCAGAGGCGTAATAAACTCGACTATACCTTGATAAGTGTGAGATTGGTTAGGGTTCAACTACATTCAAGATCGAAGCTAACTTGTAGTAAGCTAGAGTCTTCAACGGCTTAATACAGTACGGTGTTCAAATATAGACTAGGTCCTGAGGTTTTTCCGCATTTGCGGTTTCCTCGTTAACAAAATTTTTGGTGTCTGTGTTATTTATTTTCCGCATTATATTTATTTATATAGTTTAAATATCACAGGTTATGCGTAATTCAATGAATTAGATAATCCAACCTTTGGTTGTTGATATAAATTGATTGACACTTGAACATTGGTCTTTGGTGCCATTCAAGTTGTTTCACATAATAATCAGGCTCACGGATTTCTATCTGTTTGATTTGATGATTACATTGTGAAACAAAGATACAACTCTTGGATATATTTCCATTGATTGAGTTTGACTGTCTAGTTGATTCTCTTGGAATTATATTGGAGTTTGTCAATAAAGATTTCCTATGAGAAATATTTTGGTGTGGTTGCTATACCCCCGCTTTTTCAGTTTTATCTTACACAAAACTCCTTATTACTCACAAGTGCCTCGAATTAAAGTTATCTAGTCTTGGATATTACTATAGAAATACATGTCTAGTCTGTTGAGAGCTAAACACTCAGTCAAAGGACATCATGGATATAACTTAGTAAATACAAGAGGTAGTCCATGATTCCACTAATCCTTACGAGAAGTGAAAACATGTTACATGGGGGATCGTGGGTATTGGTCCGGTGGTTTATAAAATATGCGGCATGGAAATCTCTGTAATGAGAAAGTAACGAGTAGTTGTGACAGTTTAAAGCAGTCGAAGAGATTATGGGGTAATAGTCAATAAGTTTCCAAAAATTTTCCTAGCATAACGAATATGACTTTACCATTACTTCAACGGACTTCATCTCTCTATCCCTCCCATATATCCACTACTTATGAGGAAACAGTGCGTCCTTTATAAGTATAAATAAACTCATTTGTATATCCAGAAGAACATAATAAGCTTACCATTCTCAATCTATGATCTTCCATAGTTCAACAACCTCACACTCAGAAATACAATCATCAGTGATTTCCTTAAATTTCTACGCTTTCCCTCCTCTAAGATCAACCCATATTCTCTCATTGTAACCGAAGAAAAGCTTGAATGGCCATATTCTTGGTTTCAGTTTGTTTTGTACGATTTTGATCCCCAAACATAAAACAAGTACTTCAACAGTATATTAATTTTCCTAGAACCAAATTTTAGGTACAAACAACTTCTTTATCTGCGGTATTCCCTTCGAATACGGTCTCCGAAATATCCCAACCTTCTTTCAAAGTTTCACATGTTGAGATTCATGTTCCCCCCCCTATATCTAGCCGTGTCATATATTTAAAGACGAAAAATGACTGTTAAACTAGTTTGATTAGTCTCGAATGCATAGTGATGTGAAACACTATATTGTTGCCTGTAATACCTGTTAAAGAATCAAGTAAACTACACTCGCCTGCCTTATATTTTTCAATTGTTAGCAATTTCAATGTCTGTATGGATAGATAATATTATGAACTTTATTAAAGGATTTCCTTAAACAATGAATAACACAGTTAACTTTGTTGTGGTTTATAGGATAACTAATAAAGTCGGTCATTTTGTTGCTTAAAACATTCTTATACGGCTGAACTGTAAATCATAAATTTGTATTGCTAGTTATCAAGTTGCATGGGTCTCCACAATCAATAGTGTTAGATATGATTGCAATATTTACAAACAATAAGTAAATTGCATGGTATTCAGCTGCTAATAAGTTCTTCATATATACCATCCTCAAACCAATGGTCTGACAGAAGTTGTTAGCAATGTAAAAAAACATATTTATAACGCTTCACGATAAACATACCCAAAAGTTGGTTTACTTAGTTGTCATGGTATAATATTGTATAATACATGTTATCATACTTTGACCAACATTATTTCACCTAAAGATATATACGGAATCTCACTACCAGTATTAGTTATTTATGAATCGACAAAGGAAAAGACTTTGAGAAACATGAATTTATTGGAAGAAATAATCAAATCTTAAGTATGTTAATTGATTATTTTCAAGTAGTATAAAATATATTGAAGTAACATATATGATAATGCAAGATGTAGAGTTTTAGGTTATTTGTTTATTTAAACATACACCGCACATGGTAAATTATAAAGATAAATGCTAAGAAATTATCCCATAGGTATTTCAGACCATACAAAGTGTTAGAACATATTGACCAATTAAGTTGAAATTGTCGAAGGAGACTAGGATTTATCCGAGATTTCACATGGCATTTATTAAGAATGATTTTTTGGATAAAATAACACAACTGAATTTGGAAGAATAATGAAGATTGTACAACGATGGCCGTAATATAATCCATCTTTGAGGGCTAACATGAATTTAATAAAGGTAGAATGATCATAGATAATCTAATTATCGCAGCAATGTCACATGAAGGCTTTAGTTGATGCCAATTCGTATGTCATTTGGATTTTAAATTTAATTAGGTCTTCAATCAATAATTTATTTTTTGGAGGAACTCGAGTGGTATTTTCCTCGTCAGAGTTTTCATCTTTAAGAGCACGATTTATTTTATTTTAACAACTTTTATAGTATTAGCTAGCCTGAATCTAAATAGAATAAACTTTAATGAGATGTATTAGTTTTAGCTTGAATCAATTTAATTAGATGGATTCTTTTAACCGAGAATTTTATTGTTATTTTTGTTTAACAAAAATGGATATGAAACAAAGCACGACATCTTTATATTAAGTATGCCGGTATGGCTTATGCTATGAGATTAAGTGAGTCAATGAACCATAATGGTGCAAACCATGTCAACCCTCAATATTTGTAATCAATATATATTTTGTTTGCCTACCTATGCCCTTCCTAGCAATACTAAAGGATGATGTAACTTTCCAAACTATCATTTTTACCTTTCAAAAACTACATTCCTTGATATAACTGAATACAAAGTTGGAATCGTATTCGTATAATATCGAAGAGTTCCCTGAAACAAATAAGGTGGAATTAAATTCATCAATTCAGGTAACCTTATTACAACAAGGTTTTGATATATAATGTAGATGGAGCTGGTGATGTTAGAATGGTTAAGGTTAAAGTAGCATAATTTAACTTGGACAAATATGAAGAGAGGTTGGGGTCAGTTTTGTATCGCTGACGCAAAATGTGATAGATATCACGACATATCAAGTCAGTATTTATCCACTAAAAACCTATCCAAATGAAACTAGCTCATTGATTTCCTGTCATGTTTCAAAGTACAATATTAAGTATTTTTAGCTTAATAGAAGTTCTCTAAAGAAATCATTTTATGTGTTTTTTATTACAACCCAAACTAAAATTTTCTTGACACAACTAAATATCAAACGAATAATTGATTATATGAAATGGTAATGACAACTTCGATGATGGATATCAGATGTTTTTATACTCATCCAAGAGATTTTGAAGAATAAGGTAAGTACAAATTATGTTAAGAGTTTATTTTGTGTAATCTATTTTGGTTTATCAACATATCCAATTGCAAGAAGAATAATTGGAAATTATAAATAAGAATCGATCAAATGTGTCTATAGATTCACATGTTGTGTTGGTAATTTTAATTATAATTAATTACTTCGGTAAATTAATGGAAATAGTATCAACGGTTCATATCTAAGAGGAGTAGCATATACTCAGTCCAAAACAAAAAAATTCTAATTAAAACACTATATAATAGGCTTGACATCAAGAAACTTTATTATTTTAAATAAATACTAGATTTGTGCCCGTGCTATGCATCGGGTATACTTAACTTCTATTAGATACCCGTTGTCTTCAATTTACTATCCCTTTTCCATCACTTGAAAAAATAGAGAATGCCATATTGAACCTCGTCCTAGGAGCATTGCAAGACATAAACTGAACACACAACATACATGTTCAACTAACAGAATTTTCACTAAGTGTAAGTCATGTTAACAACTATATTTATTTCATGGAAGCATCAACCAATAGCTTCGAATTATTACCAATTTGCATGCTTACTGTTAATTCTATATCCCCCACTGTTCCTATGCATGTGTATTTTTTCGAAACCTTTTCGTAACTTCACAACTATTGGCACAATAATAACTTGGTCAATCGGTCTAACCCATGTCCCCTCATAGTTAATAACCGAGAAACTATCTATAGGTTCCCATATAAGAAGGATGCACATCTAGTTTGGTTGCACTTGTATCAAAGGCCCGTAGAACCATTTATAAATATTTTGATTTTATCAGCATACATTGAATAATTTAGTTTGTCAGGATATTAAATGGAAGTATTAGAAAGAATATATCATATACCTCCCCACACGGACTGGATAACGATTTTTTCAACTGATACTGTGACACACAGTAGTAAGAGGTTTCCCACTTCGCATTAACATAAACAGAAACTCTATTGGACAATGTTATTTCCGAACCATTATGACATTAACCACCATCTTACTAAAGATTCAGCTTCTTGTCATCTGGTTACCAAAACAAAGTTCAACAAAATGAACATATAAAATTGAATAATATATAAGGATGATATAGCCATTACGACTTTAATCACCATCCTACTAAATATTCAACTTCTTATCATCTGGTTACCAAAACAAAGTTCAACAAAATAAACATATAAAATTAAAGGATATATATAGGAGGTTATAGATGTGCGAATTCTGTGAAGCCTTCTAAACGTCAATCTCCAAATTTTTTGTTACAAAAGAATTCAAGAGAAAACATAAAATAAAGTAGGAATATGAAAACTTACAATAAAGGTGAAAGTTTTAGACTCCCTTTGAATAGGCATGGTAATACCCATTAAGATGAAGTGGAATTAGCATCAAAATGTCGAGCATCGCTGCTTACATCATCGAAGATGAAGTGGACTTAGCATCAAAATGTCGGGCATCACTGCTTGCCTCATCAAAATTCGGCAGTTGCACTAATGGGTACTGACCAATGCATCCTGAGTCTGCTGCATGTAATAAAGTTTACATTTGAGTAAAATACCACTTGTGTATACGTGGAAAAGTATAATGACACTGAGATATATGTGTATAATTAATGAGAGACCACGATATTTATTTTGATGCAACGATGTTCATATCCACACAGGAAAGTTGCAGTGACTATTGACCAACGTAGAACTTGTAGTGTGAGAGGAGAAACTATCATAACTTGGGTCTACAAGGCTAGTAAGACTCATCATAATTAGAAGTAACTACATCCCGAATTCCTGGAAACAAAATTCAAAGAAGCAAGGTTAATGTATACATAGATGCTATAAATGTGGTACTGGTTCGTAGATACAGTTATAAATAATCTATGAAACGTTATTGTTTTCCTATCATGCCATGATCCTCCTGTATACATAGAAATATAAAATCATGACGACATGAAAATAGTAAAGAGATACGACTTGATTATGAATAGATAATAATAATATACGCCTTACAAATAATTAGGGAAAAACTCATTTCTTCGAACAGTAACTTGTGCATGGAAACGACATGAAACCAACACACGGATGAGTAATAGTTTAAGCAAAAACCAAAAATGAGTAAGCATTATCATTGAGTTAATTTTGTAATCAAAACTGCACTGCAGCACCGAACACTACAAAATAATTTTTCACTACCAAGTATAAATCAAATTGACTACATATGATAAAGGATGCGGCAGACATTTATAGCACGTACATACATCCTCCCTCAATATATTTTAGGAGTCACGGAGATGGCTAGTATCTGCGCCGGTAACAGTTTCAATTACCAATGCAGCAAAGCAGAAGCAACAACATCACAAAATGATCCATCTGCTACTTTGAAATTATTATAGTTATTTGTAGTATCATTAAACTTTTCGGTGTTCACCCACAATGTTGACCTCTCCCCAGAATGGGAAGACTGCGAAACATCAACATTCCCTTTTATGTCATTTTCCTATCTCTCGGGGAGTTGAAATGAAATTCCTTCCTAAAAAAGTTTGAGTAATTGATAAGATTTATTGCAACGTATACAAAGTAAAACCATCCAAAAGTCACCTTCAGTATACAAACTAAAACAATCCAAAAGTCACCTTCAGTTTTTGTCTGTAAAGTTAATGTTTCAGCTACACTTAGATTTATAATGATGTGATAAAAAAAAGAGGCACAGGATATAGACCTAATAAATATAGTCATTGCACCATGGAATTATATGTTAGTATGGAAACTCTACAGAGCAATGGAAAAGATGCAAACCTTTTGTGCAATGCACTGTTGCCGATGGATCTTTTCGTTTCACCCTTTCTCTTCGGTTTATTTCGATCATCAATCTTCTTTGTGGGATTAGAGAAGAATTTATTTATTTGTAAATATTGTTGTGGTGATCTGACAGATCTTAATGCGACATAGAAGGACTTGTTGAGTAACAAAGAGAGTCTGAAGCTCCCAGCAATCCTAGATGTTTTTTTTTTTTGAAACTGTTTTATTTTTATATATTTTTGATTTCTTTTTACTGGTTGCCATGTTTGAATTCTTTAAGATTGTTTTTGATCGTAGTACTTCGCGGTGTTGCATTAGATCTTTTATATACATTCTTAGATCTCCGTTTTCAGCTAGGTTTCTTCTGTTTTTTTGGTTAGGTTTCCTAACGTAGTCAGTAGTAACAGTTTCCTAACATAGTCACGTCGTGAGTTCCAAATTGTCACGGCTGGGTTTCAAGTTAAATTTGGTTTTTTTCCCCATAATATGTCTTGAATTCCAAATTTTATTTGGTTTCTTTATTTTTTTTTCTTTCCTATTAACCAATCATACGTTGCCAAATGTCCTCACCATGACTCTCATTTCACAAAACTCTAAAAAGTATTATTTCGACCAATAGGAAGAAAAAAAAGACCAATAGGAAGCGAGGGTTTCCTCACCGTTCAACGTGGTGGCTTTATTTGTCTAGGTTTTTAAGTATTTAGATTATATTTTCGAATATAATAAATTATTATTGTCGAGAATATAAACCTATATATAAATGATAAGAATTGTGATGCATGTTTATAATTTTTTTCATTTACTATCTACTCACTCCAAACTTTTATATATTATATTTTATTTTGCATTTTATTCTTTGCTGATTCTACTAATTGTATTGGTACGAAAAAAAAAATTACATATTCAAAATAACATAATGATAATGCTAAAAGGTAACCACCTGGTGCATACCACGAATTGCTTCCTACTTTTATCAACTTGTGGTCTCTAAAATACGCTACCAAATTTCTCTCTAAACCAATCAAAATCCTTAGCTAAAAATAGTATTATTAGCCTAACTTGTGGTCTCTAAAAATATGTTACCAAATTTCTCTCTATACCAATCAAAATCCTTAGTTAAGAATAGCATTATCAGCCTACTAAGTGAGTTTTAGTATATATATATATATATACTAAAATCTACTAAATAAATAAAATAATAAGTAAATGTCCGGTATAACATTATCTCAGATGATGTTTAGGTTTAAGTCATAAAGAGTATCTAAAACAGAACTATTGTTGTTTATTCCTCCTAAAATAGTGGCACTTATTACTCACCTCTTCTCAATTCAAACCTTCTTCCTGCATATTTGTAAACGTTCTCTATTTATAAAGTAACCACTAAAATCTTATGAAAAACATAGAACAACAAAAATAAAGGGAGTGAAAACTGAAGAGTCAAACCATCTAGAGCTCATTTTTCAAAGACAAATTCAAAATACTTTTCCTTTTTCCTTAATATAAAATATTACACTGCTAAGATCGACAACAACACATCAAGGCATTGCATTATCAACAATAATGTTGCTATCGTTTGTCACCCTTCCTGAATAAATATATCATTTTCTTCATCTCATCACATAGTGACACAATTTGGATCTTCTGTCGATCACTATGAGTCTCGTCCCATTGAGAATCCTATTGCTAGTGGTCCCCCATTTAAAGTGTTTTAAAGTGTACATGCCAAGCATCATAATAATAATAAAAAAATAACCTAGACCATGGAAACATGCTTAACATACTAATGAAGATTTGAAACAACTTATGGTACTTATATAGAGTAATTAATAACTTATACTTATAGTTTAACATACCTCATGACAACATACACTCGCAATTAAAATACTAATAAGAATAAATCAATGATATTTTCAGGTAGAGCTTCTGTTAGTACGATTTAAGCAAAGAAGGATATGAAACTACACCAGCACGTCATTGTTAAATGATGCGTTCAGGTGTGGTTTATGCTTTGAGATTAAGTATGTCAACTATCCACAATTGTGCGAACCAGGTCAACCCTCAATCTTTGTAACTGGTACAAATTTTTGTCCACCTACCAATATTTGAGTGATGTACGCCAAAAATATCTGAAATCCTACAAAATTTGTATATGAAATATCATAAATTATCTAGAATTCTTGGATACGGATATCTGATATTAGGATTAAAAAATATAAGGTTTTTGATATGGATACAGATATGAAGGTATTTGTACCAGAAAATATCTGATTCGAAAATTTATATAAATATGGTATTTCATCTTTCATATTTAATTTTTTAATTTATTATCTGATTAGAGAAGAATTGTATTTTTTATTTTATGTTTATCATAGACTTATAGATAGTTCAAAAGTGGAAAACCAAATTGACCTTCTATACCGTAAGTAATTTTACCATGCTATGGTGTTATTCCCAATTCTATTTTTAAAATTGCGCCAACTAATGTAGGTTAAGAATTTTATTGGGCGTGCCAAAATCTATATAAAACAAAACACCTCCCACATTATTGGATTTGTACACTCCCGGACACACTAATACCACTATTATCAATGTTGAACATAGTATGGATGGAAAAGTATGCGAGTTTAGGGGGTGAAATATTGACCTTCTCGGATCCATATAATGCTACCACTATTTTGATTAAAAGTGAAAATAAAAATTATGACAACCAGTAATTCTATTACTCTTGTGATTAGTCTAAAAAAGAAAACCATGTTGAAACCGATGTCATCCGGTAGTTTTGCAGTTTAAAAAAGATTTAACTGGTAACAACAACGTATTTCGCTTTTATTCTACAACTCAAAACCAAAAGTAGGTCTAGTCAATTGAAAGAATATTAAAGAAAAACCTACATCCAAAACCAAAATCTGTCGAAAAATCATAGCACGAAGTCACAAGGATAGAGGTGGTGGTAAGAAGAAATGGGAGGCTACATGATCCACAATGACATGATATTTCAGATACATATTTTTTTGTATTTCATAGTAGACTGGTCGTTGATATTATTTTTGTGGTATTATGATTCAAGTAAAGAAGGATATCAATAAGAATCATCAGCACTAAACACGACATTGTTAAACGATGTGTTTTGGTGTGGTTTATCCTACGAGATTAAGTGTGCCAATGATACACGATGGTGCAAACTAGGACAACTCTCAATCTTTTTATTTGGAAAAAATATTTGTCCACCTAACCGTGCCTTTCCCCAATTATGATTTTTTTTTGGCAAGTAAATAAACCAGGCAAAGCAAACTACTAATTCATGCATTTTCTAGAAATTAACAAAAACCAAACAAACCTACTTAATAAACATAAATTTCGGAAGACAGTTTAAATTCCAATCATTTCCATGTCCCCTCACAAGTATTTAGACGTCAAAATCTAAATGAAATTTCCCATTACACTATCAAACTGTCCAAGAGTATATCTTATATTTTTTCTTGTTATCTTAGCGCACACCCCTTTCCAATACCTACCTAAACGAGATTTTTACCAACCAAAAAATTTCTCTAATTCACAATACGCCTTATGGTATCTCCAGATTCCACCCCCTATGATCAATAGCACCGTAACAACTCGCAGCATTGGCAGTCAATGCTTCGTATTGCTTTTGAGTGGGCAAGTCTGATCCATCAGAAGAGAAGCATAGAGCCTTCACTTGTTGGACCTTTTGAGACCAACTTTCGTTCTCCTTAAGCCATTCAAGCAGTTGATGAGGATAATATTCCTTCACTCTATCTACTTAGTTAGTGGCATTAAGAATTCCGCCCCTTAGAAAAGTATCGAGAAAGCCCCACACATAATCAAACCCTTCTTGTTGTTGGAAGTGGAGTAGCATGTCGTGATACTCATCTAGGTCCACTATTTCAGCTTTCAATTCCCATGCTTCCTTGTTGGTCATATTATACCTCTTTTCATCTTTATACCCGATTATTTTTTAATTAACTTTAACAAAATGCACGATCTGACGAGTCTCTTGATCTTTCACATGGTTTCTAAAGACTAACAAGGATCTTCAAATCACATCTTTAACAGAACCTATACACTTACCATGTCAAGTATCTCACTCTTAAACTTTTTATTTTCTCTCTCACCTCGTTGTTTCATCCTTTTGACTCTAAAAACTTTATCCATAGAGTTATCCTTACTACTCTTCCTTCAGCTTGTTGCTTCATCCATCTCAATCTGTAAATATGATCCAACTCCAACTATCATTTCAACCCTTCAAAAACTACATTCCTTAAAATAATTGAATATGTACAAACACATAATCTTCCCCATACAATATTCAAGAGTTCCTTACGAGAACCATTATTACAACAAGGTTTTTATATGGAATGTAGTTAGAGCAGAATATATTAAGACGGTTAAGGTTAAAAGTAGTCATATATATACTTTAGTTAGGATAAACATGAAGAGAGATTGGGTCATTGGTAGGCTCGGAAAGATACCTACTATTGTGTATACTGCAAGTGAACAGTGTCGACAAGCAACACAGGGCAAGCACAGGTCGAACCACAGAGACTTGGAGAGTGTAGAAGTTGATTCTAAATCCTGATTCAGAGAGTAACCAAAAGGGGTTTGATTTTGTCGATCGACGATATGATTTTCAAGTGACTGAAATAATAAAAGTAAAAGATGCAAATAACAAGATATGTAAACAATGATAATATGGATACTAGGGTATTCAAATCCACCAATAACCTATGATATGCATTCAACTTGTAATATTATTCTTGTCCTTATAGTAGATTCAAGTCTACCGTATAACTAAGGTGTTTCTCCAATGGATAATTTAATCACAACTAAAGTATTTCTCCAAAGCATTAATTGTCTAATTAAGCACAACTAATCTAAAGATCAATATTTGGTTAAGCATGAGTTGTAGCATAATCAACATAGAGATATTCTAACTACAATGGATACATGGCATACATTGTGAGAGCAAGATGTTGAAAAACTTGGATTAAATTATATATTTAAACAATTCTAAACTTTCAAGAACAAGATACAAGATATGAATACATACCAATGAGATTAGGGCTTCATCTAAACCCTAGTAAATGGAACTAGAACATGAAGAACATTACAACAAAACTTAAATTTGATAAACTAACATGAACAAGCTATTCTTGGATGAGTTTTCAACACAACAACCCTCTCTATTTATACACAAAAATTCTCTCTCACTTGGATTCGAATTTTGGCAATTATTTACTCAACAAAACATGTTTTCTCACTTGATGGATGTTTTGGAATACAATGGGTTGAGGTGGATGTTTTGGAATCCAATGGTGGTGAGGTGGATGTTTTGGAATCCAATGGGGTGAGGTGGATGTTTTGGAATCCAATGGGGTGAGGTGGATGTTTTGGAATCCAATGGTGGTGAGGTGGAAATGGATTTGGGTCCTGGGTTTTGGATCATGGGTTTTGGATTATGGGTAGGTTAATCCCATGTATGGTAAACAGGTTGCCACTAATGCGCGAACGGGTTGCAACACTTCCAACTTTCTTCTCTTTTGTCTTCTCAATTCTTCCAAGCTTTATTTAGTACTTAAAAACACAAAATTAATTAATACAAATATTTATTCTTGAAGATGGTAAAAATGAAGAATTTGGGATAATATATGACTTTGAAGCGCGAAAGATGAGTTAAGTGCCAATGAAAAGGTGTATGAATATGCAATATTTGGCACTCATCAGTCATCATTGGATTTATTGATCCAAAATATGTCAGATATCGTGCTATGTAATCAGTATCCATTCATTGAAATTTTATTCAGATGAAACTAATTTCTTCATTTTCTTGTTGTCTTTATAAATAAAATATTAAGAACTTTAAGCTTAATATAAAAAAATCTTACGAGATCATTTTGTGTGTGTTTTTATTACAACCCATAGTAATATATTCTGGATACAACTAATTACCGAATAAGTAATTGATCATATAATAATTGTCTTTAACTAAAATTATGAAATGACAATACTAACTTCGATGATGGCTGTCAGGTTTCTTTATTTTGTGTAACTAATTATCGAAAATTTAATTTATCAAATAATTACCTTTTTCAAGTCGCAGTATAAAACAATACCACTTGGATGATTGTTAGTAAGTGTCTTCATAATTATTCATGAGCTCGTCAAGAATACACGGTGAGGAAACATTCCGTTAAGAATATATTTGTGTAGTCTATTTTGGTTTATTAACATTTATAATATGTATTTGATGTAGCCTTTTGCAAGTATGGACACCATATTATGTTTTCCTTCCCAGGCCAAATGACTAGTATTATGTAAAGGCGTTACGCTCAAGTCTATGTCTAATAATACTTTAAAATGTATGTAACACAATAAATGCATCCCTCGAGGAGCACTGGATTATTGAAGAGCTGCTCCCTCAAGCTATAAATATGCAATATTAGGCTCAAAGATAAAGATCTCACCTTGAGTCGATCAAGGTCCCTAACTTGAAAATTTTATCATTGAAGTGCAAGTTCTCTATCTAGTGTTTCTTTGATTATGTTTTTATATTAGTAATGAATTTATCTCTACTTAGGTGCAGTGCTTAGCTTTTATTAAGCAACTACATTTTGGCACCGATTAAGGGGATATTTCGACTCAACCTTATGCAATCGGGAAAAACTTATTTAGTTGTTTTCTAGTTTGATTTCTATTTATTATTGTTTGTTTCTATTTAATTTTCCTTAAGTTTATACTGTGTCTATTACTTTACAACATTTGCTTTTCAGTTTGATTATTTTTTTATTGTTGTTTGTTCCCTTTGTTGTTCTTTATGTTCATACACTGTTTATTACTTTACAACATTTGTCTCCGTTTATTATTTAGTTGTGCTTTAGTTCGAAATCTATTTAGTCTACTTTAAGTTCATATTCCGATTACTTTACGACATTTGTCTTCGCTATCAGTACTTTACTGGGGTCATTTTACGTATCTTGAACTCATTTATCTGCACTTTACTTATGCAATATCACGACAAATAAGTTGTTTTTCGGGTTCTCTGTTTGAGAAACACATAATGAAAACTTACCCAAAAATCACAATGAAAACCCTTATAAATAATCTAGTTAAGATTTACAACAAAGAAACTACAAATTACTTGTTACAATTCAGTTCATGCAAGAAAAACGTGATTTCTGAAATACATGTTTATATGTCCAAAAATAGTATAAATGCTCATATATTCGCAAGGCGTGTCCATTCCAGATATTAGCTTGGAGTAACCTTGTAAAAGAAAAAGTTAACACACGCATCACGTGTACCGAAGGTAGTTAGACCAGCTTTACGATTTATGTTCGTATTAGTTCTTCTCATCTTTATAAAGTTGTCTTGAGCTATGGTGTGCAGACCAGATGATAGTTACATCATTATCCGAAAAGAGTCCCTTTGAAAGAATATCTATAATGTTCACAAAACAAATCTTTTAACAACAGAATTTTCCAAAGTATAAGAATGTGAGAATTATACCATCAATCCATTTTTACGAGGAATATGATATAGTATTTTCCTAGTTAGTAAAAAATAAATTTTATCTTATTAAAACCTATATACAACAAATAATAAAAACTATATTATATGTTTTTCAAAATTTGCATTTGTTTCCTTATTTTTTACATATTTTTCTTCTTTTGATAATTCTACTAGTCGATTCGTTAAGATAACAATAACATTTTGAAAAATATATCAAAACAAAAAGTTAACCACCCAGTGCATATCATAGTAAATTCGGAGTTTCTCATGTTTGTAGTTTTTATATATCCACTTCCAAATCTTTCTTTAGCGTGCCGAATCAAAATCTTTAGTTAAGACAATATTTTTAGCCTACTATATCGGGCGTCTAGTAATCAAACGATAACATATTGACTAAAATCTACTAATTAAGTACGGTATTTAAATAATCATTTGATGGTGTAACATTATCTCTCTTAATTTGGAGTTTGATCAGGTGTAATACATAAAGATCGGGCAATATGGATCTTCATTCCACCTAAAATAGTGGCATGTATTACTCACATCTTCTCTATTCAAACCTCCTTGTTACATACATATATATAAATAAATAAATATCATGTAGTTATAAAACAATCACTAGTATCTTCGGAAAAACATCAAAAACAAGAACAAGAGGGAAAAACATAGAGAAATTAATACCACCTAAAGATCATTGAGAATTCAAAAGACTCATCCTTTGACCTTAGGCTCAAAATATTATCGTCAAGATCAACTATAGCGCAACATGGTATTGTATTAAGTATCAACACTCTTCTTGTTATTGTTTCACACCTTTCCTGCGAATGTTTTAGTATTGGCCAAAATATGACATAATATTGTCATAATGAATCAAACCCCTAATGCCTATTATTTAGTATTGTCTACGATTCCCTTGGAAATCAGTTAGGTAGGTAGAGGTAATATATTTTTTATAGTACCAGAATCATCTAGGTCTAAGCACAACCTAACTATTGTAATTATGTGTTCGAAAACCTTTACAATTATTTGAGATGAATGTATAACTTGTCCAAATTTATGACAAGTTTGATTTTAAATTGGCAAGTTATCATTAAATTTTCTTGCTGATTTTTGCATAATATTTAAAAGTCTACCTAGAATCAACCATATGTTCTCCATATTTCAACCGATTGTGGAAAATCAGATATGTAACGTAACCGATTTTAATTATGCGTGAACATTATCAATGTGTTAGATCATCGCTTGGTCAAACTCACAAATTTGGATATGTCAAGCTTGTTGTCAATGTTAGTTGTGCAAAACTATATCTTGATTTATAGTCCACTAAAGTCAATCATGGACTAGGATTAGAATGTGGTAGTTGAGCATCAGAATTCACCGAATAACCCTTGAAGATTGAAGAACGATGCACACATCTGCAATGACTTCATCAATAAAGGTACATGAAGACTGGATAAACTTGATGTTCACAAACTAATTTAAGAGTTCGTGAACTATGCAAAAACTTGATGTTCTTGAACTCCAATGTGCACAAGAGATCACGAACCTATTTATGGGTTCATGAACTAGGAAATTTCAAGTTTTTATTGCACACTCTGTAGATTTACTCTTGCATGGACAAACCAACTTAAGGATTCGCGAACTATGCACTTTTGAGTATGTTCCTAGAACTTTTTACAACTTCCATTGTGCACGACTAACTTAAGGGTTCACAAACTACGCATCTTTGAATATGCTCTTGGACACTTTTATACATATCGTACACGAACCAATCTAATGGTTCGCTAGCTATCATATTTTTGGGTGTTCATGAACTCCAATATTGCTTGACGGTTTACAATTCTAACCGGCTATAATATTATGGGCTTACTATTGTGCATGGTTCTCGAAAGATAATCATATTATACTTTTTTTTTTGAAATTAAAAGAAAACTTCCCACATGCTTACATGGTTTCCATTATTTGGAATCAATCTATATTGAGAAGTAGTTCTTAAAAATGAGAACTATTTCACGAACTTTGCTTTGTTTGTAAGAAACCTATCCATGTTCATCATTATAATTAGAGGACTCTCTGCAATCTAGAATCTCAATCCTAATAGGTTGTGTCCTAGTTGCATCTACGGTCATCCTCTAAAAACACAGGTATCCTCGAGAAACTTAATTAGACTACGACTTCTGAAGTCTTCACTTAGGGATTCGTGAAGCCCGACCAAACTATCTTTTACCTGATTATTCTTGATATCTGAGATCTTATCTTGATCATCATAGTTCTTGTTTATTCTCAGACTCGTCTCTTATGTTATACGACCATTCAAGAATTATTCATTAAGGAATAGGATTGATAGAAGTTATAAAGTTCTCTTTGTCTTAGATTTTATAATCTCACAAGATTTAAATATGGTTATAGATTGACTTTGGAATCGGTTAGGCATATCTATAACCTTTTGAAGAGAGTAAACGATCCCAATTGTTGAGGTTTCCTGATATCTTCTTAATTCTTGAAGATCTCTCATAAGAAAACAAATTTCCATGACCTTTATTAAATATCTATCTGAATAAAATCAATTGGTTATCTGTTAAAGGCAGATTAGTTAAAGTCTTCACTGCGACTGAAGCACTCATAAGCCTGTAAAGGATGTCAGATGTGGAAATCAAGTGTGTAACGTCTTGAAAGATACAAGAAACGTAAGGAGTACGACTGTAGCTGAATTGCTCAGAAGGTTAATTTCATCTCAACTACGTTCCAGTCCGAAGTCTGATTTTAGGCTAGTATCCATAGCGGTTTAACACGCTTAGGTATTAAAGCTAGACTAGGTCCTGGGGTTTTCCTGCTACTTTACAGTTTTCCTCGTTAACAAAAATTATGGTGTTTTGTGTTATTTCATTTCCGCATGATATTATTTATATGTATAACTAAAATATCACAAGTAGTATGTTGATCAACCTAGATAGTCCTAGATCAATTGTAAAGAACCTAGTTTTGTAATTCGTATCTTGAAAAATAGATTATAATACTTACTTTTGTTGGTATTCGGTTCTTGTATAATTCTTATACATACTAGGTTGATCTTAATATACAATCAGGAACAAGGATCTTATTCTAGAGATCTATACTTGTTGATTGTACAAGGAATTGTCCATACAGCTTCGTGAACGAAAAAGTTGTTGGTGTAATTAATACTAGGTACCATATCCTTTTCATAATATTTTCACTATGATTTTATAGCCAAGGTGCACGGATTCTTACAGTCTAGACGTTGGTACCCCATATCTTTACGGAGAATTCAATTTTATCTAGTCCATGTTGGGATAAAGCGGGGTGATCTTTACGTCGCTCAAAGATAATCACACTTCTTTTTGTAATCTTCTATTAAGCTAACTTTTTTTTTACGATCTAAACGAGGTATTTTTCCGCGAGGGAAAAAAGATTCAAGTATCTGATTGATGATTTGTTCGTTCTTGCACCGTGTTTAAGTATAAATAGGTAAGTTTACAGGTTACCATTGGCTTAGTTGAAAGTGGTTGGAGTCTGTAATAAAGACTTTCACATCTTTCATGCTTATGGATACTCGGTCTCCTTTTTCTTTTTCTTTTTCTGAAAATCCTACAATATTTCCATGGATGATCTTCACATATGTATTTGGAGATTCAATTAAATCTATATATAAGTATATTTATCTTGACAAGTGATGTATTATTCTGAAAGGGAATATGATTGGTTTAAACTTCAAAGTAATACTGAGATGCTATTATTTTAAATCTATAACTCATTTCAATGGCTATGGAGTCTATATGAATAAAAAATGAAGGAAGGAGAAAAAAAAAATGAGCAAAATTAAATTTGGTAAACTTTTAAATTTTGTTTTTTGACAAAAAAAAGAAATAGAACAAAAAAACAAACAAACCCCGAAGCTGATTAAAAATTCTACCGGAGGATGTTTATCCAAAATCATGTCATGTCATCTACGCATTACTCAAATAGGTTAAGTGAGTTTGGATAAACATTTAAACTAGGTGGATGAAGGCTTCTTTTTCTTTTGCCTCCCACGCATTCCATTAGAGAAGCTCCCAATGACCTTGCTACGCCAGGCCAAATATTTGTATGGGTTTCAGATATCCAAGCTGTAGTAAACACGCAAACTTAGGCCTATTCCTATGCACATGCCAAACTCATATATTTGGCGCATATATACACCTACTATGGGTATGCCAAACTTCCAAATTCATATGCCTATATGCCAGGAATAACATATAGGCATACACGATGGAGTTTTTGCGAGCGATAGAGAGTCCATCGCTCGATGGTCATAATAACGCTCGCCTGTATTTAAAGTGCCAGCTCTAGTCAAGCTATCGCTCATAGGTCTAATCATCGCATATCAGATATTTTTCCAACGGCTACAATTTCCCCCCTCTATAAATACCTAATTTCAATCTCATTTCAACTCACACCAGAATTTCTAAATCTCTTTAGAATTTCTCAATCTCTCAATCTTCTTATGCAAATCTAAAACAATCACACATTCTCTACAATTCTTTATTTCCTGTGATATGGATTCACAATCTCAAAGTCAAGGCAATGGCAAATCTAAAAAAAACCAAAGTCCGTGGTGCAAAATACAACATGATAGAAGATGAATGCATTTGTCGTAATTATGTTTTTATTACCCAAGATTGTATCGATGGTGTAGAACAACATGGTAACACCATGTGGGAAAATATATTTCATAAATATGAAGAAAAAACCATGAACATCAATGGTCGTGATGCAAAAGGATTGGTAGAACACTTCATTGTAATAAAAACAGTAATGAAGGCAAGGAGAGTGGTCGGGTGGATGTTGATTTTGAAAGACAGGTTCGTACAGATTGGCAGCGAAAGTATGGTAAACAGTTCGCTTACGAAAGTTGTTATTATATTTTGAAGGTGTTGAACAAATATAATCCAGATTTGTTATCAACTAATCAACAAGTACCTGAAAAGTCACCATATAATTCTTCTCCCTCAACACCAAATTCTTCACAATTTTCACCAGGTCCACCAAATTCTTCACCAGATAATGCAAGAAACCCAAATGGTAACTTAGTTTTTAATAATTATGATGATGGTAATAGAAAACTTCTAGGGAGGAAAAATGCAAGACTAGCTAGAAAATTAGCTCAAGAAGGAGGGAGTTCCAGTGGATTTAACATGGCGGAGTTTATGGAACATCAAAAGACCGTCGAGAAGCAAAGAGAATTTGATAGGAAATTTAAAAACAGGGAGAGTAAAAAAAGTCATCTTTCTCAAGAAAAATTTGGGTTTGACTATGACAAGCATAACATTCTTCAAGCTAACACTTCAATTATGAACGCCCAACAAAAACATGTGTGGCAAATCGAATATGACAGGATTCAGGCACAGATTGAACAACAAGCTGGATTTACTAATAATGTTGATGATGATGAGGAGGATGAAACTGATGATGAGTTTGATGTAGTAGTTCCTCTAGATGATTGATGTATTAATTTAATTTTTAATTTGAAGTATTGCATTTTAATTTGATATGTTGTTGTTGCCTTCTACTTAATATTAGTTTGAAATGAAAAGTGGATTAATTTGAAATGTTGTTGCTCATTAACTTAAATAAGTCTATTGCTTAAATTAAAATACATAACTTAATCATTATTGCATAACTCATTGTCTTCCACGCTCTTCCCAAAGATTCAATCTCAGATCATCTCTTAAACTGTCATACAAATTTTGGTTCTGAATGTTATTAGTCATTTGAGCATAAATCCTTGCAGAGACGCCTCTTTCTGGTTGAATCTCTGGCCTCAAATCTTCATCTTCATAGTTAGTCCACTCTGAATCACGACGGGTTTTCTGAATTACCATGTTATGAAGAATTATGCAAGTGAGCATAGTCTTGTGCATTTCACGAGGACTCAACCCACGATATGAGCCACAAATGATAGCAAACTTCCTCTTCAAAATTCCAAAAGCACGTTCCACATCCTTCCTCGATGCCATTTGGGCATCGTTAAAATGCCGATATGATCGTCCCAATGCACCGGCAGGAGGCTGACGGTAGCATTGAACCAAGGTGGACCATTTTGGGTAGATACCATCCGCAAGATAATAGCCATGAATGTACTGATGGTTGTTGATCGTGAAACGAACTTGGGGACTAATTCCATGCTTTAGATCTTCAAACATGGGCGACTTGTGCAAAACATTAATATCATTTTGTGAACCCGGAAGACTAAAAAAAGCGTGCCATATCCAACAATCATAAGAAGCAGCAGCTTCAAGGATAACTGTTGGTTTTGGATAATGACCTTTATATTGATCGGCCCAATAAACAGGGCATCCTTGCCATACCCAATGCATACAATCAAGACTACCTAGCATTCCTGGGAATCCCCTTTCCTCATTCTCCCTCAATATTTGTCTAACATCTTCCTCGGTTGGTTTTCGTAAATATGTTGGACCAAAATGATTAATCATTACTTCACAAAACAATGAAAGGTAAGTGAATGAAGTTGTTTTACCCATACACAGGTACTCATCGTTCGCATCCGCTGGTCTGCCATAACCTAGAATCCTTAAAGCCGAAGTAACTTTTCGTTCAGGACTATGACCTCTAATATTCAGTGCATCAAGCTGATAATTAAATTGAGGTTCTACTCGACAAAGCTCTTCAATAATCTCTCACCAGATGCTGAGGCATGCAGAATCGACCTTGGAAATCTCGATTAGAGTACACACAATTGGGAAGAAAATAATCGTGCATCAGCTTCTGATGGTAAAATTATCTCCCTTGATACGTATACCTTCTTGAGAATACTTCTTGTGGCTCTGGAACTTTAGGTATTTGCCTTGTATGTACAAGCATCAAAGTGTCGATTAGTTTATTATCTTCAGCTTCCTCATCATCAAGTTCTTGTAATCTCATTCGATGCATTTCTTGCTGTAATCTAAACCGATTCATAATAACATTCCTCTCTTCATTGGATCTCGCCATTGATGATTATGAAATTTAAAATGAGAATATATAGAGATAAAGAAATTGGTGAAATATACGTAGAAGTAGGTGTGAGTAACTTGGAGAAATACGAGGGCGTATATATAGGAACCAGTAAGTGGGGGTGGGGGCGTTGCAAAATATATAGTGGTCGATAATCTTAATATCACCAGGTATACTATTTAAATCGCTCGATGTAATGTATAACGATAGCGATACTCATAATATTGCCAACGTTGTTGTCAATAACGCTCGCTAGAAATCTATCGCTCCGTGATTTTCCCATATTCAAACATTTGGTTCCACTTATTAACATATAGCTTTACATAGCTTTACATAAACAAAACATAAAATACTTCAAAGGATATGCTTTAGTAAGAAAAGAAAAGAAAAACAAAAAACTTCCTAGGAACAAAGTTATGTATGGTGTGTGTGTCATTTAGAAGCACGAACGGACTGAGCAAAGGAATCAATCCTTTTCCTTATCTCTTCAGGATTTGCACCAACAACCTTATCTACTACTTTGCCGCCTCCTTGTTTCATCACCAAAAACGTTGGCATTGCCTTCACTTCCATTTTTGTTGCTACCTCCTGTATATACGCTCATCGCAATCAAATTAATCTCAACTATCATAAGGAAAAAAGAAGAAAAAAAATTCTCTAACCCTTGCTTGAATCATGTTATGTGGACTAACAGGTAAAATAATGTTAATGATGCAGTGGGTAAAATATTTTACCCCATGTAGTATGTTCTTATTAAGAATCTAAAGTACCAATAATTACCTTGACGTCATCGACATCCACCAAAAGAAACAAGATATCTTCGTAAATCATAGCCAATTCTTCAAAAACTGGGTTCATGGCAACAGATGGCATGCACCAAGCAGCAGTAAAATGTATCGCTACCTGTAATTTAAAATGTAATGTTTATCATCAATTGAATAAACAACAACAAAGAAAAAAGATACAGGACCGATGAACATGGTGAAATAATAGAAAAAATCCAAAATCGGCATATTTTTCTAATTCTAATCACAATTGAACCTTATCCTGGTTTTCGCGATATTGCGCGTATGACAGATCCCGCTGCTTACTTAATTTTATGCTATTTTTTAATTTTTTTGGAAGCATAATTTTGACACACTCACCACCATACACAGATTTTTAGTAGGGTTCTAGACAGATATGTCAGACTAAAAACACTGAAAGAAACAGTTAAGAGTGGAAGAAGTGGATTCCATGCTTATCCTCAAAAAACAACTCAGTTTTCAGTTGGATTGATATCCATCAGCCTAAACTATCATATAAACGAAATTCTACATTTCGCTGTAAGCAGTCTTGGATGCTTAAGCTTAATTTGATAAATAGAGAGGTGATGTTAAAGATAACTTACAGGGCAGCCTTCACTGCTAGCTTGAGTCATGAAGTAGTTCCATGATTCTTCTGACTGCACCCTCATAACCCTGGATTGCACCAACTGTTCTTGCCCCTCTACAGCTTCCATCTCCTCTATCTCTAACTCTTTTTCTTTCTCTTTCTCTTTCGGTTAATAATTAATATCCTTCCTCTGCAAGTAGTAAACTTAAAATTTCGATTAGTTAGTTTTTTTATATAATAGAGATGGATGGGTTTTGTCTGTTTTACTAGATAGGATGGATAGGGAAGGAATGGGGGTATACAAAACTACAAAAGCGACATGTATGCAATCTGTGGGTGCTCTAGTTTCTCTTTCATCTGGATGTGGATGAAACCAAGTTAGGTGGGTTGCACTTGCCATTTATAGACCCCACTTGTGCTCTAGCTTTTCTACACATGTAAAAGCAAAGCAACCGGGGAGGAGCAATGGAAAACGCAAGATCGCTAATAGGGAGTGTCAGTTTGCCCGGCAGTGTACCGACATCATATAAGATAAAATACATGCAAATGCATCTGTAGTAGTTCTCAAGAGGCTGCCAAAGCCGGTCACGGTTTAGCTGCATGCTGTTGTATTCAGTATGCAGATCTTTTCTTTTCAAATTGACCTTTTTCAAAACCTTAAACTGCTCAACTTGTATGAAGGAGAGCAAACTTTTCTAGATAAGAGAGCCTTCAGTCAGTTTGGATGCAAGCTCTTACCAACAGATACAGGCATAGCATAGGATCATTTCATTCTGGTTTATATATTGAGGTTCATATCCAACTAATTGAACGCTAACCACAGAGTTAGATTTACAAATACAAACAACTACTTCAATCAACTTGTCAGGTGGAAAATTGCTGAAGTACGGTAGATTTGGAACCCACATTCCATATTTCTGTACAATGACAATTTGGAGTCATTTCATATTTTTGGCTTTATCTCTTATGCAACCAGTAATTTAAGAGCTTGTTATCTAAGCATTTTAAAACTTTGTGATCATTGGTGGACACAAGTTGACAAATTGCATGATGACCCAAGTTCGGATAAGTTTTGAACCCACTCTTTGGATTATAAAAGAAGTACCTAATCCTCTTTTGTATTCTTTTCTTTTCAAATCTTGTCTTAGAGTTTAGATATTTCTATCTATACTTAATAAATAATAGTGTCAAAAATGCTTGAAATCCATTAATTTCTCCTTTGGAAATTCTTCTCCTTTATGTTTTCCCCCCATTGGAAGGTTAATGCGTCCTGTTGCAAATTATGTGGTTTGTTCTTTGGTAAGGCCATAACTGTAATGAATTTTGCGCCCAGCTATGCTAAGGCTGAACCACTGAAGTCTGTTGTTATTCATAGCCCGCATTTAAATCTGTGGTTGCATTTATAAACAACATTTCGCCACAGCAAAAGGAAAAACAAAATAGATTAGCTTAGCAGAGCGGCAGACACCAAATCCAAAAAAGTGAATTAACTAGTAAATTAGGTAAGTGTTGTTTCATTTAGCTTTTCAGAGCAATCACATATCTTACACGTAGAACAAAGGTTCCTTATTCTTCTTCTCTTCTTTTTTTTATGAGCAAAATATAAAGAAACTATAAAGTATTGATTATGGCAGTGGGCACTGGATAGGAAGTGTAGCTGGGGCACAGTGGTCCTTGCTACAGTCCTATGTTTGGTCAGAAATCAAAATATGATAAATAGTGGCATGAGGAGTAGATTAGAACTTTTTCATTAATGTGATTTCAAGGTTACAATGAGTTTAAGATCAAAAATAAGAGAATACAAAGTAACAAGAACATACCGTAAGAGTACAATACCGAGAAATCCGACAAGAGAAAGAGAAGGATTACCAGAGTAAGACAAATAAATACAAGTATGAATAAGATCCGATTAAATCGGAAGAAGGATGATTTTTCTCGGAATTAAATTCCAACCATTTAGATTGTGTTTCTTCTTTGGAAAGAAATGCTCCCAAAGTAGGAGTGATTTTCTCAAATCTCGTATAACTAGTGATGAAGCTTCCGTCGTCAAAAAGACCATCTATGGAGATTCTGTCGCCGGTTAAGTTGATGATGAAGATTCCGATGAAGATTCTGTCGCCGGAGATAACCAAGATGAAGATTTCGTCGTTGGAGAGCATGGAGAGCATATTGATCTTAAAACCCAACCCAATAACCAAGAATCGACATTAAAGCGAAGATAAACCTCAAAAGAGTAGATAAAACCACCAAAATGGTGTAGATAAGAAGAAAACATAATAAAAACCAAACTAATCTACTAACTAACCTAAAAAGCAAGGAAAAATAAAGAAATCTGCTAATATCTAGTCCAAAAATTGGACTAGATCTGAGCAGAGAATGATTGTTTTTGATGGTTTTGTTGGAGAAGAAGAAGGAGTGAGAGAGAGGAGAGAGAAGAGAGAAAATGACTTTTTTTTTTTTTGGAGTAGATTAGAAGTTAAGGGGTGTATTTGATTTTTTTGGACCAATACTCCTTCGGTTATAAATCAACACTTTTTTTTTCTTCTTTTATACGAAAAAGAGTCAAGGCGTCTAGCAAGACCGCCCACTCATAGTTACAACCGTAGTAGTGCCTGTGCTAACATTAGCATCCGGTCTATCCCTCAAAATATAGTTAACATCATTACAATGATCCAATTCATAAGTAGTTATAGGGATTTGTAAAGCATCTAAGATAGTAGTTAAGTTCTTCCCTCTCCAAGTAGAATCAGAGAAGGTTTGAGATTGCCTAGCTATTCTGGCTAAATTTCTTGCCGCATAGTTTTGTTGAACTGTCACTTTGGTGAGATTTTCTAGTACAAAAACGATTTGATGGTTGTCGTTGTTGCTGCCCTGGTGAGGTTTACAGTTGTCTTTGAATCTTTGTTGAACTTCCCATTGGTAACATTCTTTGATGGCTTGCAGAGTGTGTTCATCTTCAGCAGCAAAGGTGATGTTAGCTTGCTGCATAGTTTTTCCCCATGTCAGTGCAATTTGAGCTCCTCTGCTGGCTCGATATGCTCTTCTGATTCCTGTGGCAAAGTCTTTGAAGTTTCTGGTACCCACACATTGTCCTGCAAAGTCCATAGCAATAATAGAGTAGTTAGTATAAGATTGAGTATCACTAGTAGCCTGATAGAGATCTGCTGGATCAATGTGCATGCTGATAGTGATTCCAAATTTATCATAAGGGTGTCTAATTTTGTTGTAGTTCTCAGTATTATAGTTCAGTCTGTTGGGCTGATAGTACAAATTGTTTATTATATGCTCTGGTTGATGGTGAACTCTTGAGTGGCTGCACAAGTGTTGAGTTATTTCCTTAGCAGTGATGGTAGTTGTTGGAGTAATTTTCCTAAAAACCCAGTCACATCTTGCTTTCCAAATGAACCAGCATATAGTGGCATAGGTTGCATTCCAGCTAGCCTTGGGGTTGTCATGCTGAAACCAGCTGTTGAGCCAATCATGGAAGGAATTGAAAGTGGTGAAGAGATTATGTTGTTCTCCAAAAAGCTTCCTCCAAACATCAGCAGCAGCAGGGAAAGAAAGAAGAACATGTGTTATATCTTCAGCACCATTCTTGCAGTAGGTACAAATGGATCAATATAGCTCAGGATGCTAGCAGTCTTAGCATTAGTTGGGAGAATGCCATGGGCACATTTCCAAAGGAAAACATGAATAGCAAGATTTGTGTCAAGACCCCATATTTGATTCCAAGGGGAAATTTGAATATCATTAGCATATTTGTCGTGTATCTGCTTGTCATATAGAGATTTGACAGAGAATTTGTTGGTAGGGGTGAGAGTCCAGCTGACTTCATCTTGGGCATTTTTGGAGTGAGGTGTTTGAAGAATAAGGTTTTGAATGTCTGGTGGGAACCATTGGTTTAGAATAGTGATGTCCCAATCCCCATAGGTGTTGAAGAGCTGATTAACAGTTATGAGGTTTTCTGGGCAAAGGGTAGGTTTTATAGTTCTTCCAGAGTGGTTTGAGATCCATCTGTCTTCCCATATGTGTATTTTCATTCCATCTCCTACCTTCCAAATGCAATGTTGTTGTAGAAGAGCTATACCTTCTTGTATTCCTTTCCATATCCAAGAGTCAGTGGTTTTTGGTTTAGTATCTAATCTTATGACTTCAGTATTGGGGTAATGAGAGGCCTTCATAGTTTTGCTCCATAGAGATTCTGGTTCTGAGATTAGTCTCCAAGCAATCCTGGTTAGCATAGCCAAGTTGAAGAGCTCCATATTTTTGAACCCCAAACCTCCCAAATCCTTGGGTTTGTTTACTGCTTCCCAAGCAAAGTAGTATACTCCTTTGGATTTGTCTTGTTCCTTGTTCCAGAAGAAATCCCTTTGTACGGCATTGATTTCCTTGCAAGTAGCTTTTGGGATTTTGAAACAGTTCATCTAGTAGATATTGGATGTGGAGGTTACAGACTGTATCAATGTCATTTTCCCAGCAGTAGAGAGATTGGTTTTCTATCCAGCAAACCTGAATTTGAGTTTATCAACACAAGGTTTGGAGGCTTGTATCTTTCTTTTTGTGGTGAATAATGGAGATCTCAGGTATTTGTCTATTGAGTTAATTCTTTTAACCTTCATAGTATTACTGATATTGTCAGCTAAGTCAGGAGCAGTGTTCTTACTAAAGAAAATGCCAGATTTGGAGAAGTTTATTAGCTGACCTGAGGACTGCCCAAATTCTTAAAAGATTTGCATAAGGTTGTTGCATTCTTGCATATTAGCTTTGCAAAAAATCATGCAGTCATCAGCAAAGAGGAGATGATTTATTGCTGGTGCATCCTTACCAAGTTTGATTCCATGTATGTGTTATTGGTTTTCAGCATAATTCAGGTACCTGGAGAGAGCTTCCATGCAGAAGAGAAATAGATATGTAGATAGGGGATCTCCTTGTCTAAGGCCTCTAGTGGTTTTGAAGTAGTTTCCTGGAGATCCATTGACTATGACAGCCATGCTTGTGGTGGAGATGCATTAATGAATTAGGTTGCACCATTGTGAACTGAAGCCCATCTGGGAAAGAACTTGGAGTAGAAATTGCTAGTTGACTCTGTCAAAGGCTTTTTCCATATCAATTTTTATTCCCATATAGCCATTACCTCCTTTTCTCCCTCTTCTGGTATTCATATGGTGGATAATTTCATGAGCTATGGCTATGTTGTCAGATATTTGCCTTCCATGGATGAAGGCAGATTGAAATGGGGATATTAATTTGGGTAGCATAGGTTTTAGTCTCTGAGCAATGAGTTTAGAGATGATTTTGTAGGTAGTATTACATAAGGAGATAGGCCTGTAATGAGCTGGGGTTGTAGGTTTGTCAGTTTTGGGAATGAGGGATATGAAGGTTGAGTTCATTTCTTTGAGTATATGTCCAGATGTAAAAAAAAATTGGACCATGTGTGTGATGTCTTCTCCCACAATGTCCCAATTGGCTTGGAAGAAGTTAGGTGGGAATCCATTGGGACCTGGGGCTTTATCTCCTTCCATACTGAAAAGAATGTTCTTAATTTATATTGGATCAGGGGTTCTAATAAGGCAAGAACAAATGAGAAAATGCCATATCAGGGGTTATAAATCAACACTTACCGTCACGTGTCACCCCAGATGAATAGATTTACCTGTGAAATTATGTTTCCTACCATTGATTGGGATCATTTGTCACAAGGGAACTCAGTCGACAAAGAGATGTTGACTGGTTGACCACCATTAAGGGTATCTACACACCTTAGTACCAGTCTAACACAGCCAAAGGTTATGTTTTTCTCGGCATTTCTTAGAATCTAGGTTGTTTAAAGATAAAAGACTGGCAATTATTTTTCGAAGTTTATATACACAGAACAAAAAGAAACAACTTCTATTGATTTGTCACCCACACTAAATTTCAAAACCAGACTCGTACATGTTAGGGTTCTAGACCTTTAACACTGGAGACAAGCCTAAACACAATGATAAGAACCGGATAAACCCTTTGAGTTGGGGGTTAGCCACCAGCTTTTGAGAAGAAACTAAATAATCTTAACTTTTGTATATTGATTGATAGTTAAAACAACTTACGGCCAGGTTATTTATAGCTTCAAAGCCTTGGTAAACAAGAAAAGAATTTAGGGTTTAATAATTATCTAAACTGAGAAATATTTTAACTAATTACGGAAATCTAGGAAACTAAATATATGGAATATCTAAACGTGTGGTGTTGGCACCACAACATCCCACATCCCTTGAAAACAGACTTGTCCTCAAGTCTTATAGTCTGGAAATCGCGCAATGAAATCATCAGCATCCTCCCAAGTTACTTCATCTGCAGGATGGTTTTTCCATTGCACTAACCATTGCGTACCAGCATGATTTCCCTTCTTGTACATCCGTCTCTGTAAAATGGAAGATGGTTCCCATTTGTCATAATCTATGATATCTGGCAAAACAACAACATTAACTGTTGTGCCAAGTTTCTGTTTCAGCTGAGAAACATGAAAAACAGGATGAATTCGACTGGTGGGAGGAAGCTCCAATTTATAAGACATTGTACCAATTTTATACAAAACTCTAAATGGCCCGTAAAAACGAGGAAAAAGCTTCGAAAAAGATTAACTAGCAACATTGGTCTGTCGATAAGGTTGTAGACGCAAATAAACCCAATCACCAACCTCAAAATGACGTTTTGTTCTATGAGAGTCAGCATATTTCTTCATCCGAGATTGAGCTTCATGCAAGTGAGACTTTAACAATTTAAGAGTGTGATCTCTTGCTCGTAGAGTGAGATCAACATCATGGACTGAGGTAGAGCCTGGTAAGTACGATAAAATGGTTGGAGGAGATTTACTATACAAGGCTTCATATGGAGTCATTTGGATCGCAGTATGAAAGCTTGTGTTATTCAGCCCAGGGAAGCCATTTAAACCAATCTTGTGGCTTCATACCAGCAAAGCAGCGCAAATAACACTCTAAAGTGCGATTAGTAACTTCAGTCTGGCCATCAGATTGGGGATGGTACGTTGTAGTGTGACAAAGTTGCGTGCCTTGGAAAGTAAAAAATGCAGTCCAAAAATTACTCATGAATATTGCATCTCGATCACTGACAATACTCTTTGGCATTCCATGAAGACGAACCACCTCTCGGAAAAAGACCTGTGCAACTATGCTTGCAGAATAAGGATGAGACAAAGCAATAAAATGCGCATACTTTGAAAGTCGATCAACAACAACCAAAATGGAGTTTTTTCTCTCAGATAGAGGAAACCCATCGATGAAATCCATTGAAATATCAAGCCATACATCCGCAGGAATGGTTAAAGGATTCAACAGACCAGGAGGAGATATCGATTCAGTTTTATTGCGTTGGCATATGTCGCAACGAGCAATGAACTCTTTAATTGAATGTTTAATTCCTTTCCAATAAAATTTTTGTTTCAATCTCTTGAAGGTTCTTAAGTAACCTGAATTACCCCCAATTGCAGTTGTGTGAAATTCTTCAAGTAATTTGGAGCACCAAGAAGAAGAAGAAACAACCACAATTCGTTGCTTATATCGCAAAATGCCATTAGCATAAGTAAAGTTGCGCTTGAAACCAGGATTAATACGTAAACTAGTAATTAATGATCCATATGTGTCATCATCATGACACTCCTTAACAATATCAGTCACCCAAGAGAAAATAGGTGTGGAAATTGAATTAAGCTGAGGACTGAGAAGACGAGATAAAGCATCAGCAGCTACATTCTCTTTGCCACGACGAAAAACAATCTCATAGTCATACCCTAACAACTTAGAGATTCATTTTTGTTGCTCCATAGATGATAACTTTTGATCCAGAAAATACTTCAAGCTTCTATGATCGGTGTAAATCTTAAAATGTCTTCCCAATAAATAAGGACGCCATTTTTGAACAACAGAGACGACTTCCAACATTTCTTTGTCATAAACTGAAAGAATTAAATTCTTACCAGATAGAGGTTTGATGTAGTAAGCCAGAGGTCTGCCAGACTGCATTAATACGGCACCCAAACCACCACCCGAAGCATCACATTCTAGAGAAAAATCCTTACTAAAATCTGGTAATGCTAACACGGGAGTTGTAGTAAGAGCATGATGTAACAATTTGAAGGAAGAAGTAGCAGCATCAGTCCAAACAAAAGAATCCCTTTTTAATAGTTGAGTCAAAGGCTTACTGATGATGCCAAAATCCTTGACAAACTTGCGATAATAACCAGCAAGACCCAGAAATGCGCGAAGCTGTTTAACCGTGCTAGGAATAGGCCAAGAGAGAATACTTTTTATTTTAGCATCTTCAACTGCGACACCACTAAATGAGATAACATGACCGAGATAACCCACAGAAGGCTGAGCAAATGTGCATTTAGACTCTTTCACGAACAATTGGTTGGAACGTAAAATATCAAACACAATAGATAGATGCTCGATATGCTTAGAAAAACTCTTACTATATATCAATATGTCATCAAAAAAAAAAAAACGAGCACAAACCTGCGTAAATGAGGTCTGAATATGTCGTTCATCAAACTTTGAAATGTAGCTGGAGCATTCGAAAGGCCAAAGGCATGACCAAGAACTCATAATGGCCATCGTGTGTCCTAAAAGCTGTTTTAGCAATATCTGGCTCGAAGAGACGAATCTGATAATAACCAGAACGTAAATCTAGCTTGGTGAAGAAGCACGCACCATGTAACTCATCCAAGAGTTCATCAACCAAAGGAATAGGAAATCTATCCTTGATTGTAAGCTTATTTAATGCCCTATAATCCACACACATCCTCCAAGTACCATCCTTTTTACGAACCATTAAAATTGAAGACGAAAAGGAACTGGAACTGGCACGTATTAATCCAGCTTCCTTCAACTCAATAACTATTTTCTCAATCTCATTCTTCTGAAAATGGGGGTGCCTATAAGGTCGAAATTGACTGGAGAAGAATCAGGTAGTAAAGGAATGTGGTGATCATGCTCACGCGAAGGTGGTAATGAATTAGGAGACTGAAAAATGTCAGAATATGTGGATAATAATTGTTGAATTTCAGGTGGTAGTTCGGCAGGTAACTCACTTGTAGATGCAGTAAATTTAATTTAAATAATTGAAACAGAATACCACAGTGCTCCTTGTTCAATAAATTCTGCATGGGAGAACTATCCATCATCATTACAGTTGAAACGTCATTTCCCACCAAGAGAATGTCAGCATCTTGATTATGGAACTTCATAGTTAAAGCTGTAAAATCCCAAGAAATTTCTCCTAGCGTACGTAACCATTGGACACCAAACACGGTATCACAACCACTGATAGGTAATAGATGAAAATTAGAAGTAAAGCTATAGTCCTATAACTGGATTGGAATATTAAAACAAGAGCCTTGAGTACGTATCTGACCACCATCACCAACCGTGACTCGTAAGTTATCATATGTTGAGCAAATAGAATAACCACATTGTTTGGCCACCTTGGGGTGAAGAAAATTGTGTGTAGAACCAGAGTCGATAAGAACTGTTAAAGCCAGACCTTTAGTAAAACCAGAAATACGCATTGTCCTAGGAAAAGGACTACCCAAGAGAGAATATAAGGTGATCTTGGCCTCAGACTCGACTGATGCAATAGTATTGTCAGTATTGGCGGTGTCCACAGGTTGCTCAAAAACACCCTCAACTGCATCATCTAGTTCAGCAATATCTAAGATAGTCAATCTGGGATTGGCACACACGTGAGTTGGTGTAAAAAGTTCATCACAATTAAAGCAGAGACCTTGGGCACGTCGTTGCTTCTGTTCTTCCAATGAAAGTCGTCTAGCTCCTGGTGGTATAGATGACTTATTATATGGAGTAGGTTGTACCGTAGCCGCAGGCCTAAATGGAGGAGGACGATAAGGTTGTCTTGGGACAGCCTTAGTAACAGCTGCATAGGCCTCTTCTTGATGAAGTGCTTTGGTAAACGTTTCAAGTAATGTTTGGGGTTCCAATAACTTAACCATAGTACCAATATGAGTTTTTAAAGAACGAATGAAGCAACTGATCAAATAATCCTCTGGAAAATCAACAAAGTTTAAGAGATGCTCAAATTCAGATATATGTTCGCGTACGGTACCTTTCTGATTAATGGTGTTGATAGCCAAGCGAGCATCAACAAATTTATGCGGAGCAAATCGTTCACGAACCAGAGTGCAAAACTGTTCCCAAGTATTGACTTCTGTTTTGGTTCGTCGCCATCGGAACCATTGATTGGCTTCGTCTTTAAGATGGGCAGCGGCAACAATAATCTTAAGAGCATCAGACGTGTTGTACACACTAAAGTATTGGTCGGCATTGAAAATCCAGCCATCAGGGTCTTCACTAGAAAAGTTTGGAAATTTGATATTAGGGCGCAGCTGTTGAGGTTGACCATTATTAGGTGGAGGTGGCGGTGGTGGTGGTGGAGGGGTTGCAAAGCACCAGTCGCTATTGGACTGAGGTAAAAACTCGCTAAGGACAAGATCGTAAAGAGTTTTGCATGGTGGCATTGAGTCTTTGTAGAAAGTTCAGTATTGAGGGCGAGACGTTCTTGTGCACGTACCAACAATTTCTCTGCCTTCTTCTTGGCTTGAACGTCTGCATCATGAACATGAAGGTTAGTAATAGTCTCAGACAGATCATTGATATTTTCTGCAACTCCTGCGATCACTTCATGCACGTTCTTCAAGTTGTCAGTGTAAGACATCGGAAGAAAAAGTAAGAACCCTAAAAAAAAAATGTTGACGTCCATTGTTCAGCGTCCATCGTGTCGTTTCCCCATTCACGGAACGTTTTTTTTTTTCCTCCCGGAAGTTGATGTTCGTCAGAGGAAAAAAAACAAGAACCCTAAAAAAAGATTGGTGGATTTTTTGAGATTGAACTGAACCTGTTCTGATCCAAGTGTTAGGGTTCTTGACCTTTATTTAACACTGGAGACAAGCCTAAACACAATGATAAGAACCGGATAAACCCTTTGAGTTGGGGGTTAGCCACCAGCTTTTGAGAAGAAACTAAATAATCTTAACTTTTGTATATTGATTGATAGTTAAAACAACTTACGGCCAGACTATTTATAGCTTCAAAGCCTTGGTAAAGAAGAAAAGAATTTAGGGTTTAATAATTATCTAAACTGAGAAAGAGTTTAACTAAGTACGGAAATCTAGGAAACTAAATATATGGAATATCTAACCGTGTGGTGTTGGCACCACAACAGTACGTTTGAAACCTTAATTTCTAGTTTCATCTGAAAAAACGCAACAAGCCAAATAACAAAGCCACAGCAACACTCAGGGCTTAACATACCTCATGCAGCTGCTAATTTGTAGTCGTTCATTTTTGTTTCTCACAGAATGCACAGCAGTTTCTTTCAGATGCTGCAATCAGTTGGCAATTTTACCAATTTCATCACTCACCCCGTATACCAATTATAGCATGAAATATCATTGGTATCTAACAGAATCACACATTCTCATTTCATTTTTTTGATCAGTTACATATTTTCAATTCAACAAGACCAAATACATGGGCGAAAATATATAGCCACTAAAGAGATTACAGATAAAAAATTGCTACGTTATGTTACCACCAAAATAAATTTTGGGTATTAAGTCTCAGGCCGGAGTCCTGAGCAGTAGAGAGACACTACCAGGCAATAAAATCAAGTACAGTTGGAAATCTCTACTAAAATTACAAACTAACCACTCAATAAAAACAAAAAAGTTACATACCATTCAATATTAAACCCTTCTGATGCAATCATTGTTTGTTTTCCTGGATTAATACATTAAAATCAACAGGTTACACCCCCTCACAAGTTTGTGAGGAATTAGTAAATAATAGCACAAGATCTATCAGCATTGTGGTTTTGAATTAGCCATAACTCAGCCTAGAAGACTCCGAGCCAGTACGCATATTAGTCTGCCTTCTGGGAATGCCAATTTCACACGCATTCACTCTGGCTGCAAACCTTAATGAGCAGAGTGACTCAGGTACTGATGTTGGGTCTGGAGAGATGTTCACGAACATCAACGTCTTTGAATTAGCCCCAAGACAAGGCTGGTAAGAAATCAATAAATAAGAGGAAGAAATAAGCATCCAATTTTGGTCCCATCAGGCAACAACTGAAAATTTCATCTCTTCCACAATAAGTAAGAACAGTTATCCATCCTGACTCAAGACAACAGAGTAATTGTAACAAGATTGTTTTGAATGTTTACCTGAAGAAGGTACGTTAATTTTGAATTCCTGAAAGGCACGTGATCCTCCTTCTTTGCAAGGGCAAAAATGACGTCACTCAAAGAAGATAAACTTTTATTGATGGCCTATTTATTAAGATTTCAAAAATTAGTCACAATTTAGTGGAAACCTGTGATGAGAGATGTTAAGTTAAAAAAAAATTGTCTCATGATTAAAGCACCTGGGTTTCTCTTAAACGGTCCCCAGTTGAACCACTCTTGGAGAGCCTTTCACTCCCAGCTAAATCTATGAGATTTAATATGCCTTGCACTTGTTGTTCGGTGCTCTGGAAAATAAAGACAGATCAATGGATAAATGAGAGACAACATTATCTTTAAAATCAACATTATCTTTAAAATCAACAGGTTGCACCCCTCGCAAGTTTGAGGAATTAGAAAATAATGAGGATGCATTTCCTTAATGAAACATAAATCATAATCAGCAGAATACTTACTTCGTTAACTCCAGATATTCGTAGGGTAAAGACAAAATGACTTCTAGAGGATTGTTCATTCATCAGTGTCTTGCTTACAGATCTGAAAGAAACAACAACAAAAACATTTTGAAAGCATGCATCATTAGATTTAGTCACTTGCGAAATTAATTCTCCATAAATTTATACTAAAGACATAATTTATTACCAAGGAATATACCTGCTTTGTGCAGCCTGATGCAGAAGGGAGGAAACCTCTTTGAAACTAGAAACATCAACAATAGTAAGGTCAGAAACATGTGTATTCCCATTTGCGTCATGTTTTATCGTGTATTGTTTCCCTGTAGCGGAGCTCTCGGGGCATACTGTACGATTTGGTGCTAACAAATCACGAATTGTTTCATTATATATTTCAAGCATCGACGCCTTCAAAACAAAACAACATAATAACATCTTAGACACCAGCATTTCCAAATCCAAATAAAGCAATACAAAAACAAACACAAGAAGGATCTGAATGATTCACAGAAGAATCCGAAGAAGCTTAAAGAATTATTGGATAAATGGAAATAGAGGAATGACTATAAACCTGCATCTTATATTTCCATCCCTGAGCTTTAAGCGACTGGCTACATTGAAATATCTGCTCCAGTGAACGAGGTATCAATCCTTTCTGTTCTGGTGCTTCTGGCCTACCCATCATGGTATAAGTTTTCCCAGATCCAGTCTGGCCATACGCGAAAATACAAACCTACAAAACCAAGTTGTTTTACTTTTTTACCATACTCGACACAGAGGGGCCACATATTAGAACAGAAACCCAAGACCTTATTATCAAAACCTTTAAGAGGCCTATAATTACGAAAGTATAATGATCCTGAGGAGAAACACAAAACTACAAGGTAGCAGTCACTCAAGGACATCTAAATAAAATAACATTCAGTCAGTCAGAACACAGAAGTTATATCCTCTCGAGGTTTCTTTTGTTGTTTGTAATTAATATAAACGAAAGAAGAAATGGCTAAGACCTCGGATCCAAAAGTTCAGTTAAGTTGACACAGTGTGGTTCCATTTCCTATTAGATTGCAAACCATGATACTAAAAGACACCCCTAAATGAACGAACAGGCATGGTGTTCTTATGTTACCGAGAAAACACATAAAGAAGGAATAAGCGTCACCTTATACCCATCAAGCGCACTCTGAACCAACTGAGAAATCTCTATAAAAACATCCTGTTGGGAGGAGTCATGGCTGAATACTTTGTCAAAGGTAAATGGATGCTTTTGACCTGATGACAACAGAAGATTGTAATATTTAGAATGTTCAGCTCGAGAAAAATAAGAGAATATATGCTTGGAAATATGCATGCTGGTAAAATTCTTGATGCATATAGCGGATAAGTAAATAACTAAAATGGAAATCATGTCAGACATACCACTTTGTAACAAATCTATGCCGCGGCCTTTAGCTTCCGTTGATGTAGGGTAGGAAATCACCGTTGTTTCTGTACCAGCACCATCATCAGGTAACAAAGGTCGAACTCTACAAAACACGCGAATGTTTCCTTTAAGCTCCTGCAGTTCAATTGCAGACCTACGGTTAGTACAGGGGAATTCAAATTAAACCAGAAATCAAAGTGAAACAAGTAAACTTTACCAATATTGTATTGTGAAGCTTTTTCCGTAGCTTCTCTGCCTCGATAATTTGAATATCTGCATCAGCCAGCCGTTCTTGTAGGTCGTCCACAAGCTTTTTCTGTGCTTCAAACTCAAACGTTGTCTTCATATTGTTCAAATCAGATACCTACAGGAAAGAATTTTTATCTTCAATCTGCCACTGCACAATCAAAAAGCACACCCCGAGAATATGTCCACTAATTTTATTATGACTGCGGCAAGCTTACCTGCAATTTTTCATTGGCTGCACCAAGCTGATGCTGCAATATCTTAATTTGCTCACTTTGAGACGTACAAGTTTCCTGCAATAAAAGTATTCAGATTCTGGCGAACCTACATAGTCAAGAATTATGGGACTTCATGGATGGTAAATACAATTTCAACAAACCTCGAGAGATTTTGATTTTACTGACAAGTTGTCCAACTGTGCAGATGATTTCCCTGTATATTCTTTGTACTTGACCACCTCATCCGATAAACTTTTAACTTGTGACAGCTGACGGTCACGATCTTCTCTAACTTTTTGAAGTTCTTCTCGTAGACTCCCAACTTCAACAGCCAAGGATTCCCTCTGCTTCACGGCCTCATCTTTAGAAGTCTGTGGACACAAACAATACTCGTTGGTTTAGAGAAGGAAAACAGAAACAGCATTGATACGCTGGACGCAGAACTAAGCATCAGAAGAAATTCAGAGATCCACAAAGCAATGTCAGTTATGCTAACAATAGAATTATTAAAAGAAAGAATGGCATGCGAGGGAGATAACAGTACAGAGAAAACTTGATTTCTAAAATATCTCGCAGTACTTGGTAAAAAGAAAGAAAGAAAAAAACATCCAAACCTCATAGCACATACAAAATTAGCTGTTCTTACTATTATACAACTAATCAGACCCACAGAGACAACTGACACAAATAAAGCACCACATGAATCATAATCATAAAATGCTTACTCTAAGGGAACCCAATTCATCCTGCAGAACATTGATTCGACCCCTAAAGGTGCTAAGCCTCTCGACAATAACAGCCCTCTCCTGCTCTGCATGTGCAAGATTTGTCTTGAATGTCTCACAGTCCACCTGAAGTCTACTGTTGTATTGCTGCAAGCTAGTATTGTACTCTTGTGAATTTCTGTACGTAGCAGTCAGGGACTCTATCTGAAACGCGGGGCACATCAACATTCAGATAACAAGCAACATATAACATTAAAGTAGAAAAACCAACTTCAGAATTTGATTATACCCTTTGGTTGGCACTGCTTAGATCTTCCTGAGCTTTCTCTAGTTCTCCGGTCAGAGAAGTACGCAGCCTCTCTATAGCCAATCTAGCTTCTTTTTCAGTGTTGTGAGAATCGACAGCAGCCTGCACATAAACAAACCCAGATAACAAACTATACGGTGAGAATCTCAACCAAATCAGAAAATTCTAATTTTTTCTATACAAACTTAAACATAAAAAATGAAGATTGTCACTGTTCTTACATTCTTCTCAGTTGTAACCCTAGCAAGTTCCGCTTCTAAAGTAGCAACACTCTTTTCCAGAGCAGCAATCGATGATTCCATCTCATCTACCTTCATTCTCATTTGCCTCTCTAAGCAATTATAATCAATGTCAATTCACAAATCTCATAACTAATTGAAATCAAAAAAATAAACAAAGGGGAAAAGTGATAAAATTTCACCTGTTTCTGCACATTTCTTCTCTGAGGAATCTAACGCATTCTGATTCATCTCACGCTCAATCACATAACCTGCTTCTAGTTCTTTAAACCATATTATACATTGTCTCAACTTCTTAATATAATCAGTCATCTGTTCGCATTTCCCCTGCAAATTTCATACCAACACATAAACAAAAAAAAAAAACCTAAAATCAAAAATCAATAGAGAGAACATCAAAATCCAAGAAAAACAACAACAACAAATTTTTTTCACTGACCTTATAATCGAACTTGCTTTTCCCCTTCATCTTCTCATTCAGCAAAGCATCGACTTCATCTTTAGTAAATTCAATAGATCCACATTCAGAACCACCACCATTTCTAGCCGTTTCACTTGTCATCGATAGATCTAAAGCAGTAGTATTATTCACAACACCTAACGCTGATCTTGGACGACTCTGATTCTGTCCTACCATCTTCGACGTCGTCGCACCAGCTACTTTTCTTCGTTTATCTACAGGAATATCAAACTGATCTTTCTTCTACAAAAAAAATCGAAAAATTAAAAATCAAAATCAAAACAAAAACAAAACCCTAAGAATCAAACAGAGAGAGTTGAGATCAAAAGAGTAGTAACCTTACATTTGAAGGACTACGAGTTAGATGAGTATTTGATGTTGGTGGTCTGTTTTGGTTCTGATGTCTTGAACCCATTTGAAAATAAAACTCTAGAGAGAAAAACAAAGAAGATATGAAGAGTATTTTAAAATGGAAAGAGAAGAGAGAGATGGGGAGGAGTTTTTTTTGGTGTTATTGTGGGCCCGTTGAGTGAAATTCAAGTTATCCTAAGATCTCAACCGTTTACTTTAAATAAAATCACATCAATTTGATCGAAAATTAAGATGAAGATCTGAACCCTGAACAGAAAAAAGAAGGAAAAAAAATGAAATTTAAACTCACCTTCTCTCTGGAAATGATTTTCTAACTGGAGTAGAGAGACTGGTATTTTGGTAATAAATGAAGACTAGGGTTTGCAGAGGAAGGAAGAGAGATTGGTCGGTAAGAGAAAATGAAATTAAAGAGGATTTTGAATTTTTTTGAAAAGGGAATCTGGCGCTACTATAAAAGGGGTTTCGGTGAATATATGTTCTTTTTCCGGTATTGTCCTTGTGTTTTGAATTAAATATCCGTTTTGTTTTGTTTTGTTTTTGAAATTGACCGAAAATGTCGTGCTAACCCCATTCGATTTGAAAATTTGATGAAAATCTGTGTGTATACGTGTTGACGTGGATTATACCGTTGGACTCTTTCCTATTTCGATTTTCGTATTAAATATTGTACTTAAGTGGACTGGATTAAAAGATGGATTTCAAATTCGAGGATGATTGATTTTAGTCAATGACCAAATGGACTTTAGGTCAACATTTACTTCTTCTTCTTTTTTTCTATGCAAGGGGGCAAATTGAATAATTTATCATAATGGCAAATTCAGTAAATAAATAAAGAACGCGTAATTGGGGGATATGGGAATTAATTGGGGATATGGTCTTCATCAATTCCGGCATGGTCTTCATCACTTCCGTTTTGAATTTTTCTGGTTTTAATCTGTCCACTGCCGGCATGGTCATTTGATATGAAGACCATGCCGGTATTGTTTTCCGTCATAGAAAATAAAGCAACATGCTATGACGGAAAACAATACCGGCATGGTCTTCATATCTTTTTTTTTTTTGAAGGAAAGATGGGTTAAACAACCCATAATTTATTAATTTACCTCATTAAAATTGAGGTTTGAAGGATACAATGGTGGAGAATTTTCATTCCACCGATTGGAATCATAATAACATGATAATTCCAGTACATCATAATGATACAACATCTAGAATACAAAACAGAGCTAGGCTAAGTTTGCTAGTGTTAATGGCGGTCAGGATTTGTCCTTGGCAAAGATAAATCAAGGGTCGTGGTTCTCCTGGCCACCCCCTACAACTCGCAAGCGTGATATTAATTCCAACATTATGAATGAAAAATGAATACGCAAGTCAAGATATGGAATTTTAAAAATTACAACTGGGAGGTTCGAACTCATGACCTATTGTGTCATAAGAGTGGCCTCTAACCATTGTTCCACCTTGGTTGGAATTGATATAAAAGATAAATCAACAGTGGTGGTTTGTTCAACTTAAATGCATAATTGGTCTATTAATTAGTGTTTCACTAATTGCACATAATAAATAATCTATTCATTATAAAGTGTTTTATTAATTAGTGTTTCACTAATTGCTCATAATAAATAACTAATTATTTTTTAATTATAAATATTTTCTTAATTAATTATAATATTTATTTCTATTAATAAGTAATTTTGATAAATAATATCAATAGATATTTTCTGCAACAATGAGTAGTAGAAGAGGCGGAGGCCGAAAGATTAGTGGTGGTTAAGGGCGGAGCCAAGCACAATTATATTTATTTTTGTTCTTTTATCGTAAAATGGGATACAAAGTCCATTTTTCACATGTTTCCAGCTTGCCAAGAATTTTTTTCTCCCTCTCTCCTCAAAATCCTGGCTATGCCCTGGTTTGTGGTGGAAGAAGTAGTGATGGTGAATGATGGTGAGTAGTGATGGACAATATTAATTTTATGTTGTCGTTACAACATCGATAACATCGTAGTGTGGAAGATGAGGTTGGTTGTTTTTAACACTTTTGATGAAGGAAGGTACCATATATTTCAGGGATGATATCATACAAGACAACATTTTCATGATCATAGTTGGATCACCCCAAATGGTACCCCTGTTATTTATGGTACTATATCGTATAAATCATGATTTTTTAATGTTAAAATAAAATTGATTGCAATACAAAAAAATATATACACGGAAAAAAATTAATGAAACTAATCAATTGACAAAATTTTGTTCAATCTAAACCTCATAATGGCATTTGTGATTGAAAATTAGAATTGCGTCCAATAACCTACATGGGATGGGCGGAAGTGATGGTGGCAGTGGTGGAGTCAAAAATTGACATTGAGGAGGCCTATTTTTTTTTTAAAAAGAAACATGTAAACTTTGGTAGACTAAACCATAAATATATATGGATAAAGTACTATTTATATAATAAACAAAAAAAAATTATGTAGTTATTAAAAATTTAAGGGGTTAGAGCCAGGTTAGTCAACCCTTGGCTCCGCCACTAGGTGGTGGTGAATAAAAAAAGTGGATTCATATGGTTTTATGGTGGTGGCGGGTATTGGTGAACACAAACATATTATGCTAATTTCGTAACGCCACAAAATGTGTAACGTTATATTATAAAGTATAAAACGTGGTTTGTCATTCTAATGTTAAAATAAACTCGATAAAACACATGTCCATTTTAAAAAATTGGTGCAATCAATTTCCATGTTATGTAATAACTAAACGAACGACACGAATCAATATCAGAACATATGAAATTATTTATTATCGATTTGTTTATGTAAAGAGTGGTCAGGATTCGTTCTTTCCAAAGATAAATTTACCGATGGAGTTGTTCAACTTAACCATTTTTAAACATTTTATTAATTAGTGTCTCATTGATTGTTCATAATGATTAATTAAATTTCTATTATAAATGTCCCTTTAATAATCTAACATAACTACATAATTTTATTAATAAATAATTTTACTAAAAACTATATTAATTCTAATGGTGGTAGTGGGAGTAGGGTTAGTATAAGCGGTGGTGGATGTTTGTGAATGGTAGAGGCGGTAACATTACTATTGGTGGACGAAATGGTGGCGGTGGATGGTTTTTATGGTGGTGGGAGTTGGTAATAGTAGTGTATAATAATAGTTTTTGTTTTTTAGTGAGATTTATTGACCAAGTAAAAAAATAATCTTCACAAAACATGCAACATTGTATTGTGAAAGATGTAATTGGTTGTTTTTAGCACGATTGATAAGGACAAAAACCAAATATTTCGAGGATGATAACGGAACGTATAAGACAATATGATCATGACTGTTCGATCACCCTTATTATATAAAGGCAATTGGTGTACCCGCGTAAGAGAACATTACCGCTCTCTCAAGTACTATTACATTATTTTTCCTGAAAGACCATCAATGTCGATTTGTTTCACGAAAACTACCTACAAAGACAACAACTTTCACTCAATTCCCGATATAAAACCTTATTGACTGGGAAAATGTATTTTCATTCTAAAATATTTGTTTGAAAATCATGTTTGTTCATCAAAATCATCATAAAAAACTCTAAATCATAAATTTAAATTTTGCCTCCGATGTTTATAGAATATTTTTTATATATTACATTCTCAAATCACGTGACCTCTTGATGACAAATCAACAATATCAAATTAAAGATCAGTATGTATATGTTTCATTCACTGGGTTAGAAGGTAGAGTAGACACAGGATGAGTAGATCACACCAATCAGAACTTGACTGAGAATACTTCAATAATTTGGTCAAGAGATAAGGTCAAAAATTTAAGATTAACTTTCTATAGGACTAATTAGATCGGCTTCGATATGAGCTGACTAAAATATGGATTAATAAAAAAATTAATTCAAACCAATTGCAAAACATAGTTTGGCTAACTCTGCCTATGTAAAGAGTGGTCAAGATTTGTCCTTCCTCAATTGCTATGTTATATGAGAAGAAGGTGATATCTAAGATTGAGGTATAATTCAAATCTATTAGATTCATACCATTTACAACTGGATGCCTTGAAGAAAAAAAATTGACGTGTTGTTATTATTATTACAGGCAAGGGATACATTGACCACACTTGCGCAAATATCTCACTTCGCAAATAATTGGTGTTGCATGTACTGTCTAGAATGCAACGAGGAATTTGAGAAAATAAGGCACCAAAAGCAGTGTCCAGGGTATTTTGGATATAATAACTTAGACCCGATGTAATACTTTTTTTTTTTTTTTTAGTTTTTCCACAATCTATTTATTTAAGAAAAATGAACATTGCAAATACATAACATCAACAAAAATTAGACAAATTGCGTTTGACAATAATGGCTACTGATGGTCTGGAAACCACAAAAGAAAGGAATTGTTGTAGAAGAATTGTTGGGATATACAACGGATTACTTAATACGAGTGAAATAGGTATAACTATTTCGATTCTGAAATCACATAAAGTTCACAGTAGAAGATGACATCAAGTTTAAAGTTAGTCAAAAACATAATATGGCTAACTAAAATGGAGGATCAACATCATCTACGTAGGTTAGTTAGTAGATTAGTTTGGTTTTTATTATGTTTTCTACTTATCTACACCATTTTGGTGGTTTTATCTACTATTTTGAGGTTTATCTTCGCTTTAATGGCGATTCTTGGTTATTGGGTTGAGATTTAAGATCAATAGTGATGTTCTCCAACGACGAAACCTTCATCTTGGTTGTCTCCGATGACGGAATCTACATCATCAACTTATCCGGCGACGGAACCTCCATATGTGGTCTTTTTGGCGACGGAAGCTTCATCAAAAAATACTATTCTCTGCCTATTTGGAGGATCGACAACATGACCATGATAGATGAGTCAGCTGGAGCGAAATAGGAGCATGTGGAGACTTTTATGGACGATATCGATTAGTTGATTTCACTGAGATGAGCGCTGCTGACGACATATTTCCAAAAAATATTTAAACTTCCATGTTCATGTAGGCATTATCTTATTATAAGCAATGAACGTAAATAAAAAAGTGTTTGGAAGTTAACATTATATTTCTTTCATTTGAGCAAATCTCAGGCGGAAAAATATTAAAGGAAAAAACAAAGAAAAAAAGAGAGAAAAATCCCAACTATTTTTATGACAAACACATATCGAATCATAAGGAGTTGATAAGTATTCGGGACACAAATTATACGATATATTAAAAATGAACCAACATCATGGCCCGTGCCGTTACGGCACGGGTTAAGGGCTAGTAAAAAATACAAAATATAATGCATCCCAATTTTGAAATACAACAATTTTACAGAATAGTTGATCAAAGAGGTAGATGATGTAATCCAAATAATGGTCTTCTCATTAAAATGCAACCATTTAGAAACTTCTTCTTCATTAAGATATAATCCTTCATAAAAGGAATAATCTGCTCCAAATATCATCATAATTACAACCCATTCCAGTAGCCATTGATCAACTTTGTAAGAATCTTGATCATCGTCACGCCGGATTTGGTCATCTCTGAAAATATACTTGAATCTATATTATCAGACTCCATAAGAAAACCCAAAGGGCAGTGGATAATTGCTGCAATAGCGAATTGAAACATCATATGACAAAGAATTGTCATAGAAATTTTATTTATTGAAAACATAAAGGATTACAGAAAACAAAATCTAATTTCGCAAAAAGATGCGATTTTATTTATTAAAAACAGATCTAATGAATAAAACTATCTAGATTTGCTCGGAAGATATGAAATCCATATCTAAACCCGAGTAAATCTAGATTTAGGGTGAAAAAGATGGAGAAAAAATAGGATTAGTTTTTTGGAAAAAAACGGTTTTAGGTTTTGGTCTTCATATTAACTGACCATGCCGGCAGTGAATTGATTAATACCAGAAAAAAATCAAAACGGAAGTGATGAAGACCATGCCGGAATTGATGAAGACCATATGCCGGAACATGATACCGGCATTCTCGATAATTTCCTATCAATGCCGGTAGTCAAGTGAAAAAAAAAATCAACATTCTGGATACTTTTCATCCTGTTCTGGCATATAAATTTAAGCAAAATACTATGAACGGAGCAGTCACCAAGCATGCTCGAAATCTAGATTACCATACCGGTACCTGTTCAAAACCAGAAAAAAAATCAACATTCTGAAGATCAAAACCAAAAAAAAATCGTAACGATTTATGAACATTTCCAACAATTGCCGGCATGGGTTTTTGGTTGAATACCATGCCGGCACCAAGCTTTTTCAGCTGCAATAATGGTGGATTCAAAGGAAAAAAATCAATTTTTCAACCTCTTATTAGCAGTAATTATCTCATCACAATCATCTTCCATTTTCAAAAAAAGAAATTCCTCTCAAATATTGTTTTCCCTCCTTCTACTCTCACCCAAACACAAATAAAAATACACACTAATCTATCCCCAAATACTTAAGATTTTTACTAATTATTATTAACCACTAAACCTAATTAGTGAGGGGTTGATTAGGAATTTAAAAAATAATTACATAAGGGGTGACCCGGAATTGCTATTGGGACTCCTATTTTGTCTTGTAGCTATATCCCCCAATTAGTTTTCATATCCCCCAATTACATAAAACAATCACTTTTGTTTCATCTTCTCTCTAAGAAAAAAAAACACATTTCTCCCTTAACATCTTGCTCAGATTTGGTCCTTTTTGGACCAAATCTGAGCAAGATTACTCTCTTTTTAAGTTTTTAGTAGGTAGATTTTGAATAAAACTAATTTTTCTATTAGTTTTTATGTGTTTCGACATTTTTCTTTGCTGTTTGGAGCGAATTTTCTTCGCCATTTGGGGCGATTTTTTCTTCGCTTTGAGGGCGATTTATTCAAACCTTGATCGCTGGTTCGTGGCTTGCTATTCTCGATACAAAAACATCGTTATTTCAACACGGTATTGCTTTAAATCTAGTTTCAATCAAAGGGATTTGGGGCATCCAGGTATGTTTGGATCTACAAGATTATGGGCGAATTTCTCCTTTCTTTTAGGAGCATCTCTTATTCAAGAAGATGAAAATTAGATTAAATGGTCGGAATCGATTCCGGATTATACCATCATTTTTCCCTATTACATATACAGAAATTGGATATCGTTGCGGTTTATGGCTCTTTCTCTTCGCGATATACTTGTAATTGATATCTTTATTTGTATTAGGGTGTTGATTATCTTGTATTTTGATGTTTTTGTTATTCTTGTAAGCGATCATGTAATCACGATTTTGATATGAATAAATTGAAATTGTTGATTGTCCAAAAAAAAAAAAAAAAAATCAAAAGAAATTTTGCCGGGGGAATCGTGAAAGTAGAGATTACATAGTTTGGTGAAGGAACAAGGGATAAGTATGCAACCATTCACGGGTTATATTGTTTTTTCACAACTTTGTGCACCCCTCTAAAACCGGGGTGCACATTCCGTACCTCCTTATTGGAGGATTTTTAGGCACAAAACCGGATTTTTTTTTCTTTTTTGACGGGAAAAGAGGTAACCCTCTCAATTTCATTAATATTGAAAGATTGTATACATCATGTTCAAATACATCATTGAAAAACATAATAAAATACAGATTTTTTGTATCACAATAATAAGCAAATTGTAATACAAACGTATTAAATACATGGATTTCAAAAAGGAAATTGATAATACTTGAGGGATGGCCTTTGAATTAGAATTCTTCCATTTAGATTTGAAGTATTTATCTTCTTCTTCACTTTCTTCTTCATTAACATGTTGTCCCAAAAGGGAGTAATAAGCACAAAACATCATTATCACAATCAAATCCGGTAGCCATTGATCTTCATGAAACTGTAGATATACGTCAAGCCGGAAGAAAATGTCCTTGATGTATTTGAAACAAATGTTGTAACAATCGCTAGAAACGCCTATAAGGCTATGAAAAACCTCTGATGGGTTTAAGATAACCATTAGAGAGATAATGAAATTGAAACTGGGAAAACCCATAAATCGCATATAATACCGATATTTTTATTTAATTAAAATACTAATAAAATATTTACGTATTGTATCCAAATTTATTTGGAAAATCTGAATATTTCAGATGATATCCAACAGATTTGGATTACAATATTAGAGAATCAAAGATTTAGGGAAATTTGTTTAAGAGAGTTTTTTTTTTTTTTTTTTTGGAAAAAATGGTTATGGAGAGAGGGAGAGAGGTCTAATCGAGAGGATACGGTTGATTATTTTATTTTTTTTAATGAAACCACCTATTAATCATCTCCCTCTCTCTTCTCTCCTCTCAGCTATTTCTTCCAACTCTTCCAATTTCTTCAACAATTCAACATCTTCACATAAATTTTTACTTTAGAAAAATATGAACGTGTATATTTGACGTTGGTAAAAATCAATAGTGTTTACGAACTTCACTCCAGAGTGTTTGCAGAAAATCAAGTTCATTCGAATTATGTTTGAGTAATTTGATTTTGTTCTGATAAAAATAAAAACATGATAAATTACTAAGACAAAAATCAAGACCCAATCAAAGTCAAGATTTAGTATGAGAACGAAATTGAATCCGATATGATTGCAGGAAATAATTAGAATGTAATCAGTGGGATTCATTTGTGGTGGTTATGGTGAACATTTCCAATCAAGGAAATAATGAATTTGATCACTTCTTCCGGCAGTTAACAACAACAACAAATTTGGGGTTTCTTGGCATGAAGTGGTCGAGTGAAACTAATGACTTTCTGCCATGGGTTTGTATGGATTGATTTGAATCTAGTGGAGATGGGTCTGTTGATCAGATTATGGAGTCTGGGAAATTTGGCGATTGTCAATGGAAAAAATGGAATCGGGGTTTGCTGGTGTTTAAATGAATGGGAAACTATGGGTTTGTACCTAATCTTGAGGTTGATTGATAGCATCAATCACTAAGATTTCATTTGTTCAAAGAGATGTGGGTCAATGGAGTCCAGTGGTGTGCTTTATTCTCATAGCAGTGGAGTTACAAAAAGAAATATGAAGAAACAGTACATATATTTTGCTCCACCATCTTCTCACTTCTCTTATAAAATCTTTTGATTACATTTCGCTCTTGTATAGTAAATATATATGGTTCAAATTTATATCCTGGGTCATCAGAAATATGACATAAACAAAACATGATGAAGAAGACGAAATTCATCAGCTTATTATCTTGATTCTTGACTGATACTAATAAAGAGAGACGAATAGTATTTATTGTGGGGAAACTCCGCTTTTAATGGAAAATATTCTTCTATTAGAAAACCAAGGGTGGTTTTCGATTTAAAAATCCTCCAATGATAAGATACGGAATGTGCGTCGTGGTTTTAGAGGGGTGCACAAAGTTGGACTCAACAATTTTTGGTTACCTTATCAATCGTGGAATTAAAGCTTCTACTGATATATTCGACTTTTAGAAATTCAAAATTCAAAATTATTAAGAAAGGCAATACAGTCGTATAAATTGGAGCTGATAAATTAACTAACTTTGTTATTTTTATTATGTAAGTACAAGATAACATCTTTGACATCGATGTTATGTTGATGTTTCTAATGTTTCTGCTTCCAACCAATTTAATATCCTCCAAAAAATTAGGTTATTAACATTACTCCACTAATAGTTTTGCATCCTTTGTAATTTTGTCAAATCAGTAAAAATAATGTCAATACTAGTTTGATTAGTATTATACCAATATCAGATGGTTGAACTTCAACTGATAGTTCATACAAAGTTTGAGAACTATGATAAAGAAAGTGTAGTTTCCTTAGTACTGTAAATTTTACAGTAGATGATGGATTTAAGTTTTTCTCCTGAAAGACTATGAACCATCTGTCTCTCCATATGCACCAAGCAGTAGTAAAAATTGCACCAAGTTTGTCAATATTCTGACAATTAGTTTAATGTTTATGCATCCATTCTGATATGGAAATAGTATAATCTGGAACTTGGAAGACATATTGTCCATAAGGTACTGAAGACCACATTAGTGAAAGGGAATTCAACAATTATATATGCTCGGATGATTCATGATTACTACCATCATGCATACTACCAAAAGTATCCTAACATTGATGTCAGAAAGCTTTCTTTTACAGAGAAGGATTCTCTCAGTACACTTCCAAAGGGCAAAGTAAAAACCTGGATGCACATGTGTCCATCATGGCAAAGAGATATCTCGTGAAAGTTTCATCACCATGCGACACAATATTTGTCGCTCAGCCATGTTGTTGCCCTCTTACTCTCATTTTAACTCACAACTTCTTTACACATATATTTTCACAACTTGATCATCAATTATTTGTCGCTCATCCATGAATTATGGATTCACAATTTGATCATGAGCTCGACCTATTAACTATACTGCAGAAGAAGACGTTTTTATTTGTAGAAATTTTGTATTTTATGAAAAATTGCAGTCTATTCATACTCCATAGTAATATCTGGTTGAAACATCATAAAAACTTATGCGAAGACACTGGAAAACCTAATAATGAATTGTTGAATTTGGAATAGTCATTTTCCCCAAATCAACAAAGAATTGGCCTTTTATGTTGTCTTAATATTTGAAAGTTATCGGCATAAAAGAGTGGTGAAACGAAGGCCGATATGGTAAAACCATCTCGAAAGTTAAATTCAAATATTAAATTTGTTTTCATCTATAAACTTATTTTGTTTTACAAATTGTATCCACGAAGAACTGGAAAGGAATATCAAGAAAAAAAAATGCACAATTTTCAAATATGAAGTTTGTTACCCTAAACTCGATGATTAAACCATATTTAAATCAAGAAGAACTGGAGAACAATATCCACGCCCTTAAGGTGTTAAGTAAATTTAACCTTGATTTGTTGGAAGGTTCATATTCACCACCTACATCACCCCGAAGTCGATGATTTATAGTAGTTTTAGTTGAATGTCATTTACTCAAGGTTTAAATTTTAAGCCTTTACTAGTTTCCATTAAATAGTAAAGGCTCTGATGATTATGTAAGTTACATTTATCCTACATAATATCAAGTAATTAAACATAAAAGTTATATTTGTTTATTGTCGTTGATTAGGGTCCAGAATCCAATTTGCAGGATTATCAAAATTTGTTGTGCATAAAATGTTGGTGATACCTTGAAAATATCCATAAGATCGATGAGTAGAAGAAGAAGGTTAATTATCTTCATAACTGACTGAATAAACCGACCCATTAAGTGAGTTCTCCAAAACTTCATTGGATTCATCCTCTTCAACCAGAATATCGTCACAAGAATGAACAACAGTATTCCAAGTTTTTTGTTATTGTATGATATCAATTTACAAATGTGGACATAGTTTCATCCTCACATTGGCTTTTTTCCAAACCGGTCTTATGGTAATTGTTTATACTTGAAACTATTCTTGGATTTTTCATATATACATGAATGGGTATGCCACCAATATAAAACTAAATTCATACATTTAGTATATGCCCTTTTTAAAATATTAAACTCAATGAAGATTGATGAATTGTGATTATTTATCTCTATAATGCCAAACAAAAACATTGAAGCTCGACTTCGATAAGGATGTTGTATCAAGGGATAAATAAAGTTCCACTAAAATTGTAGACCCCAATCATAATATGGGATCACATTCATATCTTGTAAAGTTTCGATCCAAAAAACCTTTGACATGCTCCTTGCATTAGGAAATAGTGATTGGCCAAGTATGCATAACACAAATTCTCTTCAACATGGAAAATCATAGTCCACCATATTTTAGTTGTTTATAATTCTATTGCAAAGTGTATCTCAATGTATATTGGAAGAGTCGTCTTTCATTTCCCATTTATGCACAATTAATATGGTTGAATGGAACTACATCTCCCGCCCTATTTATTATTCCATGTATGAATAAAAATCAAATAAAGTATATCTCCGTAAATATTGGAAGAATCGTCTTTCATTTCCCATTTATGCCCAATTAATATGGTTGAATGGAACTACATCTCCCGCCCTATTTATTATTCCAAGTATGAATAAAAAATCAAGAGGGGTAACAATAATTATATTATTTAATTATTGGCCATCAAGTGCATATGAGTTTAATTAAAATTAGAAGAATTAAAAAACTTATTGATCTCGAAGTCTTTGAAATGAAACGTGGTGTGGTAATCCATCACCTCTCTGCTAATATTTGGAAAATTTGGTTGATATGTTATTCATGATATATGAAATAGGACCTCGGCCAAGGACATATTCCAACTCTTTCTCGGACTAGAAGAGGTAGTCACGCCAAAATAATTTCCAATTAAGACCGACTATCAATAATATTTGATAGCCAAATCGATCCTGATGTGAATATATATGATTTGGAAGTACATATGGACCAGACACATGTTTAGAATGGTCAGAATCAAGATACAATACTAAAGGTTTTCGATTTCGCTTTTGTAGGGAAACGGTGGTTTCCTAGTTTAGGTCAATGAAGATGGATAAATTCTAGGAGGTTCCGGAAAGGCTCCGTTAGGGAAACATAGATAGTTTAGGACAACTTCCATATATAAGATGGGTTTCCTAATTGACCATGGTTTCCTTGGGAACCAAGTTTGTAACTCCTATATAAGGAGGACTAGGCTAAGTGTTTTAGTCATGGAATCCTCAATGTAAATATCATAGAGATATGAGGGATTCATCCCACCTATTTAGGTGGTTATGTGAGAGACCTATCGATGTTGGAAGATATGTCGTTATGGAGTATTCGTGTGGAGATGTTGGTAAGACATCTTGTTGAGGAGAAGATCATCTTGGTGGTGTTGGATTAGATTATTGGTGTTGAGCTAAAGGCGTCCATGGTAATCTATATCAGGGTGTGCAGAGAAGATCATATTGTTGTGGTAGATAATGTGGTAAACGTTATCTCGTATGGGTGAAGACACTACTTTGGATCTTATAGGGCGCTTGTGAGAGTTCTTGTGTTCGGTCATGTTGTGGTGAGTCGATGGATTGGTTTAGTCAATCAGTTGTGTAATTCTCAGTGGTGATTCTATAATGAATAAAGAGGTCGTAGCCGTTTGGTGGATATAGACAATATTACATACATTGTGTATATTGTTGAACCACGTTAAATCTGTGAGTACTTTACTTCTTGTTTCTTTGTTTATGGCTTGCATCTATGTGGTTCTCTTTCTCTTCTTCTTATCCTAGATCATAGTGAGGTTCATGGAGCAATCCAAGAGATCAAGTGTTTCTTGGTAGCTATTTTGTTTCCACAGTATGAACACGTAGATGGCTCTGAACCCCAAAAATTGGTATCAGAGCGATCCAATTGCCCCAACAGTTGGTATCAGAGCTTTCAGGTTGGATAGAAGATTTGAAGATAGAAGTTTGGGGTTTTCCAGTAGCCGGAAATTTTCAAGACAAAGGATTTGGTTTCATCAAGTATATGAGGATTTGATGTTACAGCTTCCGAAGATGCAGAGTTTGATGTTATCAAGTATGTGTAGGATTTGATTTCATCAGTTTTTGGAACAAAGCAAAGTAAAGCGTACTTCTAAAGGAATGGGATTATACCAGGTGATATGCATTCGATATGGTCAAGATGTATGGTCTTGATGTTTATGGTGCTCTATATTGGAGATTTGACATTGATACTTATTGGAGCGTAAACCCTATGCATGGCTTCAAGTAAGTTTATTTATTCTCTATACTTCATACTATATTCTTGTGAACTGTTTGAAAGACCTACGTAGATATGGTTTTCAATTAATCTGTGTTTGCTTGGCAAGACACAAGAAGGCAAGAATATTGTAGTTGGGATAAAAATATTGGTTTGTATGTTGGTGGAAGTGAAGATGTAATATTCGCATGTCAAAGTCTCATTATTGTTCCAAACCAAGGGAAACAATAATTTGGTTGTATCAATCGTTATCAGTTGGATCATGTTGATGTTTTTTTCTTTAACCTAAATTTGAAGAATGTGAATATGGATTCATACTCGTTATGCCTTAGTTTGTTTGTTGCAATAAGGATTTGGGAAAATCTCGTAGTAGGTTTCGATTTTGGAAGTGTTAACCGTTGGCCAGGGTTTGATATGTTCCAGAAGTGAAGAGTTTGTTATTCAGTCTTAGTATTTGAAGCATGTGGCTACAAATAGTTGCAAGACTTGATCGTTGGATGAGATGTGATATTAGTTGTGGTGGAGCTATGGTTTCTTATTGTATAAGAAGAAGTTTTCAACACAATTTTGTAGGGTTTGTTTATCTGTGTTGAGCATGAGATTGTGTCGGGTAGAACAATATTTTCTGGAGTTTCTCTCGTACTGTTTCCAATGGAGAAGCTATTTAGTTTGTGATCTTTTGATTCTTTCTGATGACATTCAGTCGAAGAGTTATTTTTGGTTGTATACCATTTGAAGTCGATCGGAGCTAGTTGAAGTGCAAGACCGTTTAGAGAAACAGGTTGGTTTATTTGTGTTGCGAATACGTTCCTATTTTGGTAAAGACCCGTTGTGAGAAATTAAAAAGGTATCGCTTGGACACTTCAAGAGTTTTTTTTAAGGAATAAAGATACAATACTGCAGATTATTTGTGGTGGTGTGGCTATGAAAGTTAACGCATACTACTTGGAGAAAACATGGTGCATGAATTTGAGTAGGCTACAATTTTGGCATGTTTTTCCATCAACCTTTTATTATGCATTGGCTATTTGATTTCCTGATGATCGACGTGATACTTTCTGTTGGAGAGAGCTACGTTATAGCAATGATAATATTTGGGGGTTTGCTTGTCTGCTACAGTTATTGAAGTTGAGTTCAATAGTGACAGAGCCTGTAGAGATGAAGGTAAAGATCTCTTTAGAGAAATTTGGTTAATCAACGTTATAGTTTCCGTCAAGTTATTTTCTATACATAGCATGAGAAGATAAACACAACAGCGTCTTGAATTTCTTGGAGCTTGAGGAAGTTGCCAAAGGTTTCAGATTATGGCTGGGTGTAATTGGGTCTTTGTTTGAAGGACGGATTATCAGATTTCGCAACGTTGGTGTACGTTTGGAGCAAGATTAGGAAAGGGATATGCACAAGAGAGAATGTGTGACATTATGTAGTGTTACAAGGGTAACAGTGAATTCTTCGACAATGGTCACAGTTCTATCCGAGTCCGACTATGTTGTGGTTTGACTGTCATGAAGTCGAAACTGCATGCTTGCTTAAGAAATTGATAAAATACTATCTTGACAATTATGCCTGTAAAAGGGACATTGTTGTCAAATCCCGTTGAGGTTTCTGAAGTGACGTAGTAAAAAGATTGGTGTGTCAGTTGTTGAAGTCTCTGTGAAGCTGGACACATGTTTGGTATGTATGAAATGGTTGAAGATATGATGAGCTTTTTGAAGGAGTAAAACTCAAGTGGGGAAATATGGTCGTAGAATCATGATCCAATCGGAGATAGGCTTGTAAAGCAAGATTCATAGAGATGAGATCGAGATTGGAACGCAAGGGAAATGATCTATAAATTGGTTGTATTTGGTGCGCAGTTAGAGCCATGCTCAATATGCTTTGGTACATACAAGATGGTTAGTTTCTTGGAAGCTAACATGGAGGTTGGTTTATTACAAACTAACACAAAGTATCTCGTTAACTCGCTTTCGTGTACATGCTCGTGGAAAGGAGCAAGTGTGTGATTAGTTGTTTGCAGAAGCAATTAACTCAGCTGGAGTTTAGAGACAAAGATTTGAGATTATGGTTCTCTTAAGGTAATGCTTATGCAGACGCATGGAGGCTACTGTGGTAGTTTCATTTTTTCATCGAATAGTTATGGATGTCAACCCTAACGGATGTGGTGCGTAACTTGGAGTTAGTGGTTCAGAATAGATGAGCATTAACTTAGGTGGAGCAAGGTAGGCCGAGATGGAGTTGTGCTCATGGTGGAGCAAGTTTCAAAAGGTAGCGAAGGCTCAAGGGCGCATAATGACTGTAACTAAGTTCGATTGGTAGCATATGGACAATGATCGTGTATGATCTGATTGAGTTGGCATGCAATACACCTATAATGATGCCAATCAATATGGAGTTGTGAACATAAAGGAGTAAGGTGTATTTTCTCAAGATGTTGCATAACGGGTGATCATATGATGATGGTTGTTGAGATGGTCAGGAATTTTTCACTTTGGTGGAGATTTGTACAATCACTAGTAGGTTGGATTGTTAAGTCTGAGTTGGTGATGATCAAGTTTGGTTTGCTCTCTTCTGGTGGAGGTTCTACGGAACAATTTTGGGTGAACTACATTTCGGTTTGATTCCTATTGAGGATATGTAGGCAACCAGTGATGGTGCAATCGATGTTCAGAAGATGGAGGGATAACAGTTGATCGTCTCATGCATGAATGCATGATCCGAGGTGGAGAATTGTAGGGAAACGTTGGTTTCCTAGTTTAGGTCAATGAAGATGGCTAAATTCTAGGAGGTTCCGGAAAGGCTCCGTTAGGGAAACATAGCTAGTTTAGGACAACTTCCATATATAAGATGGGTTTCCTAATTGACCATGGTTTCCTTGGGAACTAAGTTTGTAACTCCTATATAAGGAGGACTAGGTTAAGTGTTTTAGTCATGGAATCCTCAATGTAAATCTCATAGAGATATGAGGGATTCATCCCACCTATTGAGGTGGTTATGTGAGAGACCTAATGGTGGAAGGAGTACACCATTATGGTGCTTATGGGATACTTATCGATGTTGGAAGATATGTCGTTATGGAGTATTCGTGTGGAGATGTTGGTAAGACATCTTGTTGAGGAGAAGATCATCTTGGTGGTGCTGGATTAGATTATTGGTGTTGAGCTAAAGGCGTCCATGGTAATCTATATCAGGGTGTGCAGAGAAGATCATCTTATTGTGTAGATAATGTGGTAAACGTTATCTCGTATGGGTGAAGACGCTACTTTGGATCTTATAGGGTGCTTGTGAGAGTTCTTGTGTTCAGTCACGTTGTGGTGAGTCGATGGATTGGTTTAGTCAATCAGTTGTGTAATTCTCAGTGGTGATTCTATAATGAATAAAGAGGTCGTAGCCGTTTGGTGGATGTAGACAATATTACATACATTGTGTATATTGTTGAACCACGTTAAATCCGTGAGTACTTTACTTCTTGTTTCTTTGTTTATGGATTGCATCTACGTGGTTCTCTTTCTCTTCTTCTTATCCTAGATCATAGTGAGGTTCATGGAGCAATCCAAGAGATCAAGTATTTCTTGGTAGCTATTTTGTTTCCGCAGTATGAACACGTAGATGGCTCTGAACCCCAACAATTGGTATCAGAGCGATCCAATTGCCCCAACAACTTTTTCCAGCAAAAGTCGCAAAATTTATTACTTTGTTGAACTAAAACAAAAATCAAAAGAATTTGTTGATAAAAAATAGAAAAATTAGGTAGTAGAGAGTACAGAAGTGTATGGTGAGAGTGGAGATTGAGTGTGAATTCATAGTTTTGATGGAATAAAGTTGTTGGGAATATGGTCATTGGCGACATGGATATTAATGTGCGACATTGCATCATCGCTGCGCAGCAGCACGATTGTTGCGTCCTTGCTCTTGCCATTTGATTCGCAATTAGTTTTTTCATATTTTAACGTAGTGGCAAAGCGTGTTTTCATATTCACTTGGTTTAACAAAAATGAAAATTTTCTGACACCCGTAAAAATTATCGTAATTAAGATAAGGAAAATACATATATATATATATATATATATTATTTATTTATTCTCTTAACATATTTTATTTATAATTTCTCAGTAAACTAATCTTTTTCCATAGTAAGATAACTCATTTGTATCAATGGCAAATCAAATTTACATAAGTATTAAAATCAACAAGAACCCAAAGAAAAATATAAGTAAAAGCAAAAACCCAAAAATTCCGCAGGAGAAAGAAACTAAGTATGTGTACGAGAATTAAATCTGATAGTATCGGAAAAGGAGATGGTTTTTGGCATAAATGCCGACTAGTTTGATTTGTCTTCTTCACGACTAACCAGAAAATCAAAAATAAAAATTCTTAACAAACATTAGAGGATATTTAATTAGAGGACTCTATTTTCCTATTGGGCTTGTGACAAGGTTATTCATTTAAGGTTTCGATATATACGGACTATAATTTGAACTAGTACCATCATACAAATTAATGTATGGCAAGTGGTGATATTGCTGCGAAAAATCACTTTTATGTAAGAGCAATGATTATGGGGATTGTGAGTCTCTTTCAAAATGAAAGACGTGATCAAATGTGGTCCCACTATGGGTGAGAAACCCATTTTCACCCAAAACTCAATCAAAGTCTCGTTCAGTCGGATGAGGGAGTGAAAGTCTTTGTTGCATGACAAATTGTTTGTCGTATGAAAAAAAAATGAAAAAATTCTGAGCTACACAACAATCGATCTGCTATCTGGTAATTTTCTTTTAGAAAAAAACACTCTCAACGACATTCAAAGAATTTCAAAAAAAATCTATGAACTTTTATTTTTTTCATTTTGATCCATTTCTTCTCGTAATGGGATTATTCTATATCAGCTCCACTCTCTTTCAATTTTAAAGAAATGGAACATTGCCCTTGCTCTAAGAGGTATATTTTAAATCCATTTGTTCTCGTTCTTAGTTAATATACAATATTACATCAAATCAGTTCAACTTTTTGCGAGATTGAATTAAAGTTTTCACTCATCAAAAACATATTAGTTCATTTTCATATTTCAAAAAATGGTGATAAAATTTCCTTAAAACTTATAATATATCATTTAGGTATTATCACCAAGGAAAAATGCATGAATGGTATTTATATAAAAAGACCAAAATGGAAATGATTACGTTTTGGTGTGGTTGTTTTCTTCTCTATTATTTATCCGTGTGAAAACAAAATAGAATCTATTTTTTCATATAGTACATTTTTGTGTGTGTATCATCCTCTTTCATAAACTAGCGGATTATGTGACTTGTAATCTCACTATACACCAGTTTTAAATCAATCGGCGGTAATTAACGGTAGAACACTATGTCAGGATTTTCTTATGGAATCACTGACAACCGCGGAATAACGGATCTTGAGATATTATGATGAATAATAAGTAAACCAAGCACAAGCAGCTATAATAATACGAGAAAGATAAATCAACTCACAAGACACAAGATTTATAGTGGTTCGACCAATACATACAACTTGTATATATTGTCTATGTCCACTTTGAGCCGCACCAACTCAAATCCACTATGAAGAAAAACGATTACAACGTCGTGTGAATCCCAGCAAACCCTTGGTTACACCCCAACAATTACCCGAGACGATACCTTGTTTCTTGTTCCTCACCAATATGCTCTCACAACGAAACACTAACTTTTTACCCTAAAAGCTACAAAAGAAAGAACTCTCTTTTCTCTCTAAAACAATTTTTCCTCACAATACAATTCTACAAGACCTAATTACCTATTTATATAGGTTACAAACTTGACCACCAAGAATTCTAGCCGTTTTAGGAAACCCCTTCCCTAAATAACCACGGCTAACTTTATTAAGAAATAATAATTATTCTTCATTAAACTAACACACTAGTCGTGCAAGTATTAACATTGTTTGTTTTTGTTGTCAGTTAAACAAGATTCGGATGTTAATGCGGATACTTATCAACTCACACCTTCGTTTTTCCTCACTAGATCAGTGTTGCCGTGCTGGTAGACGGGGCTTCAAAAGTGAACCTATGTCTAAAAAGGTCATTTTCCCATTTAGGCTCCAAGCATTATGAATGTCGAATCTAACACCGATCCTCTATACGAACAAAAACAAAGAATGATAACGGACACTGCTACACTTCCCCCATTGGTTTCCCCCATTGGTTTCCCCCATGAGGTGTAACCATTTTCATCCCTTGATCCCTTAGATTGGAGTTAACAGGGGGTCCCTATGGTGTATATCACCCCATAAGGTGTATCACATGTCACGGTGGAAACGGTTAGGGGAAGATAGTGGTGGAAATCTATCATTTTCGAATTAATTATTATCATGTTACATACTGACATCCTAAATCTCATGGTCACTTGGGGTCAGGTGATGCAATTGTGGGTCAAGTTTGGAGCGTCACGATTTTTTCTTTAATTCGAGGGTAAACAAGTGACAATCGGTTGGCATATCCATTCATGAGTTTGGTGAACAGTACGCGCACCCCCACGTTCCCTGTGCGAATAGTAATATGCCATTGCCAATGCGTCTTTTTCTTGGAGGACCCTAACTTTTTGTGCCTTCTCCTACAATTATGCATATAATCTGTCTTCTAAAGTAATAATTAACAAAACTAAAGTCTCATTATTAGTGTCTATGGGATTCTATGTCTTAATCATTAATCACAATCTCCTTCTTTTTTTCTCTATTCAGATCTTGTAATCAGGCGATGCGTGTAATGAATCCATTTTTACAAGATTGCTAATAGGGGACTGGTTTTGCTTGGGGGTGTACCAAAATGTCAAAAAGACAAAATATCATTTGCCTTGGATGGGTACACCTCCAAGTAAATTGATACCCCGTTAACAGCCTTGCATTTTTACAAGAGTAGATTTATGCGGATTATCGCAAACCCATTCAGTTACATTACATATTACCCCATAATAACATCCTCCCGAATAATCACGTATATTCTAGCCTTAAAACATATTGTAAAATGCTTATAAATATGTGGATTTGTGGGTAAAGTGAAAGGAGAACGTGGCTAGAAAAATATTTAAATAGTTTTGTGGTTTAACGTGAATTGCTAATTTTCATATTTTGTGTGAAATGGTAGGTAAGAAGAGAAAGAGTTTACCGACACTTTGTTTTGCTCGAGAAAACGACGTCTTACGATGAACATTAGTTTTGTGTATAACTTGCTCCCTTGCGTAACAACAAAAAGAAATGCGACTGTATTATACTGTATGATTTATGGTTGGAGATGTTGATCAGCTCTTAGAGCAACTATGCCCCAATTTTTTTTTTTAATTGGGTACGCCCCACCTCAAGCGTAACTCGTATCTGTGCCCGGTGTCGGGCGTAATTTTAAATTACGCCCGACTAAAAACTAGAGTAAAGTTCAAATTTGGTATGGGATTTGGTCGATGGTCTGGTATTTGCTCTTTACTCGCTCCGTAGTGTCGGTGTTTTCGACCAAATTTTAGTCGATGGTCCATGACTGTGGTTGCTCTTAGAACATAATTATAATTAAACTAGTACAACCGTTGCCACGGTAGGAGGACCGACCGAAGAAGAATCTAAAGATGGTGTTTGTCTGCGACTACTTTTTCCCCGTTTCAGAAAAAAAATGATATTTTTGCTTAATTTCAGATTAAGTGATACTTTTGTTCCGTTTCAGAAAAGTAATACTTTCGTCCCGTTACAAAAAAAAGTGATACTTTCGCTCTGTTTCAAAAACAGAGCGAAAGTATCACTTCCTGAAACGGAATGTGAAAATATCATTTTTCCAGAAACTGAAAATTAGTCGATCCATAAACCAAAATATGGTTGCATGATGTGTTATGCATCCTTTACGGTGGTTTGCATAATGACTATGCATTCAATTTTCGAAAATTATGCCTAAAGTGAAAATATCACTTTTCTTAAAACAAATGGAGTACATTTTTTTTTTTGAAGCATGTAGCATACGTTTTATTATTTGCAACGGAAAATTAGTTGATGTATAAACCAAAATATGGATGCATAATGTGTTATGCATCCTTTGTGGTGGTTTGCATAATGGTTATATTTTCAAAAATGTGCCTAAAAGAATTGACACCTCCGAATTTTTCGTAAAAATTCTAAATTTGATTTTGTTGTTTGTACTCGTTCCGTAGGTTTTTTTTATAACCTTTCCAACGAGATAAAATTTGTAAAATTCCAAAGCACGGATTTTTAGATATGTTATATTAAAGTTTACATTTCAATTATACCCCTAAAAAATAGGATACACAAGGAATTATAGTAATTTGACTAAAAGGAATGGACAATTTTGTCTAGTGAAAAAGTAACCATGGACACGGAAATTTCCAATCTTTTTATCAAATTGAACATTTGTGTTACTCTTCATTTTACAAAAAAATGGTCATAAAAGGGACTCCCTCCCTTCGTGCCCTCCCTGACGGTCGGCCCAATTATAAGGTGAAGCTTCATATACATGTATAAGCACTTTAATACCGGGGATGATACACTGACCGCGGGTTGATTCCCGCGGTCCATCCCGCATGACACAAAGACAAGGGCCCCCCCTGACCCGGCGGATTTGTAGGGGGTGGGTTAAGGGTGAGACCCACCCCCTCCCTCTCACAATCCCATTTCACGGGATCTAACCCGCGGGAAGCTAATCAATTTCCCTTTACGGGGATGATACGCTGACCGCGGGTTGATTCCCGCGGTCCATCCCTATGACACAAAGAACAGGCCCCCCCTGACCCGACGGATTTATAGGGGGTGGGACCCACCCCTCCCTCTCACAATCCCATTCACGGGATCTAACCTGCGGGAAGTTAATCATTTTCCCTTTACGGGGATGATACACTGACCGCGGGTTGATTTCCGCGGTCCATCCCGTATGACACAAAGAACAGGCCCCCCCTGACCCGGCGGATTTGTAGGGGGTGAGTTAAGGGTGGGACTCACCCCATTTCACGGGATAGCCCGTGGGATCTAACCCGCGGGAAGCTAATCATTTTCCCTTTAGTACTCAGTAATACAAAATATTGTTAGGATACAATCATGCATGCATGTAAACGAAGTTATGAGAAACTGAAAGTCCTTGCCTATTGCAAAAAAAAAAAAAAAAAATTGTCAACATTTTATCTTTGAACTGTTTGCTAATATGCGTTGCGGTAACATGTAACCATTGACAACATTTATCTTCGAACTATCTGCTAAGGGCAATTCCTATGGGATGAACAAACTCAAATTTTGTTCATTTTGCTCCCACTATGGGATGAACAAACCAAGAAAATGGATGTTCAAATGGGAAGATCTTTTCATTTGAACACTGAGACACTCCAGTAGACGCGCGTCTGGTACAATAACGCGCGCCATGACCAATAACTCGAGCGACATCCTAGCTGACGCCCGAATTTTTCCCCGTAACGCGCGTTTTCAAAGAAAACGCCAGAGTTATTCGGCCAAAATCCAGCGTCAGCATACCTGTCGCCATCGGATATGTTTGAACGGCTAAAAACATATGTGATCCAACGGCTGCATTTTGTTTAATTATATAAATACTCTTACTTTCAACTCTAAATTCACACATTCTTCTTCATTCTCAATTCTTGATTGAACATGTCTCGACCCCAATCAGTTTGGAAAATTCCTTTTACTAAAGAAGAAGATGAATCTATTTGCAGAAACTATGTTTTTTTATTTACTCAACTTGCTTCGGCAAACTATCCATGGGTGAATTTCTGGGCGGTTATTCACGATGGGTTCTGCAGTGACACTCGTAATTCTAGTCGTCGTTCTATATCATACATAGAGCATCGTTTTGGTATAATTAAAAAAATAAGTAAATGAGTATGTAGCTTTAACCAAACACGTAAATCGATATCGACTGAGAGGTGAAACTAATGCTGAGATGGTGACAAGATCGTTGTCTGAATGGCGAAGATGGAAAAATGTGGCTTTCTCTTTCGACAAATGTTTTGAAATCCTTAAGGTGTTGAACAGTTTCAACTCCTTCCTTGGTTAAGCTACCTACTACTTCTTCTCATTAGTAGAAGAAGACGTAATGTGTAGTATGTCATAATTGAGTTCAACCAATGTAAATCAGTTACTTTTAAACATATGTATTTTATTTACTTAATTGTACTTTTAAAACGAAAACTACAAATGTAGCAGAATTAAAAATTACAAAAACTACAAATGTAAAACGCTATTTCTATCTCGCTCATATCTAACGTCGCTCATCTCTATCTATCTCGCTCATCTCTATCTCTAGATACCCCGTTGTTATTTTTAGCCGGCAAAAATTTAGAGAGTCCTGGGGATAGACCTGCCGTCAAGATAGTTTGTAAATTTCCAAATGGTGATAGACCTGATAGACCTGGCTGACCTGGTTGAACAAAACAAGGCGATTGGTAAACACTCTGTGTACTCGGTCCAACACTCTGTGAACTCGGTCCTCCAAGCATATAAGAGATTTGTGGTTGTGGTGGTCCTGGTGTGTAGCATTCACTTTGGTCGTATGGTACATTTAGGTTGTATGCCACATTTGGGTTGTAGGGCGAGACCAGAGAATCTGCAAAATTTTAAGTTAAGTTAACTTAAAGAAACTTACCAATTTCGAAATCCAGAAAATGAAATGTGTGCGTCGTCTTCCACCACTGTTTTTGGAATTTTTTTGTTATGTAATCTATGCTCTATTATATAAAGCGTACGCGAAGGATATCTGTCAACCCTTGTTCGGACGGCTTCCGGTAAATTGAGATAAACAACATTTAGTTCTGAAAATCCACCTCTCATGGTATGATATTCCTCAGATCGTTCTTTATGCCCCGACACATGACCAAGAACTAATAATGGAGCAGCAACTGTGATTGGATTACTAAACTCTTCTTCTCGATTTTGAGAAAAATCTACATTTGTGTGAGGTAACAGTAACGATTCACCTTTTCGATCCCTTTTATGCTTTAAACTGTTTAACGTTCTTCTCAAAAAATCCATATCATAATCAAAATATTTAAATTTAGAAGAGTTTATAGGTAATATTTGAATCGAAATATTTGAATTTAGAAGAAGGAAATGGAAGTGGTGTGACTGAAAATAGAATGAGGATAAGGAATTATAGGGAAGGGTGGCCGACAGTTGGAAATATGGGCGTTAGGGATCCGACCGTTGGAGACTTCGTTCCTAACGCCCGCGACAGCTTTCCTAACTTGGGCGTCAGCCTCCCTGACGCCCAAGTCATCCACCAAAACGCCTGTGTCCGTGGTGCTTTCGCTCGTCTATTCACCGAGCGCCCAGTCCTTTCCCATAGTGGAAAACCAAGTTTGTCCATCCACCTGGCTGAACAAAATTGGGTTTTTGGCCATTGCCATAGGAACTGCTCTAAGATGGGTTGTGGTAACATGTCACCAGTATGGAGGTCATTGCAGTTTAGAGAGATAAAATGGAAAAGATGGATTGGAGTGTTGATCCGATATAACTTGGTGATACTTATTCATTAATACATACATAGAGTTGGACATAACGGTTATATTCAGGGGCGGAAGCATAGGATGAGTAAATTTGGCTGTAACCCCCTAAATATTAAGAAACTTCAACTAAGCGTATAAATTAAACACTAATTCCTTGAATACATTTCAAATACTTTCCTCAAATACATTTCCTTTGGTCTCTGTGTCAGAGTTTCAAATACCAAGATCTTGGATTCTTTGATCAACCAACTGCTATGTAAGTTATTAATGAATAAGTATGATCGGTCGGTCAAGCGGCTTAGAAACAAAGCGCCAAGATGGAGCAATACTTGCAACATAGCATAGGCCAAAGATGCATGGTCCATCCGGAGTTGTAAGAGAGGCCAAGGCATGGGATAAACATGGTTTGGACATGGAAAGAGATGCGAGATTAGCATCAAGAGGTGTCAAAAGAGTTTGGCATATAGCCTGTGTGCATGAGGCATGCAGGGCTGCAAGCAAGATTTGCATTAGCACACTTGCATCATTGGGGGAGTGATGCACAGCGATGATGGCCGCACTTTGGCTGGGCGAGCTATCATGGCACAACAAGGCTAGATAACATGTGCCAGACACACGGCCTTGATGGTTACAAGTTGGTGTTTTCTATATGCTTTTTAAAAGACTAGGAACTGCCTCTAAGGCTATAAGAAAGAAGTTAGGCCAGTTGGCCAACTATCTTGTGTAAAGTAAATGTGTAACTGATAGACAGTTACTTGTCTATAGCTTTTGTAAGGCTTTGTAAGCCTGATCTTGTGATGGCTTGGGTGTCCGGAACAAGAAGAGTTTGTGTAACCCTAAGTGTGCAGAAACAATAAGGCTTGAACAAAGATTAAAACTAAGTTATGTTGATGTATTTGTCCCTTTGTTTGGATTACTGTGTTATATGCATCAAGCGGAGTGTGTGATGATTGTGAGCAGAACCTCTGTTTTGTATGGGCTGACTGAATAGAGGTTTTGCCAAGAAGTGGAGAAATTGGCTAAGGGAGAGTTGGATGAAACTGTGTTGTAGATCATAATGTCATTTTCAAGGTTGGTTGTTGCATTTGGATAGTTTTGTTAAAACTGTTGTGTATCAAGTCAAGTTCATGTTGTTCTGACTTGACTTGATTGGTAATACAAATTTATTAATTTGTCTCTGTCTCTCTCATACAAATCTTTATGCGAGACAGTTTGTAATCTTTCATCTGAAAATCTTTCATTAATTCAAGAACTCTTTTCTAATTCATTCTTTTACATGGTATCAGATACCAAAGATCGATCCAATTTAATGTTCATCTACAATCAATTAAACATCATTACATTCACTCAACATTTATCTTTGATTCAATATCTGTGATTCAACATCAATTCAACATCATTTTTAACATCAATTAAACATCAATCTTTCATCTTAGTATCAGTTCTTGATTTTCTTGATTTACTTCATCATTTTCTTGTTTTCATTCTTCTTCAATGGTAAATACTCGAAGTATGGCACAACACAATCTCAACAGTGTTCACAATAATGTCAACAATTTCACTCAAAATCCATGGGGAACGCAATCCAATCATTCCGCTGCAACTCAAACAGATTCCCCTCTTCAATTCTCTTTACCTTTCACCAATATTACTAATTTCGTTTCTGCTAAACTAGGTCATGATAATTACTTGATTTGGAGAGATCAATTTGAAACTATTTTAATATCAATTGATTTGTTTGGCTATGTTGATGGTGAAATTCATGAACCACCTCGAGAAACAATTGTTGATGGATCTGTTGTTGTCAATCCTAGATGGTTATATTGGCGCAAGGTTGATCGATTTGTGGCGAGTTGTTTCAAAGCTACATTTACAGATACCATCTCAGGTGATATTCTTGGTCTTTCTTCAGCTAGGGAAATATGGATTTACTTGGAAACTAGCTTTAGAAATCAATTTTCTGCTCGTAGAAATATGCTTCGTAATCAGTTGAGTGGCATTAGAAAAGGAAATTTGTCAATTCTTGTTTACCTACAAACTATTAAAACACTGGCTGATTCTCTTGCGGCAATAGGTGAAAGAGTTAGTGAAACAGATCTTACTATGTATGTTCTGAATGGTTTGGGTCGACTATATGACAATTTTGTCATATCTGCTAACAATAGAGAAACACCCTTCACATTTGCTGAGCTTAAACCTCGACTATTGAATCATGAGCAGTGGCTTCTTGATCAAGAGCAAGATATATCTAGTAATTTTGATCCTCAACATCCTTCAGCTTTTTACAGTCGAAATGGCAATAACTTTGGTGGTGGTGGTAATAAAAATAAACCAAAATTCAATTCAAGTAGTTTTGCCAATAGTCAGTTTCAGAATGGTTCTTCTTCAAGTTCACATTCACAAGGTAGTTATTCTGGGGGGTTTTCTGGTGGACCTACAAACATGGGTGCTGCTTCAACTTTTGGTGGTCGAAGAACTCAAATAGATTTTTCCAAAGTTGAATGTCAAATATGCAGAAAATATGGTCATTTTGCAACTAGGTGTTATTATAGGTATGCTCCAGATAAGAAGCAAAACAACAATCATTCTGCTCATCTTGCTTCTGAAGAAGATGATTTTCAATACATGAGTCCTTCTGCAAATATAGCCACTATGGATCAAGCTTTTTCGAGTATGACAATGCACAATCCTACCATGAGTGATCCTTCTCCAAATTGGTGCTACGGTTCCGGTGCTTCTGGCTCTACTTGGCTATCGATTCTGGAGCTACTACACACATGATTTGGAGATCACACCTTAATGCAACATGCGTCTCCTTATGCTGGCAAGGAGAAAGTTCTAGTTGGCAATGGTAAGTGTTTAACAATCTCCTCAACTGGGACTTCAACTTTAGATACATCACATGCTTCTTTTATGTTGAAGAATGTTCTGCATGTTCCTATGATGAAACATAATTTGTTATCAGTTGCTAGGTTCACTAGAGATAACAATTGTTACTTCAAATTTTATCCATATGGATATGAAATTAGGGATATGAAACATGATACTCTTTTGGCTCAGGGTTCTATGATCAATAATCTGTATCCCATTTCACATCTTCATAAATTTTCTTTTCCTCATTACTTATTAACATCTACTCTATCTGCTTCTCCTACTATGTGGCATGATAGATTAGGTCATCCATCTCATCACATTGTTAAACTTTTGCATGATTCCAATCATATTGTTTTAAATTCATCTCCCTTGACTTCCTTATGTGAATCTTGTCAACTTTCAAAAAGTAAACGATTACCTTTTTCTTCATCCACTTCTCAATCTCTCACTCCACTCTCACTTATTCTTGTGATGTGTGGGGACCTTCCCTGTTTCTTCTTTGCTTGGATACAGGTATTACATTGTGTTCATTGATGACTATAGTCGATTTACTTGGATTTACCCAATGCAACAAAAGTCTGAGGCTGTCCAATGTTTTTCTCATTTCAAAAACCTTACCGAGAATCTATTCTCCAAAGCAAAATTATTTCTTTTCAAACGGATGGTGCCTCCGAGTTAGTAAAAGGTCCTTTTAAATCTTTTCTTGTATCTCATGGAATTCACTTCGAATATCATGTCCTAAGACACGAACAAAATGGACTTCTTTGAACGAAAACATCGTCATATCACTTTGAAATGGGCAATTCACTTCTTTTCAAAGCTTCTTGTCCTAAAGAATTTTGGTTTGATGCTTTTTCTACTGCGTCTTATCTCATTAATATTACTCCCACTAAGCTCTTAAATTATAAAAGTCCCTTTGAAGTTTTGTTTCATTCTGCTCCAAATTATTCTCTTTTACGAGTTTTTGGTTCTGTTTGCTATCCCTTCTTAGGTCATTCTAGAGCAGATAAGTTATCTCCTAAATCTGCAAAATGTGTGTTCATTGGTTATAGTCTTCTCCATAAAGGCTATAAGTGCTTCAATCCTATTTCTAGGAAAACACATATTTCTCGTCATGTTATTTTTGATGAGTCCAATTTTTACTTTCTATCTTGATTCCTCCTCTTCTTTTATTGAAGAATGCACCTCAATTTTACCTTCATCTCCTTCTACTTCTATTGTTACTAGATCTAGCAATGGCATTTCAAAACCAAAACAATTCCACGATCATCTTGCTCATGTTTCGTTATGCATCCAATTTGTTCTTGCCTTTGCTTCTCTTCTTACTAGTCACCTTGAGCCCAAAACTTTCAAAGAAGTGCTAAAATTCCACAGTGGTTAGTTTCTATGCAAGAAGAAAACTGCTTTGGATAATAATGGAACATGGGAATTGGTAAAACCTACATCCGATATGAACATTCTAGGTCTGTAAATGGGTTTATCGAGTTAAACTAAAGGCAGATGGCACTGTGGATAGATTTAAATCGAGGCTTGTTGCAAAAGGATATGATCAGCTAGATGGTATAGATTATACAGAGACATTTAGTCCTGTAGTTAAATCCACTACTATCAGGATTGTTCTTACATTAGCTGTCACTTACAATTGGCACATCAAACAATTAGATGTGTCAAATGCCTTTCTTCATGGTGAGTTACATGAAAATGTCTATATGCAACAACCACCAGGATTTGTAGATCGACATTTTCCAAATTATGTATGTCATCTAAAGAAAAGTCTATATGGCTTAAAACAAGCGCCAAGACAATGGTTTGCCAAGTTTAGCACTTTCTTGCTGTCTGCTGGTTTTGTCAAGTCTGTGAATGATCACTCAATGTTTGTTCTTCATTAAGGGGGCAGATATTTTGGTTTTACTTCTTTATGTGGATGACATAATTTTAACTGGCGACTACGAGTCCTTAATGGACAAACTTATTGTTTCTCTAAAGATTGAGTTTGCTATGAAAGATTTGGGAAATCTGAATTTTTTTTCGGGTATTGAAGGTTTGTGAGACATTGATTTTTTAGTCTTAACACAAAAGAAGTATACTTTGGAACTTTTAGAAAAAGCCAACATGCTAGAATGCAAACCCTGTGATACTCCAGTAGCTAAAACACATAGAGCTTCTATTCATGATGGTACCTTATTGGAGAATCCCCTCGAGTATAGAACCATTGTAGGAGGATTACAGTATCTCACTCATACTAGACACGACATATGCTTTGGTGTTAACTATGTCGGTCAATTTATGCATGCCCCAACAGTGCCACCTTCTTCTTGTCAAGAGAATTCTCGAGGTACTTAAAGGGAAGTATTGGTCAAGGTCTTCCTATTCATTACGGTGATATAACTTCACCGAAAGCTTACACGATTCGATTGGTGGGTGTCCCGACACTAGAAGATCTACCAAGTGGATATCTTTGTGTTCTTAGGTTCATCTCTTATATCTTGGTCTTCTAAAAAGCAACCTACGGTCTCCAAGTCCTCTGCTTTGAAGCGAGAATATAAAGCTATCTCTATTGCTCTCATTGAAATTTGAAATGGATTTCTTATGTATTGAATGATTTACATGTACCTCTGCAATTACCGGTACTGTTGAACTGTGATAATACCGGTGCTATTGCCTTATCTGCAAATCCTGTTTTTCATGCCAGGACAAAACATATAGAGATTGAATATCATCTTTTGTCGGGGAGTGGTGGATTACGGATTTCTTGTGGTTTCTCATGTTTCAAGTGAAGAGAGATAGTGCGATATATTCACAAAGGGTCTATGCTTTCCAGCTCACTCCAGATTGCTTCATTTACTCTTGGATGCTCCAGTTACTTAGCTTTTGAAGAGAGAGTTTTCTTTTAGCTTTTGTACTTTCTTTGATGACTTTTGTACTTTTCTTTGTTTTTTAGTTTTTCAAACTTCTGATCTGCTGTATCAGTTTGCAGGGGTGTGTTAAAACTGTTGTGTATCAAGTCAAGGTCATGTTGTTCTGACTTGACTTGATTGGTAATACAGCTGTTACAGCTGTCTCTGTCTCTCTCATACAAATACTGTCTGAGACAGTTTGTAATCTTTCATCTGAAAATCTTTCATTAATTCAAGAACTCTTTTCTAATTCATTCTTTTACAAGTTTGATCCTGTGAAAATTCGGGTATCAGAGTCCTGGTTAATGGTCTCTCTGTTCACGTTGGAATATAGACCGCGTTTAAATACCACGAAAGTATCCATACTGGGCTTCCATAAAGTGTGATAATTGCAAACGAGATGCAGAACGTTGCGCTTTTGGTCGATAATGTTACGAAATTTGATCGTCCCACCACTAAACCATCCCAATCTGATTTGCTTCGAGAGTGTTTCGTCATGAGGTAGAACATTCGGTTCCCAAAACAACACAAGATTCAGCAAAGATACCAATAGATAACGTGGGACACGTGTCGCTGTCCGGTTCACTAAGCATAAGGACACGTGTCGAATGCTCAGTGGTGAAGATAAGATATGACATGATCAACCGAGTGTGGCAGCAGAGCCAACTTTATCTACTCTCCACTCGAAAATTCGCGACGGTACCTAAGGAACTCGGAGGAAGAAGAAAGAGAGAGTAACGGCAAGCAAAGTTGTAATGGCGCAAGCTATAGCATCAGTATCTGGCTTAAGCAGCTTCACACAAGGTACAAACAGATTGAATGTGGCTACTACTAACAGCCGAACGACCAGAAGTCGTGTTGGTTTCAGCGTTAGATCTGAGAAGAAGTCATTGGAAATGGAATCGGAGACTGCTCAGAGTAGCCGTAGAGCATTATTGGGTGTCTTAGCTGCTGGATTGACCACTGGATCTTTCGTAAAGAATGTGCTTGCTGATGCTAGGCCTATCGTAGTCGGCCCTCCTCCTCCTCCTTCCGGTGGTTTACGTAAGTTGTTAGACGTCTCATTTCATCACTTAGATTCTGATAATTAACTTGTTTCACATTGCCCACAATTTTCAATCTTAGATTATCCTGTGTATAGTAATGGAACTATGGATGGTCTATTCACATTTGCATTGCACTCATTTTATCAGTTTAGCTGATTGCAAAACGAGAGAATTGATGGCTCGGTAATTGTGCGACTAGTCTAACACATCTCTTTCTGTGGTCCACGGAAAATATACCGAGCATAATTGGATCTTTACATGGCATGTATATGTATCAGCCGAAATCTAAGTATTTTCATTCTCCTGGATATGCCTAATTCGTGTAAACATTTTAACATTTTGTAGCGGGGACTCTAAATTCTGATGAAGCAAGGGACCTTGATCTACCCCTAAAAACAAGGTTTTTCCTACAGCCTAAGACTCCAGCAGAAGCAGCTCAGAGAGTAAAGGAATCAGCGCAAGACATTGTAGCTGTGAAGACACAGATAGACAAAAAGGCATGGCCGTATGTCCAGAATGACCTACGATCCAAGGCCGGGTATCTTCGTTATGATCTCAAAACTATCATCTCTGCAAAACCGAAGGATGAAAAGAAATCATTCAAAGAACTTTCCGACAAGCTCTTCCAAAACATCAATAGTGTAAGTACCTTGGAACTTGATTCATTTATGCCCCTATCTATAGTTGTTTGTCAAATGCGTGCTTACCTGTGGTAGTTCACTGACACTGTTTATTGGTTTGTCAAATGCATTTTTAGCTGGACTATGCTGCAAAGAAAAAGAGCACTCCTGAAGCAGAGAAGTATTATGCCGAAACAGTGGCATCATTAAATGATGTTCTAGCAAAGATAGGTTAAGATACTTTTCAAGAGCTAAACATCCATTATTTTATTCTTCTTCCTGATGAAACTGAGTTTGGCACGACTATTTTGTCATCCCCAAACAAGCATTGCTGTACTACTTTTTTGTATGATCAAAGGATGAATATAACCATAAAGTTATCACTGCAACAATATGACTATTCTGAGTATTCTCTTGCGAGTTGTGACTACCAATCTTATTAGACAGGACACAAACAAATAGTCAATGAAAGAATAACACCAAAACAAAGAAAGCAAAAATCCACATCTCACGAAACAAAAGATTGACGAAATTAAGTTTGAAATGTGGATGTAAGATGAACTTGAACACTACTAAAATAGGAAAAATGCCATAAACTATAAAAACTAAGAATGCATTATAGATCTTCAAACTATCAATCATTCAATTTGATGAGAAAAAACGAAGAAAATTAAACAAAATAATAGTAGGTTTTCTTCTCCATCTAACAAAAATTGTGCCAAGTAGTTCTCTTCCTAACCACATTCTCACGGAAAAATATGAGTTTCCTCAGTCCCTCCCTTTTTGTTTTGAGTATCACTAGTTTTTACTCAAGCTGGGTACTTGCTTTTTGTTTACCACTCGGTTTCTATTCAGATGGGACACGGTGGGACTTCAAGAGTGCTACCTGCCTGGATCTGTCCCCACCCAATGAGACGCCAATGCTTCTCAACACGTCGGCTGAGGGCGACCTTCTCTCCTTTGCTAGTGCACACAGGTGACGTAAGTTGAAGTTTTGCGAGATCGTTCTTCACTGCAAGAACTCGTGCCCCTGTAGACATAGACCCAATGTTTAACATAAGAATCTCTCCCTTAGCCAGCTTCGACACCTTCCCTTGCCTCTCTGTACCCTTTGTTCTCACTCCCAGTAATCGCCTGAGAAGGAAAAAGTTCACCTGGAAAAAGGCAAAAAGAGCAACACTAAGTCATTCCTTAGTTTAGAAGGATTTTATTACTTGTCACATAGCAACATGCTACTAGAACAATGAACTGTCAGCTAAGACTTGGTAGATTTAAAGGAATTCTCGCATCTCAGTAATAGCAGCTGATACAGCAACTATACTTGGTCCTCGGGAGAACAAGAAGAAAGATCTTAAAGAGCCATCGAGATATAACAGTTCAGAGAGGAAACTGATTAAATTTGCCTATGTGACTAGATTCAACAAATTACCGAGACACACAGCAATCTAACAATTCCAGGCTCCCTACGCAATACAGTACAGTAACAACCAGGGACTTGCAACCGACCAATTTAAAATGAAATATAAAATGATTGCTCAAAAACTGGCCATATATGTGAGCACATCCAATCATAATGCAAATAAATTTCACTAATGTTACACAATTTGAGTATTTTTCATGTTAAGCTGCGTACCTCAAGTTCAACAAACACGTCTGGGAGTGACCCAACCTCCCCAAGAACCTGACCCACCAGCCTATCAGCACGGGTCAAAGTGGGATCCATGGTGGTCCCGACCCCAATCAGACCACCGGGAACAGCGAATTGTAGCTCATTTTGTTCAGCAAATAAAGAAACTATTCTGGAGTAGATGGGTGTGCACTTGATGGTACCACTCTCGTCTTTCAACACGATACCAGGTCGCACCTCAATGAACTGGTTCACCCTCAAAACACCCTGATAAAACAGCAATCTGTAAGAATCTGTTCTGAAACAAACAAGTACCAAAATTAAATAGAAATAGGAAACATAAGAAAGTAGTCCTCTTCTGATCAATCCTATGCTATTCAAGAACTATTTTCATGGAATAATGATGGAACTATTTTCATCTACCAATTCAGAAGCGGTCCGCCTCTTCCAATGTACTCCAATGGTACAAAAATGAGGTCAGGTCAACTTTCTTGAAACAGCGAAAATCAACGATAAATGGAGGTACAAAATCATGATAATCAGAAACCCAATCCGGTTCATGCAAGAGATCAAGACTTGCTAAAGAAACCAAATCATTGGACATATGTATAGGCTTAACCTATAGCTTCTCAATTTGGGCCAAAATTTAAACCGTGACAGAAACTCAAGAGACAAATGGATAAGTAAACAAGGTTGTTATCCTGATGTCACCAACTAAATTATAAGAAATCAGATCAGACATGCTGAAACTTAAAAAGGGAAGAAAAATTATCATACCCTGAGAATACTTCCACCAGCAACACCACCCTTGATTTCATCAACCTCCGACCCAGGCTTATTGACATCAAACGATCGGATGACAATCATGTTTGGCGGCGAGATGAAATTTCTCTCCGGAATGGGAATCCTTTTTACGATATACTCGCATACAACATCAATGTTGTACTTTAATTGAGCAGAGATTGGTATAACAGGAGCACCATCAGCAACTGTTTTCTGTAAAGAATTGAGTTCAGAAGTTAACACACTGAAGTTGGCTAATAAAGTTTTTAATGGATCACATAGAAGTTAGGTCACAAAACAAACCTGAATAAACTTCTGGATAGCTTCATGTTGATTAATGGCTACATTTTCTTGAATAAGATCAACTTTATTCTGAAGGATGATTATGTGTTGGAGACGCATGATTTCTACAGCAGCCAGATGCTCTGAAGTCTGGGGTTGGGGACAGCTTTCATTGGCAGCTATCAGAAGTAGTGCCCCGTCCATGATTGCCGCTCCATTAAGCATGGTAGCCATAAGAATATCGTGACCCTGAGGAAAGAAAATTACGCAAGGCATCGAATTTGATCAGACCACAGATAATTGAAAAAACAATGCCAAAGAATTTAGGGGTTCCCTTGTGGACCATTAATGACCGTTGTTAAGAACTACATCACAAGGTTTTGTCGCATGCTAATAATTAACTGTAAATCATTTTACCGGGCAGTCGACGAAAGAAACGTGTCTCAATAATTTCATTTTGGCAGTTTCAAACCCAGGCACATCACATGCAGGGGTATCTTCTTTTCCACTTCCATAGGCCCTGCAAGCAAAAACGGAGTGAAAATTTGGATAACTACTGGAACTAGAAGTAAAAATTATACACTTTGAAGGTCCCCATACTTGTAGCACATAGGCCGAGGGCACCGTTCATCTTCACACTTGTATATTTTTGCATTGGCGTAACCAAGCTTAATTGTGATGTTACGCTCCAATTCGTTCTTGAATCTCACTGTCTGTTTATGAATAACAAAGGATATTAGAACTATGGAAAGATTCATGAAATGATACCTACATTCTGCAGGAAAATAATTAAGATACCGAAGAAGGACGCCCAACTTACTGATCATTCTCTGTAAGATTCTCAGATGCGGCCAACAGAAAAAGATTACACATTGAACAGAAGCCAAACTAACACTAAATCAACATATTACAGAATTCAATGTATTATATTAGGATGACCAGATACCCATCTAACAGTTGATTTAGTTATAATACCTCCTTCTTCACATCATAGCTGTGGGAGTAGTGGCTTTAGCTAAAACAAAAACTCTTAAAATTCAAAGGATGCAATCCACATGCTTTCTACATTAGCTTCAGTAAAAGAAAAGCATGTACTCTTACCAGAAGAAAACTTATTCGTTTCAATTGACAAGGGATAGATATATAAAGGTCATAGCTGTGCAGTAAATTTTGCTAGGCACTAAGAGGGGCCTAGAACCTAGAAGGATTGGGGGATTAGTCAAGGACTAGATAAATATAAGTTGTTCTCCATTATTCATCTCACATTCTCACTCCATTTCTGACCTCTCTAAATTCCCTTTTTCTCCATCTTGTCTGAATTTCTTTGAAGATCCAATCAGAGTTATGTTTTTCGAGTGTACAGTAGAAAAGTGAGTTTCATTGGCCTATGCAACAAAACTTTCTACACGGGCTCTCAGCTACTTCTGGCGTCTGGTACTCATAATGTAACTCCTAGACACCATATAATAAGAGCAAAGACAACTCATACAGAGTATCTTTCTCCAGTCAAGGAACAGTGATTCAACCACAAGAACCAATTATGCAACAACACGAACATTTAAGTTAATCCTCAATTATATAAACGACTTACTTGCTGAATTAAACTAAGCTAACAACAATATTTCAAATGCACCCACATTCTCACTACACGAGCAAAAGAATTTACCTGCACACCAGATATTGCTTTTACAACAGTTGATTTTCCATGGGCGACATGGCCAATCGTCCCTTTATAACAATATAACAACAACCAATTAAAAATCAATTCCAATTTAGGAAGTCTCCTAAGATAATCAATTCACTTGATTAACTTAAAACAGTTTTTTTTCTTACCAATATTAATTGTTGCTTGCCGTGAGATTACTTCAGGCGACAATGGATGCAACAAAGTCACATCCAATTTACTCAGATCCTGCTCCATCAAACCTTTCCGCGCCATATTCAATTCCTTCAACGAGTACTTCAAATCCTGATAAAACTAAAAACAATAAGAATAACTAAAAGTACTAAACCTTCACAGAATAGACGGTATTAGGGTTTGGGTTTTTCAAACTCTTTTGTGTTTTGGAGATTAGGGTTTGAAACTTCAAAACAACCAACTAAAACATTCAGACAACTAAAACAAATCTACTACGGACTAAACACCAAAACGAATCTTGAAAAAAAAATATAGATATTGAAAAAAAAAAAAAAAAAAAAAATTCGACGAAAAGAACTTTGATATACAACTTTCAGATGAAATTATGGAAGGGTGAGAAAGCCTTACAGATTTATAGGGCAAACGATTTGAGATTTCTGCTGAAGCTGTTGTGAGAGGCGGAGGAGATATGAAGAGAAGATTGCTAAACGAACTGATTCCAGAAAAAACCCTTGCTAGAGCTGAGAAGAAGTAAAAAACAAGGATTTTTGTAGTGGGTACTAATGGGCCCCTATATTTCGCCAACTGTTCTTAAAGCCCATTAAGAAAGACTAAGTAGGCGCACAACCGGCAAGTAGGTGTACAAATTACAATGGGGAAATATGGTTCCAGGCCAGGTTCCATGGAGAGGAAGAGTGGGATGATGGTGGCAGAAAACCGTGGCGATGGGCATAATTCATGTTCTCTCTTTGAAAGCGAGGAACAGTAGAAGAAAACTAAACTAAAGGGGAGATTTTATTTTATCTTTTGATCAAAAGAAAAAATACTAAATAAAACCTCACCTAAAAATGTTGAAAGCAATCTCGTTACACACTGATTACACCTAGTTATTCAATTCGTTGATTTTTTTACACTCCACTTATATTAGAATGTTGCGGCATTTGTTAAGATCACAGCCCGTCCTTCGAATTTCTCATTAATGGATATTTTCCAATACTTTTAATTTTTATTGGTTTTGAAAGATTAGAGGAGATAGTACACCGAGTATAGTCTCGTGAGGGTTTACAAATGTTGTACCCACAAAATTTATTCAATAAGCCCAGTTCTTTTAATCTTCATCATCAACGTCTTGATTTTGTAGTAGACTGGCATGCATGAAGTTCGTAACGTCTTTGAATAACTCTCACAACTAATGGGTTGAATGTCTTCATCAGCTTAATGACGTTGAGATGAGGTTGGTAACGGAAATTTGATCATTTTTGTCTTCGTCATTCCAGCATAAATCTCGTGATAACTTCATCATTAGTTTCACACCTTGATCGCAACGATTGACAGTGAAAGTTAAAGCAATAAGTTCATCAACAACTCAGTCTATGGATACATATCGACAGAACAACCCATCTTTATTACGGTTATTCGGGTTACCGGTATCAGTGCGGAAGTTTTCATGAATCTTTGCCAATAACTTTGAGAGTATCATTCATAATGCGTTCTTAAAACCTAGATGTATAGTATGGTACCAAGTTTGACAAGAAGATAAATCCTCCTCTAAGGTAAAATCTGCATGATTAATGTAAGGTTGGGTCATCTTTCAGAAAGTTTGAGTAAAATCAAAAATATTGTGGGTTATTGTTTGTGTAAAATGTGTGGTTTAAAATGTTGATGGGTGGGAATATAGGAGGTTGGATACTAATGGATATATTTTTTTAACCTTACGTCCAACAATTATATCAACGAATATATTTTTTCAACCTTTTGTCCAACAACTATCGGATATATTTTTCGAAAATTACCAACAACAGTGCGATACTAAATACAACGACTATATATTTTCCTATAAAATCACATAAAACTATATCATAGATTACCTATAACGTTCTCAATCAACACCGTCAATCAGTTTTTCTAAAAGCAAAGAAAAACAAATCTTATGTATAGAAGCAAAAGAGGTTTCTCAATTATGTTTCATAGATAACCGTAGTCGGATACAATACTATTGGATGTATTTTAAGTGTACACAAAGATGTTGTCCTGGCATCAAAATGGTAATTGAATCGCAACCGCAAAAGATTAGGTATTTCCAATGTCAATATCCTAACCTGTTATGAAGAATCTCAATTGCTAGCTTCCGGTTCAATTCTGGAAAGTTGCGCTTGAAATTTTAAGTAGCAGTTATGAAAACGAAATTGTTTTCCTTTATTTCGAAGATACCAAGCTTTCGTCATCTCCTCTTGCAATAGCCAATCAAAAATATAATTTATTGTTAACCTGAAAAAATCCATATAAATTATATGTAGTTAACTAATAATCACTTACGATGATTTCTACGGTCAACTCTGACGGGACTCATTTCGATAAACAACTTTCTGCAGTGCCACATACTCTCTTACGTCTCTTTTTATCATGGACACCCTATTTTAAGTAGTAAGAATTTTTCGTTGGTTTGGATTTGAGTCTCCAAATTCAACCATGACTCGCTCCCAAAAGTCATTTCCATTTACTAAAAGACTATGGACATCTTCTTTTAAGAAAACAGTGACACAGGAACTCATGATGGCTAAGTCTTCTTGCTCTGTAAAGCTACTTACCATAGTTTGAAAAATAATAGATTAGGAGAAAAGAAGAGTTTATTTTCGTAGTTGGAGAGGATATTGGGAAAATTGGACGTGTCTTACTTTCAAAATAAGGATTTTATTTATAAGATTAGTTAAATTATTGTCATCGTTGTTCGATGCCATACAAAGAAGTGATAATACATTATACGCCAAAATATTTTTGAAATCACTTTTTTAGAGTCAAAGATTTTATAACATATATGGTGTCATATTTATGACAAAATAACTATTTTTTATTAATTTCAGGGGATGGGTACACTTATTGAAAAACAAAATAAAGCTACACGACAAAATTATAAAGGTATCTTATTTTTTTCTAAGAGTCACGGTTACACTTGACATGTGTAACAAGCCTTTAAACCCTTAAGTGACCCTAGTGGACGAGTTGTGTCTCGTGAGGGTTTTACAGAGAGATGTACTCACAAATACACATGCATGTCTTAATCAACGCCGAGTATCCCCTGGAGGAACTTATGGCCAAGATCCAAGTTCATATTTGGAAAGTTGTCCTTTAAAATTAAATAGCTTTTGAAAATATTGAAATTAGTTCTTCTTCTTTCAAAGTAATACCTTTTTCTATGTTCTTCATGTATGAAACAAACAAAAGATAACTTAGTGTTTAATTAGAAAAGTTAGTTTAAAGATGCTTACAATATCTGATGTGCACCAACCAGATGGCTTATTGTCGTGCATTTCTGTCGTGATGCTTATGTACCTTTACTTCTCTTTTTATAGTAGTCACCCTATATTGGAGAGCATGTCAATTCTTTGGTTAGGATTTCCATAAGTAACTAATAAATTTTGTAACACCTATTCCCAAAAAGGTTACATTTGTAACCTCTAACCACCTAACATCAGGATTAAGAGAATTATTGACCCGCGCGGTTATGATGGATACATCTTCTTTTGTAATAAATCTAGCAACCATGACTGTAAAACAAATGATAAGAAAATGTTAGGAGAAGGAAATGGTAAAGAAAAAATGATGATTTAGTTATGTTATTTTCTTAAAGAAGTAGTGAATACCTTGTGACAGCCATCCTAATTGTGGACAACCGATTTCTTTCACCGAAAGATTTTTACGACAGTTGGGGTTGTAGTGAAAAGTTGAATTACCTGGTTCCATATCTCGGAAGTACTGCATTTAATCTTATGAGTGTTTTGTCGGTGTAAACAATATAAATCAAGGCTTTATCTTCCTCGGAAGAATTACCTAATAATTACAAAAATGATATGATAAATAAAACAAAAAACAAAAAAGATAATATTTTTGGAAATAAATTTTTTATTTTGAACTTGGTGTGTATCATTGGGGAAGAATGGGCTTACATATATATATATATATATATATATGTAAAAATGATTTCAAAAACTACTATGGATAGGTTGCAAAGTTATTAAAAAAGAAAGAGACGGTGAAGAAATGACTAAACGATGTTGAATTAAAGTTACTAGTTATGTAATGTCAGATACACAATAGATGCACACATACAAGCATACATAATCAATTAGATAACAAAACACAAAAATGACTAAAAATTATAGCAACGTGTTTAAAGTAACAAGGCTCCCTGCAAAACCTGTACGACATGACTATATGATTACAAAGATATCCATCATTGTGGTGTCACTATCATGTCAGATAAATATCAATTATATATATAAAAAAAAAATCTTATAGATATTCATCAAACCAAACTCTCACATTTAAAGTTCATTTATATGGTGAGGTATCTTGAACACTATAAAAAGTATCATCTGGTAACATGGAAAGACTTATATTAAGATCTAAACCAAATGAATTTTGAAATTGATACCAAAATCAATATGTGTAGTTGCTTGATGTGCAGTAGCATAGGGGTCCAGATCTTATCGAACGAGTAAGTGACATTCTGCAGGATTATACATCATACTAGTTGTATGGTCATCGTCAAGTGGAGTCGCCGCAACATCTCCTTATTCCCCGAATATGACATAGAGTGTGTGTTCTTTTTGGAATTGTCTTGAGGAATGACTAAGAAGTGCCCCATATGTAAAAACCTAAAGAAGAACTCTTGTGATAACAACACCTTTTACCATTGCCCCGAACTACTTGTCTTGGTGATTGATGAACATGTGTTCCTGAAACATAAGTTCAATAACTCCTCATAAAATATCCACAAATAACAATAAATTAGCCGAAAACTGATGCATTTTATAACAAATAATAATATATATAAGTTTATTTCAAAATTAACTTATAAAATATAACGTAGTAAACCATCCGACAATAATATGATCAAAATTATACAGAGATAATATATAAGCATAAGCACCTCAATACATGTTAGTTTCTCATCAATGTATATAGGGCACTCCATTCTACTTGTGGTGGTTGTATCATTGGTTGGTCCTCTGGATCTACGACATATGACTGTGACATCATGTCTGAAGGTGGACATCTAGGTCTGTATCGGCGTCCACTGCTTCTCACATCCATCTCATCATGGTTCCATATATGTATTATTCGAGGTAATAAACATCTCATACTCTTTTTCGCCACCATCAATCGTAATGTACCTGATCAACCATCAGTGTGTTAATGAGAAGTGAAGGATCGCATGGAATTACTATATCACTGGTAATCTGACACATATATCTCTCACCAAGATATGTACTCAACCATATGCCCTTGAAATAACATAATACAACTTTATTCTTTGACATTGCCTTTGCCTCCACCACCTCTACATTACCACCGTACTGATTCTCTTTCTATCGTTGCGATATCACCGAGTCTTTAATTCTCAGATCGAGTTGTCGATGAGTTGTTCCAATTGAATGCATGTTTGTTACCAACTTGATTTATACCCACTTTATTTTCCTTCCTAAATAATAATGGTAGGATAACAACACTGATTATGAATAATTGATGGTTCAAGTCTCAAAAGTGGTTGACGGTTGTGAAAATAATAGTAGTACTAACACTTTATAATCATCCACACCCCACCAATTTTTGAACGCAATTTACTATCCATTTGTCAATGTAATTATACAAATTTCCCAATGGAATACTTCCCCCAATCATATTGATCGAGATTATTCAAATTATCCAATGGTGCTAACTATTCCTTATGAACTCTTGTTGTAGGAATTCCTATAAAAAAATCTACCAAGTGCACCACGATAAATTCTAGTCAATTCTTCATAAACACCCACATGTTCATGCACTTGCTACTATGTACATATTTACCAAGATGAAACTGAATAACAATGTGATTCTCATGCACCAACTCGATCTACTTTATGATATGGGAAATCTCTTCGCGCTTTGTACTGCAGATGCTGCTCTCACATACTGATTTGTCATCATACCATAAAAATATATATTATCATATCCCTTGTGGTATTTGTGGAATTATACGATCACCACCTATTAGAATACTTGTCTGTTAGAGCAGTGCTTGATCGAACTCGCGAGTTTTGTTATCTCAAGATTTTTTTCAATGTTAGATGCACAAAACTATGTCTTGATTTCTAGTATACTAAAGTCAAGTCTCAGACTAGGATTAGAGTATGGTAGTTGAGTATCAGACATCACTGAATAAACCTTGAAGATTAGAGACCGGAGATCAAACAACGACATTTGGAGATCTTCATCGAAGAAGAGGTATGTGTAGACTGAACCATCCTATTTTACTCACGACATTACGTACAATTATATCCATATGAGACTATGTCGCATGATTTTAGTAGATTTAATATTACATAGAACAAACTTTGAGTCAAGATTTGTTAAATATTTCAAAATATTCTTCAAGCAATGGATGTTCATGGATCCTTAGCAATCTTAGTTAAGAACAGTTTATTGTTCAAAAGCTATTTTTTTTTAAGTTGATTATTTGGAAATTGCCCAAGCAATGATATTTCCTATCCATGAAGATTGGGAATGTTTCAAATCATTGAAAGAGAGTTTTCAGAATTACTGAGATTCTAGACACATGGTAGGTACGCATATCCAGTACGCGTACCCTAGTCAATTGAAGTTCTGGAACATGGGTAGGTATGAATACGCAGCACGCGTACCCTAAGTTTCTGAATTGTATAATGGGGAGAGGTACGCATACCCAAGGGAATGATTCCGTGAATAGCTTAGGGTATGCAGACCCATAACGCGTGCCCTAGCTCCCTAAATTCGCAAAATGGTCCCACACTACACCAAAACAGCCTTTTTGTGACGTTTATAAATGTTGCGCAGAATTTGTGCAACGGTAATAAGCGTTGTAAAAACTGCGTTGCACATTGGTGTACAACGCAAATTATCCGTTGCACAAATTATATTGAGCAACGGTTATACTTTTCCTATTTGTGCAACGGATATACTAATTTGTGCAACAGTTATATTGATAAAAAAACACTTTTGTGGGTCCCAAATTGGTTTTCTATCAACGTTTTATTTGTTTGGTTGCAGTTATATCCGTTGATTATTTTAGGTGATTTGTGCAACAGATGTTTTTTCTATGTTTATATTCGTTGCAAAATAATTTTCAGATAAAAAAAAGTTATCGCCGACTATAATTCCGGCAGATTTCTGCACTTGAATATACCATTCTATATGAACTAGGACCATTTTATCATTCAGAAGAATTCTCAATGTCATCAAAATCGATCAAGAAAAATTATTGATCATCATAACTGATCAAGAACAATTCATGTATTTCAGCATGTAAGAGATGTTTGAGGCAGTTAATCAACTACAAAAATCATTCACTTTTACAAGTGATTCAATGCTAAGAGCTACTATTTATATAGATCACGACAAAATTTTAACATACCCTCCTTTAGGATATACATAACTGATTCAATGCAGGACTTCACATAACCCATTAATCGGACTAAGCCAAGCTCTACAAATCGGGCGACTGACTCAGTTCCAAAAAAAAAATCCCGATCTTCATCTCTCTTCATTAATCACTAGTAAGTTTTCAGGTGAATCAACGTTAATCAGGTGTTTTCTAATGGTACTCTGTGAAAAAGCGGGGGTCTAACAACCACACCTAATATTTCGATTAGCAATCTCTATGGACAAACTCCGAGTTACTTTCTAGAGAATCAACTAGATAGTTATACTTAATCTAGATAGAAATATCTCAAGGAGTTATTATCTCAATCTCTCAATTTGATCTTTACTCAAGCAAATAGAAATCTGCGAGTCTTTATCAAAGAGAGATAACTTGGATGGTACCAAAGACCAATATCCAAGTGTCAATCAATTTAAATCAACAACCAAAAAGGTCGGATATTCTAATTGATTGAACAACGCACAACCTGCATTATTTCAATTATATAACGAAATATAATGCGGAAAAGAAATAACACAGACACCAGAATTTTGTTAACGAGGAAACCGCAAATGTAGAAAAACCTCGGGACCTAGTCAAGATTAAACATGCACTATATTAAGTCGCTACAGACACTAGCCTACTCCAAGATAACTTCGGTCTGGACTGTAGTTGAACCCCAATCAATCTCACACTGATCCAAGGTGCAGTTATGCTCCTACGTCTCTGATCCCAGTAGGATACTAGGTACTTGATTCCCTTAGCTGATCTCACCCACAACCAATAGTTGCTACGACCCAAGTCAGAGACTTTAATAAACAAATCAGTATCACACAGAAAAGTCTATACTAATACATAAATCCGTCTCCCACGAATATACCTTTCTGTCTTTTGATAAATCAAGGTGAACAGGAACCAATTGATAAAACCAGACTTATATTCCCGAAGAACAGCTCATATTTATCAATCACCTCACAATAGTCTTAATCGATGCAGGGAAAAAAGATATTGTGGAATCACAAACGATGAGACGAAGTGTTTGTGACTACTTTCATATCTTTCCTATTGGAGATAAAAATCTCAAGAAAATTATTACAATTGTACTCGTATGATAGAAACATCAAGATCAGATCACACAACTACAAGAAAAGTAGTGTCGGTATGGCTTCACAATCCCAATGAAGTCTTTAAGTCGTTAACCTGGTTTTAGAAGAATAAAACCAAAGGTTAAAGGAGAATCGACTCTAGCATAGCATAACTAGTATCACACAGAATGTACGGGGATTAGGTTTCCCAGTTGCTAGAGTCCTCCCTTATATAATCTCTCAAATCAGGGTTTGCAATCAATGTTAGCTTACTAACAAAGCATTCAATATTCACCGTTAGATGAAAACCTGATTAGATTCAAGCTAATATTTATCAACCGTTAGATCGAAAATATAGCTTGTTACACACACATGTAATGCATGTTTCTAGGCTTGTGTAACCATACCCAAACTTGTATATTAGTTGGCTCAACAATAGTTAACCAAATGGTTAGCCATATGATAACTTTCATATCAACCATATTCTTCTTCACCATAACTAGTCCAAATGACTCAAATGAACTAGTTAGAGAGTTTTTCAATTGCTTAGATCTTTATGTACTACATAAGACACAATCGAAGCAAAAATGATGTGATTCACTCGAATCGATTCATGAACTATAAAGCCATGGTTTTCCATAGCATTCCTTAGTTTATTAAGATAAGTTCACAAACATCATTTTTAGACATAACCTACTCAAGTTCGCGGATGGAGTTCACAAATCCAGCAGAAATTCTCGGTCGAGAACTTCCGCCAATTCACGAACTTAAGCTCACGTACTTCTCCGGTTTCACTTGATCAACAAAGTTCGCAAACTTTGGTTCAAGAAATAAGGACTTATACATATATGTGTTTCCACAACAATGCTTATATCCTCCAATGGTTATATTGTCTAAACTCTCATTTCAATCATTGAAACATTCTCAGAGGGCGTTATATAGTTGTTATTCACAAACTATTTTTCGTCAGAGCAATTTTCAAAGTGATTGAAACATAACATGACTTTCGTCACTAGGTAAAGAATAACTTGGCTAAAGCGAAAGCTTTACCAACACATATTTCGAGAAATAGATAAGCGAGATATACTCAGCTCGAAATACCACATGTGTATAATCTTAGTCTATATAGTAATACGACTTTTGTCTCAAGATAAGAGATAGAGTAGATAGACTTTTGAGTGATAGATAAGTTCAAGTCTCCACATACCTTTTAGTCGATGAAGATCCACTGGTTCCTTGAGTAGTCCTTCGTATTGCATGATGATCGTCATGGAGTTCTTGAGCTCAACTACATTTTCTATCCTAGTCCGAGACCTTAGATATTGTAGACTAGAAATCAAGACTTTATAGTTTTGATCACTAACATCGACAAACATGCTTGAGATAGCAACGCATGCGAGTTCGACCGAGCAGTGCTCTAACAGTCTGGTAATAATGAGTTCCTTCTGGTGGTGTTGAATCTAAAGATGGCGAGTGAAATGGACCATGAAGTTTCTGCAAGTGGTTCTAGGGTGGTTAATATTTTATATCCATCTAAAAAATTTCCTTCGATTACCTTAATTGACGAGGAAGGTGAAAGCAGGTATGATTCATGGAAATTTTCATTAATAGGTAGATTAGATTTTCTTCGAATTAAGTTTGTTGATGCAGTGGGTATTCTGAGAAATCAGTGGAAATTATCAGGTGATTGTCAATTAATTCCTTTAGGAAAAGGTTTTTTCATAATTAAGATATCAAATGATGAAGATAAAAATTACATCAAAAATTATAGCTGGGATGTTTAGGATCAGGTTTTAAGAACTAGAAATTGGATTCCTAATTTTAGGCCTGAGAATCAAAGAACTTCTCATGCTTTGGTTTGGGTTTCTATTCCAGGTTTGAGTTTGGAATATTGGGATGAGAAAACTTTATTTACAATATGTGATGCAATTGGTAATCATGTCAAAGTAGATGAAGCTACTCTCAAGTATTCAAGTGGATATGCTGCAAAAGTATTGGTTGAATTAGATGTTGCTACACCAATTCCAAATAAATTATGGATTATAACTAAATTTGGTGGTTTCTCACAAGGTATTGTACTCCATAATCTTCCAAAATTTTGCTCAAACTGTAAAATTGTTGGGCATTCATTATCTGAGTGTAGATTTAAGAATACCCCACATATGGAGCATCCAACTGAGACTTCTAAAGGAAGAAATGAAACTGTTGTTCCTCATGTGACTAAAGTACACGAACCATTTAATATTTGTCCACCTCCAATAGTACCTGATATTGTTGGTCCTCAATTAAACAATGAAGTTCTTATTACAAATGGAATATTCCACTCTTTACAAGATGATGAAATGATTATAGAAGAGAAAGACGTGGAGGAAAAAAAATCAGGACATTCTTACTCCTACAAGAATACTTCAAATGGTTGAGGATAATTCTATAGAAAAAAGTGTGGTTGAATTCATAAATGGCAAGGATGGTACTATGTCTATTGAAAGAGTTCATGTTACTTCTTGGTCCAGAGTGGTTCAAAAACCTTCAACAACAAGTACTTCTAACTCTGGAGTAAAGGATCTCACAATTAATCAAGTATCTGATACTCAAGTTCCATCTAGTACTCAAATTCCTAGCAAGTATAATTTTAGAAAAAATCAAGGAAAAGGAAGCACTAAAGGCCTCCAATCCAAACCATGAAAGTCCTATTTTGGAATTTAATAGGCCTTAGAAGAGCCAGGCCTCAAAATAAATTATGGGCTATAATAAATCAGTTTAATCCTTCAGTAGTATGGGTTTCAGAACCTAAAGTAGTTTGTTCATCTTCATTTTGTAATAAATTGAATATACCTGGTATACAAAGCATGGTAATTCACAATTTAGTTTCAAATAAAAAGGTAAATATCTGGTTATTTTGGAATAAAAATTTGCCTACTCCTACAGTAGTGTCAATGTCAAGTCAAATGATTACAGTTGATATTGGTGGTGTTCTTATTTCTGGTATTCATGCTCATGTGAGTGTAGTTAAAAGAAGGTTTTTGTGGTCAGAAATGGAAGTTATAAGTGGTTTAAATAAGCCTTGGTTATCCATTGGAGATTTCAATGCCATTACTTCAATTGAGGAGAAAATTGGGGGTAAGAATCCAAATAGAAGTGCAATGATGGACTTTAATAATTGTTTAGATATTTGTGAATTGATTCAAGCTCCTCAAACTAGTCTTATGCATTCATGGTCTAATTGTCAGCATGGTAGCAAAAGGATATTGTGTAATCTTGACAGAGTTGTTTTCAATCAATTATGGTTACAAAAATTTGAAGGTTGGGGGTATAAAGTAGGTCTAAGGGTGGCATCTGATTATGCTCATTTACTTGGTGGATGTGCTCATATTCCCAAGCCACAAAATGATCATATGAGATTCCAGAAAATGTGGTTATCACATCCAAGTTTTATGGAGGTTGTACACAAATGTTGGTCTGAAATAGTGGAAGGTGATCCTGCTTTTATCTTTCAGCAAAAATTAAAGAAGCTAAAAAAGATTCTTAGAGAGTGTAATTGGAATGCATTTGGTAACATAACTACACAAGTTAAGGAAGCTGAAGCTAAAGTAAAAAATGCTATGATCAATTCTGACAGTAATTCATTTGATGATGAAGCACTAAATGATCTGGTAGCAGCTCAAAATTTGTATAATTCTAAAGAAGTACAACTACATACCTTTCCGAAGCAAAAATCAAGAACAAAGTGGATCAAAGATGGTGCAACAAATACTGGATTTTTACATGCTAATCTCAAAATTAGACAAGCAAGAAATATGATTAGTGAGTTGGAAGATGCTAATGGAGATATTATCTCTGATCAAAAGAAGATAGCAGATGAATTAGTAAATCATTTTGAACAGAAGTTTAAGTATCAGGCAGTTGAGAAGGTTGATCATATTTTAAATGATATTCCAGAGGTGATTACAAAAGAAGACCATGAAATGATTGAATCCATTCCAAGTGCAGATGAAATTAAAGCAACAATCTTTGCTATGGATCAGGACAGTGCTCCAGGTCCAGATGGTTTTTCAAGTTGTTTCTACAGGGCATGTTGGAATATTATTAATCAAGATGTAGTTGAAGCCTTTCAATTTTGCTGGAAAAGGAAGTTCATTCCTAAAGTACTTAACTCTAACTTCTTAGTTCTTCTTCCAAAATCTGTTGGTGCTAGGAATCCTAATCAGTTCAGGCCAATTGGTCTGAGCAATGTCATGTTCAAAATTTTTACTAAGATTATGTCTACAAGAATTGGTCAACTTATGCACAAATTGGTTTGTCCTCAACAAGTAGCTTATGTGAAGGGTAGATGTATTCAAGATCAGATCTTACTTGCTTCCGAATTGGTAAATGAAATGTCAAAGAAAAGAATATATGGAAATGTAGCTCTTAAGTTAGACATATCTCAAGCCTATGAATCTGTCAACTGGGAGTTTTTTGTTTCAAGTTTTGCAGAAATTTGGTTTCTCCAAGAATTAGTGTGAATGGCTTCATATATTATTTAAATCTGCAAAAAATTCAGTTATGGTAAATGGTGGTCCTTGTGGCTTCTTTTCAGTTGGAAGAGGATTAAGACATGGTGATCCCTTGTCTCCCATTCTTGTTGTGCTAATGGGAGAAGGTTTGAGTAGAAGAATAACTCAAATGGTAAATGAAGGCCTAATCTATCCAATGGTTGAAAGAAAAGTTATACATCCAACTCATTTATTCTTTGCTGATGATGTATTCATTTTCTGCAATTGAGCTAAAAAGAGCATTTTAAATCTCATGAAGCTACTTGAAGATTATCAGAAATGTTCAGGGAAAACTATTAATAAAAACACAAGTAAAGTTTTCATTGATGGTGCTTCTGAATTGAGGAAAAATCAAATTAAATATATGATTCAAATGGAAAGGAGTTGCTTTCCTGATAAAAATATCTTGGAGTGATTCTCATTGTTGGAAAAGTGAAAGTATTCACAGTTTGGCATGTGGTTGAGATGATGCAAAAGAAGCTTGCTACTTCGAAAGGCAAGTTATTATGTTTTCAAGAAAGATTGGTATTAAGTAGATATGTTTTATGTAGCATCCCAGTTTACAATATGGCAGTTTACAAGTGGCCAGCATCTGTCATTAAAACTTGTGAAATAATCATGAGAAACTTTCTCTGGTCAGGTGATGGTGATATAAGACAGTACAACAAATTTTCATGGAAAAGAGTTTGTACACCATTGAGTGAAAGAGGTTTAGGTATCTCAAGACTAGAGGTTATTAACAAAGCCTTTCTTATGAAAATGGTGTGGAAGATTAATAATTCAACAGATGATTGGTCTCTGTTTTTTCAAGCAAATTACAAGGACAAGAATGGCTAGTGGAGTACAAAATGGCAAAAATCTAGTGTGTGGGCAGGTTTAAAATGGGCTTGGGAGGCACTTAAAGGTGATATCAGATGGATTGTTGGTGATGGAGCAAAAATCTCTATCTGGTTTGACTTGTGGATTGAAGATTGCAGTCTCATTGACAGATTTGGAAATATTCCCTACATATCTGAAAATATTAACTTGAAAGTTTCTGATTTTTTGATATAGATGGAAAATGGTCTTTAGATGATGATCTTCAACAGCTGATACGAAATCTCAAAATGCCAGAGGTCCTCGGAGTTGAAGATATTTTATTATGGACACGCAACTTAAAAGAAGAATTCTCAATTCCTGAAGCTGTGAATAAACTGAGGCACAAAAAATTGTCAGTAAGCTGGTCCATGTATATATGGAAACCCTTTCTTCATCCTCAGTAACAAGCAATGTATGGAAGCTTATTCAAGGGATATATATAGATGACACTATCATGATTAGAATGGCTATGAGATAGTATCCAGATGCTGTATCTATGAGATAGCACAAGATAGTATGAATCACTTGTTATGGGAATGCAGTTTCAGTGTAGATGTTTGGAGATGGATATGCAACATATTTAAGTTTAATCTTCCAAAATATTTTGCAGATGTATGGAAGAGTGCTTCAAACAAGAGTCCTCTGGTTAAACAGGTATGTGATAAGCACGTATGTGCTACATTCTATACCCATATGCATATTAGCTAGGACTCGATAATGTAGCTAATAATAACATTTTAGTGCTTTTGTAGAAAGTATGAGTAATTTCAATAAACCGGAGGATAAATGTCTAAATTGGAGGCAAATGGCATCTGCGACTCTTTGTGTTATCATGGCCATTAGCTTGGTTACTTCATTTCTAGGCCTGAATATATAATTTCATGAAACAAACCAATTTGCATTTGTCTTTCACAAGCAGCCATGTCAAATCCACTATGGGGCTTAAGGTAAAAGGGAGACGTGATTAATACTCCATCACTTCTTGCTGGTGGTATTAAAATAATCAAGTTTTCCGTGTTGTGCAAATGTTAAAGAGGTCGTGCATTTTTCGTCTTTTCCCAAGCAAGCAGTTGTTGCTCACGTTCTTTTAACTCTCTTTCACATCGCTGGAAACAAACTGAATGGGGTTCATTGCGAGATATTACGAAGGAGAAGTTCTCAAGGAGAGTATATGAGGAGATGGTAATGCAGCTGGTGTTGGTTAGGATGTTCACTGCAACATCGAATGGAAGTGGTGGTTCGATCATGAGAAAGAAGAGAATGGAAGGAAATGGTACTATTGCCATTGATTCATGGCTGTTGTATAGGTTATGTTGCAGACCTACGAATATCTTGTGTTGCTACCATGATGGATCGACGGAGAAGAGAGCTTAGTGGTAATGATTTGCAGAGAAGAGGATGGAACCGGGAGCAGGTTTGCAGACATAAAAATGAATTATTGAAGGGTTGAGAAGTTCCACTTGCTGTCTGGGGTTGCGATCGGTGGTGCTCAATAATGAAGCGATAGAGTTGGCAGCGGTGGTTGTACACAGATCATAGACAAAGATGGAGATGATTGAACTGGATTAAATGGGGTATTTCTCGAGAGGAAAGTTGTGCATGTTGGCTGTTCGGGTATGAGATATAAATGGAGAATGGATGAATTTTGTGTGTCGTGAAAACAGTAGGAGCATTGAGCAGTTTCCATGGGTCTCTCACAGTGGTGTTATGATTCGAATGGAAGAAGATAGCAGCGAAGTGACGCATCCAGAATCATTGAATTGGAGATGTGCGTTGGCGAAGAATGGAGGCGTCGATTGGCTGAGCCCTGCAAACAGCAAGGATGTATGGCGTTGGTTAGTGAACAACAAGTGGTGATGGACTTTGTAGATGTATCGAGGGCTTGCGAGCAGTGGCACTGCAGTTTGTTGTCGCCTGAATTTGAACAAGGAATTGAGTCTTGCTGCAATAAATCCGTGGAAAAATGCTTCTACAATTTCCATGGGGGTCTTGTGACGAGATGTAGAAGAGTTGATGGTTCCTATACGGAACTAATTATAGCAATGAGGCTGTTTGGTTTGAGTGAAGTTTTAGCTGAGATCAAGTTGCTGTGATCGGTGGGTCACCAAATTGTGAACGAACAAAATGGAAAGAGGTGATGTGGCCGGAGTTAATAATAGAGACGGTTCCAGTGGTCAGAGGCTAATTGGATGAACTGACTGGATCGAAGTAGAAGTTCATAGAATGGAACGGTAGGCAGTAGCCGGACTTTGGTATATAGAAGCTGGTTTGGGTCCGAAGTTGGATGTCGGGTAATGGACTGGGCCTGGCAATTATTTGCTAGGTCTCAATGAAATATCTTCGCAGAAACACGGATATAACAGAAGAGAAGCAAATTTTACAAAAGGAGGAGGCGCAGCTGGGAAGGAAGGGGAGGTCAACTGATTTAATCGTGGTGACGGCCCTATTGTTATTGGTTTATCTTTCTTATCTTTTTGTCATTTATTTTGTATGGGTTTTGAGAAACCCGTAGCCATGTCATGCTAGATTTTTGTAACTAGGGTTTATGTTGAAACCACTTTGGGTATTAGGCTACTTTGATTTGATTTGATTTTATATAGCAATAAACCATTATGATTTGAATAGATTAGTTCTTGAATAATATTTATCGATTTATGGAAAACTTAGTTGTTGCTTCACAGATTTTGTAAACCTTTGTGCTTAATTGTTAGGGTTACAAATATATTTGTCTAATTATTTGATATTCCATGCTTGGGTTAAATCCTTTGATGGGGTATGCTTAGAATAGCCAGGTATTATTCGTGAACCTATATTTAGTTTCGTATGATTTTCTCAGTAATACAATTTGATGGTGCATGCTTGAGTTTAGTCTTTTGATGTGCCATGCTTAGGGTGTCCCAGTGATATTTGCGAGTCTAATACATATAATAGGTGATGTTGATAGAACGAACCATAATTAAATATTCATGAATTATATTTCATTTCAGTAATTGAATAGAAATAGTGGTGGATACCAATAAAACCCTGGTTACCGACTTTTCCATTGGTCTCATTTTATTAGTTTAATTTTATTATTTTATTATTTCATTCTCATTATAAAAATTCAAAAACATTATTGTTGGTTACTCTAGATTGAGAATATTGATTACAGTATTTCCACCGCTCCTCGTGGGAACGACCCGTACTTGTCGTAGTCTGCATTGTAGACACCGTGCGATTGCGGTTATTATTATATAGGCATCTCCGAATCCTATTAGTATGGATTACTGTTGCTTGTGTCATTTTAAAGGAATTATGGTTTCAGAAGAATAAAAGATTTTTTGAAGATATTAAGACACGTATGCAGAGATTTAAATGCAGAATACTAAAACTAGTACATGAAGGAGGGTTGAGAATCACAAGACCCAAATTGTGTCAAAACTATGACCAAGAAATAATTACTAGATTTCAGTTGGGTATTAGAATATCCAGGTTTCAGTGTATTAAGAAATGCAATTGGCTTCCACCTGAGCAGGGTTTCATAATGATGTGTTGTGATGGCTCTTCTTTTGGAAATCCTGGTTCTGCAGGATTTGGAGTTGTGTTAGAGACTCACAATGTCAGGTAATTGGAACTCTAACTGGTGGTATTAGTGTTGCTTCAAGTTATTTAGCAGAAACTTATGGGGTTATCTGTGCTTTGAAGATGGAAATTCAATGGAGTATGTTTAAAATCATTATAGTGTCAGATTCACAAACTGTGCTTGCATAATTTGCTCAAGGTAAAGTGCCTTGGTTTCTAAAAGGAAGATGGAAGATTGCTATGAGAAAATTCTCTGAAATCATATACAAACACTGCTACAGAGAAGTCAATTTCTCTGCTGATTGCATAGCTAAGAAAGGTGCATTACTAGTAGCAGGTGAAAGACAACTTCATATTGGGAGACCTCATTGGCTACCGAGGATTAAAATGCCAGATGTTGATTATTTCAGATTTTGTTGAGCTAAAGATATTTCAATCTTGAGTCATGTTTAGTCTTGTTATTTTTTATTTATTTTTGAAAATGGACATGTATTGATAGAGAGTAGAAAAATTTAACCATATTGATTCAGTCTCATCTGTTACTATCTCAGAATGAGAAGTTGTTCCGATGACTGAATCTGTTAGGTTAACCTCCACTGAAACTGTTATAGGAAAGCTGTTTAAATTACATACTTTATAAGCTTTGACAGTGTCATAAGTTATTGTTGGAATTAAAAAACTAGGAGCTTGGTCTATCCAGGAGGTTGTGTTGTTGCTTTTCCTTCCCTTCTTTGCCGAAAGATCAGCTACTCTGCTAGCTTTTCTGTCTACATAGTGAAATCCCAAAAAAGAAACTAGATTGTCTGCTATCTTCTTTACTTCTTCGAGAATGGCCAGACTTTGCCATTGGATTGTTGACACCTTTTCTTGTAGGTACCTCATTACTGCCTGATTATCCCCTTCAATGACCAGATTTTGCAAGTTATTTGAGTTGGCCCATTTAGTTGCCTGCAGTACAGTTAGAGCTTCTGCTTCTTCAGCTGTTAAAATTTGAAGATGCCTGATTCTGCTCCCTTGAAGGTTTTTGTCCAATTACAAAGGATATGACCAAACCCTGCAGTAGTATTCTCGGATAACCAAGAAGCATCACAATTTAATTTGAAAGTGTTAATGAATGGGAATTGCCAATGTGGTGTTGGTTTTATGTTTTTACATCGTGGTTCACTCAAACTATTCAATTTAGTCGGATGCCAGTAAGCATAGTGTCTAGTGATATCAAGTGTAAGTTAATCAGGTGTTCTAGATTTATCTTCAAAAATTCTAAGACACATTTCCTTCCAAATAAACCAACACTTGGTTATTACAAGTGCCATTGATATAAAATTCAGACCTCCTGATATCCATTCATTGTATTTGTGAAAAAAATAAACATTGACAGAGTTTGAGTTATGGGGTGCTCCCTGTAAGGCCACTGGCCATTGTCAAACAAAGATTGTAGCAGTTCCAAATTCCACTTTTTCGTGTTTGAGTATATAAGCTCAGACACAAGTGTTATGTTTGTGTTTTCTTGGTGAACAGACTCTGCCAGAGTCTCTTCCCTAGTTGGTAGCCATTTATCATCCCAAATATTGATGGACTTACCATCACCCACTTTCCATATACTGTATTTTTAATGTGTTTTATGCCCTGTAAAATGCATCTCCATACCCAATAATCTTTCGATTTCTTCTTGGAATGTAAGGCTCCTATTTTCTTAAAATATTTCCCTTTTAGAATTTGAGCCCATAGATCATCTTGGTTGCTTACTAACCGCCAATCTATTCTGGTGATCATGGCTTGGTTGACCTTGTTTGCCTCCTTAAAGCCTAGGCCTCCCTGTTCTATTGGTTTAACATAGAAAATCAAAGGATTTTATGTAAATACCTTTAGAATTTGAGTGTTTTCCCCACCAAAAGTATCTTTGTATGTTATTGATCCTTTTTGTGATTTTTTTAGGTAAAACAAAACAACCCATGCTGAAGATTGGCATGCTAGACAAAACTGCTTTGTTCAAAACTATTTTACTTGGCTGTGACAAGATCTTTCCCAGCCAAGTTTTTATTCTTTGTTCTATTTTTTCAATTATGTTGTCGAAGGCTTTAAGCTTTGATCTATCTATGAACAAAGGTACCCCCAGATGTGTGTATTTTATGTTTATCCTTTTTATCTTCATTAATCTACAAATTATGCCCTGGTGTTTATTGTGAACTTTTTTGCTAAAAAATAGTCCAGATTTTGCGAAATTTATTACATGTCCTGATGAAGCACTAAACATGTGAATGGCTTCTAGTAGATTTTTACAACTACCCAGATCAGCTTTAGTGACCAGAAAGAGGTCATCTGCGAAGAAGAGGTGGGAAACTGAAGTTGATTTAGGAGTTAATTTAATTCCTTGAACTTTTTTCGTGCTTTCTAAGTGACTTAACAATCTTGAAAAAACTCCCATACACAGGATGAATAGGTATGGAGACAATGAATCTCCTTGCCTAATTCCCCTAGATGGTTTGAACTCACTACAAGGTTTGTCATTAAGAAGAACTGCAACTGAAGAAGTAGAAAGACATTGGTAGATAAGCGTACTCCAATGTTCAGAGAAACCAAAAGCTTGTAGAGTTTTGATCAAAAAGTTCCAGTTTACCCCGTCGAATGCCTTCGACGTGTCTATTTTGAGGCCAATGTTACCAGTTTTCTTTTTACTTTTTTCATTGAGTGTACCATTTCATGTGCAACAATAATATTGTCTGAAATTTGCCTGGATGAAAGAAAACCAGACTGTAAAGGTGAAATTATGTTTTCCAAGGATTTTTGAATCTATTAGCCATAAGCTTAGCTATGATTTTATAAGGTGTATTGCACAGACCAATTGGTCTGTAATCTGCATGAGATTTTGGATTTTTTGTCTTTGGAATTAGAAAAAGAAAAGTTTTATTTAGCTCACTATTTAGTTTTTTATTTTGAAAAAAATCTTGTATTACAGCCACTAATTGTGGTCCTAATATGCCCCAATTATGTATGAAAAAGCTTACTGGGAAACCATCTGGCCCCGGAGCTTTGTTTGGTTTAAGTTTTTTAACCACCTCCCATATTTCATCTGAAGATAGTACTTCTATTAGGGCATTATTTTCATCAGAAGATATACAAGGTGAAATGTGAGAAAAGATTTGGTCATCAGAGTCAGTGGCAGTCTCAGTGAACAACTCAGAAAATTAAGAAGTTAGAAATTCTTCAATTTTAATTGTAGTAGAAACCATAGTATCGTTTTTATCTTGTATATAATCTATGTTATTTCTTTTTCTTCTTTTTAAAGTTGTAACATGAAAGAAAGTCGTGTTTCTTTCCCCCAAAGCTATAGTGTTGTTTCTAGATTGTTGTTTTGCAATTTCCTCTTGTGAATCATACAATGCTTCTAGTTCTAATAACTTGTTATTTATGAGATTTGTATTAGTTTCATTTGTTGGTTTTGTTGTTAATCTCTCTATGTTCTTTAAGATTATCTTGATCTTTTTATTTGGTTTTCCATACACATTTATTTTCCAGGTACTAAGATTGTCGCCTAAATTAGAGATGTTTTCAATAAGATCTAAGACATGATTCCCTGAATTAACAATCCAGGATTTTTTTATAACCTTTATGCAAGTAGGTTCTTTAAGCCAGGTTTTGTAAAACTTGAAAGTTGGAGATAAAAAAGAAGAAGATTTCAGAGATAGGAAAATTGTCCCGTGGTATGAGCCAATTCCCACTAGATTTTCAAGAGATGCTTCCTTGAATTCTATATTCCACTGTGCATTGGCTAAGGCTTTGTCTAGCCTCTGCTTTATATTAGCCAAGCCCTCTCTTTTGTTACTTCAAGTGAAAATGTTGCCTTTAAAACCTATGTCTTCTAATCCAGTTCTTTGAATTAAATTCATAACTGGCTCAATTTTTTTCCTATCGAAAGGAAGACCACCTTCTTTTTCCTCACTATTAAAAATAATATTTAAGTCACCTATTACTAACCAAGGCATTGAGTTCATGTTAACTCTTTGTGCAATATTCTCCAAGTAACCCATTATTTCTAATTTCAATTCATGTTTTGGACAGCCATAAAAACAAGTTAATAACCATTCCTTTGACTGAAAATTGTTTTTAACAATGATGTTAATCATGTTAAGGTTCCATTGAACCACTTCAAAATGAAACCCATCCACCCAAAAGATTGCTAGCCCCCCAACTATTCCATCTGGGTCTACAATGTGGGTGTTCGGAAAATAATTTAGGATGTTTGTTATTATGCTCCTTTGTGACTTAGTTTCTGATAAAAGTAACACATCTGGTTTTTCAAGATTTAACAAGTTGTGAAGATGTTGTTGAATTTTCTTTTGGCCACACCCTTGTGTGTTCCATGCCAGAATTTTCATAATGCACCAAAAGAGAAGTAGAAGAAAAAAGCAAAGCAAAAAGCACTTAGATTTTGAGTCTAATGAAGCCTCATCTTATGAGCAAATTAAAAAAAAAAGCAAGAAGATTGCAGTCTAAAAAGAAACAAGATAATTGAAAGCAACCAATCAACCAACTAAGAAGACAAATGAGTTAGGGCAATCAAATAAAAAACAACACAAATAATATGAGAGATTTTCAGAATTTGTGTACCGGGATTCCTTTGATTTTTTCAGTTGGGGCAATCATAAATAAGCAAATCGACCAATTGAGTTTGGAGAGGAGGATATAGAACCAGACACCATGTAATATGCTAAAATTAGTAGGGATCAATTAACCTATTTCATCAAATCTTCCAAACTCATAAATAAACCACCTAATTAGAAAATTATGAATTTCCACTACTATTAAGTACACTATTGAACAAAAATTTTGCTGCTCATGAGAAAAACTCATTAGAAGGATCCAGATAACTGTATTTAAAAACTAACCCAGCATAAGACAGACACCCATTGAAACAGATCAGTACAAATGATATTCACTGAACCTATTGAAATAAATTACTAATCTAAATGAAGCGGAAAAAAAAGGAGAAACTTATCAGACGAAGAAGAATTTTATCAGAGAAATTCAAGAGGTGTACTTAGATTTTTACCAAAAGGTATTAAAATGTTTCTTAAAGAGAACCCACCTATTCCTCCCATGTGACAACTAGCTACTAAAATTAAACCATTTTTTCTTTCTTTATTTATTTTTTAAAGCACACAAAACACTCTGTTTGATAATTTTTTAAACGACATCATGATGTAACATCGTCAAAACGATATGGATGAATCGGTCCCTAAGACCAAGCACACAGGATTCACCAACCCGAAATATTCACTTTTCACTTTTGAAAACAAGCACCAGCAGGGTATTACTCCCTAAATAAGAGAGATACTCGAACCAAAGATATCCGAACTAAACCAGGACCTAAATTGAACTGGAATAACCACTCCGTGAGGAACATCCAACGATGAAATCACCCAAATTAGAACAAACTAACAGAAAATAAATTTAGAATTCTCAAGAAACTCCCAAAAAACGAACACTAGGACATCATATGCTTGATTTAATCCCAATTTACCACATCAACTATGAATCTCAGTTACTAGATCTTTTCTAATTCTTCGAACCCCCTCATTCAAAAAATTATCAACTCTTTCAACATCTCGATCTAAATTTAATCTAAAGAAAACCCCTCCTATATTTCATCCTTCGTTCAATGTAAGGCCAGAGATACATGAAATGAATAACCTGAACTAATATTCCAGGATATCATGTTAAATTTCTTACTATGTTATTTCTCAAACTCGAAGAAAGATCGACACCTTTGCACCCATTAAACATCAGGTTCCCAAGGTCTGTATTGACAGTCGATTGATTTAAATCTTAGAGAAGAGCAAAACAACATCTCAATTTCACTATATAAAATAAAAAAGAAGAATCAAGAGAACAAAGATGTTAAGATGATGGCCTCCTTTTTAGTGTGGGTTAGTTTTATCAAATTGAAGATCCGGCTGCAATCCTAAAGATACTCAGGCAACAACAATAGACATAACAACAAAAGATCACACCACTGTTTAGTTCTTTCTCAAATTCAAGGAAAAGTTCAACACCTTTACACCCATAAAAAATCAAGGTCCCAAGGTTTGAGATGATTGTTGATCCAATTCCTCCTTAGAGATGAGACAAGCAACAAAAACAGTTGCAGAAAATCAAAAATTAAGAATGAAAAGAAAAATTAAAAGAGAAGAAATTTATTAGACATAGATCTAAATCCCACCCTGATTCCATCCCTTCCCCCACTTATTTTATGATCAATTTACATATTTATTTACCCCTTCCTACTTATTCAAGGGAACCCAGTTGAGGAGATTACTCCATTAGAGGAAAGTTATTGTTTGAGAGAGGAGAGAGAAAGACTTATGGTTACTCTTTAGTCTTGTTATTTAGATGTTCATGTAAGGTGCCTTTTATTTAGCTCTTGTATTTGAATTGTATCACTTTTTCAATATTAATAAAATATATGTGATTCAGATAAAAAAAAAAAAGGACTTCACGTAACTTTGTTATCATCTGGGCTTGCATTACGATTTCCTCAGTCAATGGGTAATGGTTTGATCCAAATACATCACATATCTTCATGAGTTTGCCTTGGCTCTTTCTCCAGAATATAAGACCACAAAGACATTTTATGAACCTACAAATGGATAACAATGATCCATGAGCAAGTATAGACGCCTAAAAAACAGTTGAAATAATAACATAAAGTAGAAACTTATAAATAACTTACAATGGCATAATAAAGAGCAAACTTTGCAGGACATGGAATCACTGCGAAAAATCCACTTTTCCATATCTAATACAGTGACACATATCTTCTCTAGTGGGCATGAGAAATAAGATAGCATTCACTCCATGTTTCTTACCTCTATAAACTCATTGAAAATCTTTCCTGCATCTGAGCAGTCGAATACATATATAGAGGGTGTCTTCAGAAAGGTAGAGGAATGTACTGGCATAGCTCTACAAGCAATTTGTATACATGCTAAGATTAAAACCATAAGAAAGGGGACATAAAACAGTAACAAGTCAATACTCTGATAAGAAAAGTGGAATACATTAGACCACATATGGACATGACGTACATGTCAGACTTGAGTAATGGTATTTTGACAAGAGTACCGAAACGCTCAAGCAACTCACTCTCAAACTTACTACAGTTCTGGAAATGGGTAGAAACGAACGACAAAGTTAACAATATAGGTTACATATCCGTCATAAAGATGGTAAAACATCAAGCAAGACGTAACCAACACAAGGAGACGTCCTGTCATGATTTCGCTTCAAAGTACAAAGTAGATAGAAATTATGCATTAAAAATAAACTCACCGCATTGTAGAAGTGGGCAAAAGACAATGTGAAAGATGAATTCATGGTGATTTTCTCGTTGAAGCACACAAAAGATGAAAAAGGCTAATGCATCAAGAGTGAACGAATTGAATCACTTCCTGCAAAATCAAAAAAATTACATTTCATATATCAACTAACTCATTTAGGGAAAGGGAACTACTAATTATTATGATCTGTTAATTAGTTAAGATGGAAGTAGAACTGTAAAGGACAGAGTTAAGAATCTTCAGAATTAGGAACAATTAGAACTGCAGACGTTCTTGTGCTTGCCAGTTGGTTTTGGAACTCCATGGCCATTATAATAGTGAAAAAGTACTCTCTCACCCTTGGTATGCTTACAACAGGAAAAACGAAGTTTCTTCACTTCTTCAACAATCTAGCTGAAGCTTACACCGAGCCCGTAAATATCAAGAAGCTTATTAAATAACAGTTGCATACATATACATCTGATGGTGAAGGATATCAGGACAAAAATCATTTATTTGATAACAAGAGGAATCGGAACAATAAAATATGCCTACTTTAACTTTGCTGGTGTAGCTTCCCAGACAAAGGATCCAAAACCTTATCCAGTATTGATACTAGGATATTTCAGTGCACGACTAACTCTGATGTAAACTTTCTGATCCATTTATTCTGCAAGGTAAAATATGAGAATTACGATAGTAATAAGTTTAGTTCCCGAACGAATATAGGTTAATAAACGAATATAACAAACCTTGAGAGACAAATTGCCATGTCCCATTACTTGGTCAGCTATTTGGGATTCATTGCCAAGTAAATCATTACCCCTTTGTCCAGTAAAAATAACATCATCAGAATTATCTAGATCATCTTCATATTATCCCAACAACACAATTGAAACTTCCATGGGGGAAGGTATGGTTCTTATATGAAACTGAGTAACCACATATAAGAAAAACATAATCATGAAGTTAATATTACTACACCACAGATATTCAAAGTGAGTAACCATATATGAAACTGCATGTGAGATTGGAATCAAAAATAAAAAGGGTTGAGATGTACCACTTTTGGACTCACAACTATATAAAATAAATTTTAAGGAATAGGTTCATGCAATGTAGTACGCCTCGGCCGAGTCAGCCGAGTTACTCGCGAGTAACCCGGGTATCGGTCTTTGGCCGATACGATCCTCAAAAACTCGGCCGAGCAGGGTATACTCTATATACTCGCCGAGTTAGTCTTGACTCCGACCGAATCAGTCTTACTGAGTCACGAGTAACTCGGAATATTTGGATCAAAATAGTTCCCAAACCACTTTATAAAACCCTAAAAAACTTAAACCAAGAGTGGAGGCACAAGGAATAGCCAGCTCTATAAGTTTTTACTTCTTTTAGAATTATTTTTTTCACCATTTTTCTTCTCCTTCTTGTGCCACATCACAAACAATTCACATATCTAGAAACTATATGCATAGGTATGACTTACCGAGTTACTCGATCTGGATCAGCCGGGATTGGAAAATACTCGGGGATCGGTCTCCAGACGAGCCAGGGCCGATCTCCAAGTCGTATTACATTAGGTTCGTGAAAATGCATACTAATGTATAATCCATATTTTGCCAATTTTAATTTCTAACTCCACAATAAAATAATTATAAAATAAAGTGTTATGCAGTCGTGTAAACCGTATTGAAGTAGCTATATCAAATTAGCAATATTGAGATTGTGTGTGATAGTGGTCAACGACAACACTTAATAAGACTAGCTCATTACTTAGAAAACCAAGAAAGTGTTTTTGTTGATTGTCAAAAAGAAAGTGTTTTTGTTTGCCACTCCCCTTTCATAATGTTCTACTAACCTACCTATTCAAGTTGTAATTAACATCATAAGTTGTAATTATCATCATAAATGTATCTTAATTTTGATTCCCTTCAAGTGACCTTATCTGTCGGCAGTATCACCATACGTGATACTAATTTCAAATTCACCATTGTCAGTCATTGCATACCCACATGTTGAATACACATTAGTACTAACAGAAAACTTTGATGTTTGCTAAGGTTGTATTGCTATATCGGTATAAGTCAGACACCATATACTCTAGAAATGTTGTTATTGTGGGAAAAGTGAAAAAAATAAAAAGAGTTATAAATTACCATTTGAGCAAAACATCTAAAAATATTACAGAAGGTTGTAAAAATCATAGATTCATAATGAACTCCTTACCATTGCAAGAATCTCATCGCATGAGTTGTTGGACAGACTCTATTAACACAATCTTTGTGCTCTTATGTCTTTTGACATAATGAAGATTTTCCAAACATCCCTCTCAACTTTCAGTTATCTACTCCTGCAAAGAAACCCTAAAAAATAATGTGTAATAGAGTAAGAAGTAAGAAGCCAACATAGAATACATGGATCCTCAACAGAGAATACAGAAATAATTGGATCAGATAAAAATGTATTCATTCACATTATTTCTTAACCTTGGACATGATATCCTGCAAAATAAAAACCAAAAAAAGTGTTGAATCCATTATTTTAGGATGACAAACACTTTTAAAATAGTAATTTAAACAACATGATTTTGAACGAAACAATTTTTTTTTTTTACAGTATGAATAATCTAGTCACCCGATCTCAATTTCGGAAATGGAAAACGTATGTGAAGGGAATTGTCTAACTGCACACAACGTGTTCTAAGATTTAGTTGGTTTCAGAAACACCGACAGATTCCACTTCCGCAATATGGAAGGTCAGATTACACAAAGGACAGTGGATCAATGCCTAGACCTTCTCCTTGTTGGACTACGAAATAACGACCACTCTTTTTCTTTCCAAGAACCCATCCCGGCCACTTTTTGTGCCCCAAAAAAAAGGAAATTGTGTCATAATTAATTTATGTAAAATAAAATATATGTTAGAGCACTGCTCGGTCATACTCGCAAGCGTTGTTATCTCAAACTTGTTGTCAAGTTTAGTTTCCAAAACTATAAGTCTTGATTTCTAGTCTACTTATAGCTAAGTCTCGAATTAGGATATAAAGTGTAGTTGATCATTAGACTTCACGGCGTTCATCGAATGAAGACGAAGAACTACTAAGGACATCTTATGGAACTTCATCAACAAAAGGTATGTGGAGACTTGAACTCATCTATCACTCAAAAGTCTATCTACTCTATCTCCTATTTGAGACAAAAGTCGTATAGATATATAGACTTAAATTATACACATTTGATATTTCGAGCTGAGTTTAACTCGCTTACATATTTCTCGAAATATGTGTTGGTAAGCTTTTGCTTTAACCAAGTTTATCTTATATTCTTGACGAAAGTTAAAAGATGATCATATGAAAATATCCTGGTAACATCTTACATGATTTGTGTGAGACAGTCATTTAATGTAGACTCGGAATGTTTCGTATTGATCATTCGACCACTTGAAAGTTGCTTTGAAGCTAATAGTTTGTGTGAGACAGCTATTGTCGTTTTCCGAGAATATTTCAATGATTGAAATGAGAGTTTAGAACAATTGGATATAAGCATATCATGCGTACTTGCATATATGTAATCCAAGCGTACCCGTTTGCATACCTGGGTGGATAATGTTCTAAAATCGGTTTGTTCATGAACTAATACATTTATATAATAAGGAATGCAATCTTTTACAAACCGTGGATATAATGTTCATGACTTGATTCTATAGAATCAAAATCGATTTTGCTTCAATTGTGTCTTGTATATTTCTATGAGAATATAAACAATTGAAAAGCTCTAGAACTAGTTTTATTTGAGTCATTTGAACTAGTTATGGTTAAGATGAATAAGGTTGATATGAAAGTGTTCATATGGAAAACCTCGGTTAACTATTATTGAGCCAACAAAGGTGCACATGTTTAGGTATAATTACTCATATCTAAATGAAGTCACTTTTCATGTGTGTGTAACAAGATAAATTTGATCTAACGGTTGAAAGATAATAGCTTGAGTCTAATCATGTTTTCATCTAACTGTGAATATTGAATGATTTGTTACCAAGGTAACATTGATTGGAAACCCTGATTTGAAGACTATATAAAGGAGAACTCTATAAACTGGGAAACCTAATCCCCACACCTCATGTGTGATACTAGTTGCGACTAGAGTCGATTCTCCTTTAACCTTAGGTTTTTCTTGAAACCCTGTAGGTTAACGACTTGAAGACTTCATTGGGATTGTGAAGCCATACCCAACTATTTTCTATGTAGTTGATCTTGCAGTTTTGTATCATGATTGAGTACTATCTTCTCCAAGATTTGCTCGAGATTTAATCTCTGATAGGCAAGATAAAAAGTAGTCACAAACATCTTCGTCTCATCGTTTGTGATTCCAAAATATCTTGTTTCGCTACCATACGATTAAGATTATTGTGAGGTGATTGATATATCAAGGATGTTCTTCAGGAATTTAAGTCTGGTATATCAATTGGTTCCTGTTCACCTTGATTTATCAAAAGACGGAACAAAATTCATAGGTTTATCTATGGGAGACAGATTTATCTATTCAATAGACTTTTCTGTGTGAGACAGATTAGTGTATCCAGTTTTGAACTTTGGGTCGTAGCAACTCTTAGTTGTGGGTAAGATCAGCTAAGGGAATCAAGTGCGTAGAGTCCTACTGGTATTTAAAGACGTAAGGAGCGTAATTATACCTTGATCAGTGTGATATTGGTTAGGGCTCAACTACATTCCAGTCCGAAGTTAACTTGGAGTAGGATAGTGTTTGTAGCAGATTAATATAGTACGGTATTCAAATCTAGACTAGGTCCCAGGGTTTTTATGCATTTACGGTTTTCTCGTTAACAAAATTTATGGTGTATGTGTTATTTCTTTTCCGCATTATATTTGTTTATATAATTGAAATATCACAGGTTTTGCGTAGTTCAGTCAATTAGATAATCCAATCTTTGGTTGTTGATTTAAATTGATTGACACTTGAACATTGGTCTTTGGTACTATTTTATTTCATATAATAATCAAGCTCGCGGATTTCTATCTGTTTGATTTTTTGATTACATTGTGAAACAGAGATACAACTCTTGTATATATTTTCGTTGATTGAGTTTGACTGTCTAGTTAATTTTCTTGGAATTATATTGGAGTTGTCCATACAGATTGCTAAGAGAAATATTGGGTGTGGTTGTTGTACCCCCGCTTTTCCAATTGGTATCATAGCAGGCAAACACGTTTAAGACCTCATAAGTCTGTGTTTGTATCAATATGAGTCTATGGACAGACATGTTATCTCAGTAAACGTGCCACCAGTCTTCGATGGCTCAAATTACCTGTGTTGGAAAATTTCCATGCGTACTTTTTTTCAAGCGCGTGATTTTCAATCATGGGTTTATGTTGTTAATGGCTATAATCCTTCAATGGTTACAGTAGACGGTGTCTCTATTGCAAAGGATATTGGTAGATATGAACCTAACGGGATTCTCGCTGTAAAGAAAAATTCTGACGGTTTAAATGCGATTGTGACTACTAATTTTCTCATAGTCTACGTAATGTATACAACTTAGAGAATCTGATACTAAGTAGTATTGATATCTCAGTTGAACTGATAATGCTTAGTTATAAAAGATACTCAAGATCACAATAATAATGAAGAACACAAATGTAAGGTAAATGCTACTAAGTTATCATGAGACACAAGAGATTACGTAGTTCGAATTTTATATACATCCATGGGGTGATGAGTGATTGTTTGTATTAAGTTGTGGTGATTACAAAGATCTTAAATGCATCCCAAAGTAATAGAGAGAACTCAATTTCAAGTAAGTACTTAAGTTCTAAACATTAAAGAGTTATAAGGTTAAGACTAGATCTTCTTCTCTTGGGTCTTGAATGCCCTTATTTGTTCGTGAAGCTTGGTATTTATAGCCCCTTCTGCTCCAGATATATCTTTGTTGTTTTTGGGTTCATTGTATCCTAATATATATTCCGTAAAAATGGTACCTTCGTTCACCCTGTGCTTTCTCCAGTCGGGCTCTGCCACCTCAGCTGACCCACGTTCCTTTGGGAACTACCCAACCTCAATACAAATTGTACCTTAGTTCACCACTGGCCTTCGCCAGTCAGACTCTGCCATCTCATCTCTCTCCACGTTCCTTGGTCAAGCATGTAGATAAGGTATTACCGTATTAAATGCTGATTGGATATGGCAGCTACCTTTGTGCCTTTGCCAGCTGCCTCTCTCTAGACTAGGTTTTACTTTAGCATTTTAGTCATTGAGTGCTTCCTCGAGATGGGATAAAGTAGATTTGAGAAGGGATCTACTGCTCCTCAGACTCATGTGTATAGCGGGGGATACATAGTTATCCTATATGCGGACACTAAAATCATGACACGTGCTCCGCGAAATATTGATATTCACAGTTCGCCCCTTTTCTTTCATATTCCACCGTTTGGCAGGGTTGAAAGAAAAAACTTCCATAACGCCGCCATTTTTGCACGTATGGTTTGGGTGGTCCCCAGTGTCCTTTCATGTAATAACTTCCCCTTGAATTTCGGGACATCCAAATTTTTGGATTCTCCATCCGCCTATAAGAAGAGAATGGAAGAAGGATATTTGTTAACTTTCCTTATTCTCCATAAACTATCGCTCTCTGTCTCTTTCATAAAGATTTTTTTCATATCCTTTTCTTCTAATTGTTGGTATTCTCTTCGACTCCCAAAAGCTCTTGCTCGTTCTTCATCAATCAGGTTAGTACACGCTGATCTTCGATTTTACTGTAGCTTTTCGCATTCTCCATGCTTGGCTCGACTTTTTTATTCTTTATTTGTTTGATGTTGCTGCTAACTTGCATGTATTGATTTTCATCTCCCCATGCTTCTTCATGCTATTTGAAAACATGGGTTACTTCCCATTTCATGATTTTACCATGATTATGCCATGATTGTACTTCGCCTGCAATTTCGACCATGGTGGTTTAATCGTCCTCCCTTTTGTCTTATGGAGGGATTAAATTGTTTCCTTTGGTTGGTTTATTTAAACCCATGCCCAAAGTATGCTTATTTTTTCCCCAAATGCGTTTTTGATCCAACTGCAATTTTGGTCCGCCATTGTTGAAGGACTATTTGATGTTAGGAATATGAAGCTTCCGAAGAAACCTTCGCGCAAAGATCCGAGGCATATATCTTCCACTGAGCCACCTATGTGCATGGATCATCCTAATGCTACACCCTTTCCACCCCCTGAGGATACTGAGATACATGAGAGAATCGATATGGATGAGGAACCTGAGGTAGATGAGGTTGTTGTTGAGGATCTTCTTCCCCCTCTACCCCATTATGAGCTCCAAAGGTTGCAACTACATGACAAAGATAGCTACGCTCATTTGTCTTTAATTGAGATCTCTAAGTCTTTCCGCCTGCATAAGTTTGAAGTCTCCTTTGTTGATGGTCCCGACGTTCTCACTAAATCCTTAATCTGGAACTTCCCTTATGATGAGAACAATTTATTGATCAGCGTTGGCCAGTTGGCCGCAGGTATGTTTCTACCTTTGTATAGTAGAAAAGATCCCTTCAACTATGATGTTCTGTCTACTAAGGATGACCCAGTAAACAAGACTCAAGTCCGAGGGGTGATGTAGTATACTGGTAATTATTGGTGGGCCCTTCGTGAGAGTTGGTACCGTAGTGAGGGTAAAACTACTATGAAGTCTTATGACCCCTTTGCTCCTGGGAGGTCTAAGCAGGAGGATTACACCCCTGCCAACTTTAATGCTATGTATGTTGATGCCATTCAGAAAAGAAATATTCTTCCTTGGTATGTTGGTCCATGCCGTATTCATGTTTCTGCCAAGCATATTAGGGAAGGTAATAGATTAGATTTGTTGGAAGAGATTGACAAGACCTGTTTGACCGTCATCCCCTACTCTGCTAAGATTTTCTTGCCGAAGTCTGATCGTATTTGTCTTGATCATGATAAGCATTGGGCATGTACTCCTCTTCGTGTAGTGGGTCATTGGTCCTACGGATTTACCTCTGCAGATCCTAACATCTCTCGTTCATCTTTTTCTATGCCTCCCAAGTATGATGGGTATCAGCCCTGGGTCTTCAACCCTGCCACTCTTAACGAGGTAGGCTTCGTTTGCTTTTGTTTTTATTTGTTTTTTGGCCTTTTGCTAAGTATTTTTGATACTTGTTTTGTAGCCTGCCCCTACTTCTTCTGTTGGGACTGCTCCGGGTTCTGCTGGTAACTCCGTAGCTACCAGGACAAGGAAAAGTAAGGCTTCAATTGAAGAAACTAAGTCAACACCTGTGGATGTAAGGATTATAACCCTACCTTAGTGTTTGTATATTCCTTAGTATGTTTCCCCTGATACTTAGATCTCGCATGTGTCCTTCTATAGTCTTCCAAGAATAAAGTCAAGTTGAAGGCTATGATAGATGTTGAGGAATCCGATGAGGATCCTAAGGTTGTTAGAGAAGATCCGGATGACGAGGACATGGAGGATAATGAAGATACTTCCCTTAGTCCCCATTTAGACGACATTGAAGAAGATTTTTTGAAAGATAGCCGTAGTCCCATTCGTGATAGTTCTGTGGAAGGTGATAACCTTCAAGTCGATGGTGGCTCTTTATTGGTAAGCCAAGTTAGTACCCCAGCTGAAACTCTTGCTCCGCTGCCAAAGGTACCTGCATTTTCTGCTCCTGGAGATATGCAGCCTGTTACTTCGGCCTCCACTAGTGCTATGGCGCTATCTTTTAAGGGACTTCCGCCTTCTCCTGCTACCTCGCATCACTCGAGTAGTTCATTTGCAAAGGGTGCATCTCTAGTGGTGGGGGTTAGTAGCTCAGACTCTTAGACGAAGAAGAAGGTTGTGATTTCACTTGTCGGCTTCTCCTTAAATGCCATGCCCACTTCATTGAGAAGTGCTCAGTGTGTCTATACTTCCCCAACTAGCAAGGTTGTTGGACCTCCACCTTCATCACCAGATTGGACCATACTAGGTAATATTCCTTTTATTGGTGACATGGACTTAGGTGGTACTTCTAGTCAAGCATTTTATTTTGTTCCCATCTCATCCACCATGCCATATCTTCATCGTGGTGAGGATTCAGTACTTGTTCCCCATGCTCGCTCTCAAGCGACTGGTGGGTTTTTTACTGATCTTGAGAAGCGTAAGTTACCTGAGAGCTTGAGCCTTGGGAGATCTAACGATGGAATCCTTTAAGCCATACCACGGGATTCAAAGGGTCCTTTTTCTGCTGAGGTTGATCATCATCAGCTGACTGATTCTTTGGAGGTTGCTTCAAGATTGGATACTTTGACTGCGCAGTATTAAATGGCCAATGACCTATTCTTTGATCCAGATTGCCTTTGCTCCAGTCAGAGATTTGGTGAAATCCATAGGGGTAGCATCCAAGAGATGGAGACTTTCATGGATACCGACGCTGATTTCCTTCCTCGTCTTTCCTTGTTCTCAGTAAGTGGCATTTTCCTTATTATTTTGTGCATTGTTTTAGAACTTTCATCTGTTCTTATGCTCTGTTGTTTGTAGTTTTGCAAACAAATCAATCTTGGATGCACCTTGTTCAAGTTTTATAGGGCTAATCATGCTCACTTAAGTGCTCTGTTGGAGCGTGATCGCCAAGATTACACCTTTGTTAGTGCACAACAACCTTCTTCCGGTGACGCTGCTTCTGCCGCCAAGGTACCTTTGTTAGAGAACAAGCTGAGGAAGACTCAGAGGTCCTTAGAATCTTGCTTTCTGTCTCTTGAGAAAACCAATAATGCTGCGAAGGTTGCGGAAGAGGGATGCAAGGCCGCTGACTCTGCTTTGGCTGTTGAATCCTCCAAAGTTATAGGTTCATTTCTTCTCTCCTTTAGCTTTGTTTTTATTTTTGTTTGGTAGCATAGTCCTGAGAGAACCTATGCCTCTAAGATAGTAGCTCCGGTAATCTTAGACATCTTCGGAAGCAAGTAGCCAAGTTGACCTTAGATGTTTGGTATTATCAGAAGAAGTCTGATAGGTTAATGAACGTGACTGTTCATAACGAGGCCCAAACCTCCCTTGAGTCTGCTCATAACTCAGATCTCGTAAATAAAATGTCTATCCTTCATAAAGAGTGTGATGACACCCTCAAGTGGAAAGAGGATCTCATATCCAAGCAAAAAGAGGATATATCCTTAGTCGAAAAGCGCATCTCAGCTCAATAGATTATCCGCAAAAAATATCATGCAGACTTTGAAGATGCTTGTGCCTCCTTATCTAAGGTTACTTTAGAACGTAATTTATTATCCTCTAAGGTATGTTCTCTCAATAACAAACTCAGCGAGGTTTCTTCAATGCCTTCCTCCATGTCCCGTGCATATATGGTCAAGAGATTGGAGGAATTAGAGAATGTTTACCAGGTTTTATCCTCCGAAAATGCTTCGCTCCGGATAGATGTTAAGGATCTCCGGACCAAACATGACACCTTGGTAGAGGATCTTAATGTTGTTGAGGAAAATCTTTCCGAAGCCGAGCATAGTTTATTGGATTCCCTTAGCCATGTCGGGGGTATTTTAGGGTTTTCTTATTCCCGTAGCCTCCTTTGTACCCCAAATTATTTTAGTTTCTTATTTATTCCCTGTGTGTCCGCAGGTCTCCAGGAGCAGATTGTAGGTATGAATACTAAGGTCAGCCATCTTGAGTGCAAAGTTTTTTCATTAGAGATAGCTGGTCAGTTTGATGTTGCTGCAAAGTTTAAAGCTGAGTCACTTCAGCAGGATAACAACCATCTCAGTACTCAGATGATGGAGCTTCATCGGAAGTCTGCCTCTGACTTGAAGGCTCAGGCCTCCTAAATGAAGGTGCCATTCGAGCGCTCAGTTATTGAGTACATTAATGATACCTTTGATGAAGCCGAACTCCGAGCTGATGGAGTTGTTTTTCCTCGTCTTCCTTATCCTTGATTCTATTGTTTCCAACCGTGTTTAAGTAAACTCCTTTTTGTTGCTTATGTCCTCAGCTGAGGTATCTTCTTTATCTGAGATGTCTTTGTTCCCGTACATTGAAACAACGTTTTGTGGTTGTTTTCGAACCTTTGTTATCTGCCATGCAACTTTTAAGAAGTGTTAGATGTATTTTGGTAAAATTTACTTCTTCACCTATACCTTTGCATAAATTTTTCGCTTAGACGTAATGTGCCTAATCGGTCGCACAATCAAGTCATCACAAGGTGCTAAGGCATATTTAACCTTTAGTGGAACATTCGACGTCCTACCAGGATACCCTTTGGCCAGAAGGTATCATGGTGGCGAAGGTCCCTACGTGGGAAATAATTTTCCTGTAACCCTACGCGTTCAACGCGAAGGCTGATTTACTTCGACAGTGTATCTCTATAGGGGATATCTTATCTTTTCTTATGCCTCATGGAAGGAGCCGTCGCCCCGAGGATCCAAGATTGACATATGCGTAGTTATGCCTTGCCTTGCCTCATCGTCACTCCTGACGGAGGGTGTCTATTCTAACCCAATTATATCAATTAAAGCTAATTTTTTTTGTAAAAGCTTCTTTCATTGATTAGTAAGGTTTATAATACCTTTTTTCAGGGATAGAACATGGTGGCTATTGTCTATTCCTTTCTTCTCCTAAGTAATTTCCATTCTCTTATGGGTAGTACTTCTTTAGGTACATCGCATTCTAAGGGTGCTGTAGCACTTCTCCTTTTAGGGTTCTTAGGTAGTAAGATCCTTTTCCGGCAATGTCGTGTATGATGTAGGGCCCGTCCCATGTTGGAGCTAGATTGCCCCACTCCTTCTTCCTTTGATATGGTGGTATCTGACGCAGTACGTATTCCTCAGCCACAAAATTGCGAGGGATAACCTTTTTGTTGTATTCCCGAGATAAGCTTCGTTGGTAATTCACCACCATATTTTGTAAGGCTACTTCCCTTTTTTCTTCAAGATCATCCAACTTTTCTAACATCAAGTATGTTGTTAGATTTTTCTCTCAAGCCTCTGTTTTTGTTGTTATAAGTATAACCTCCGTTGGGATGACTGCTTCGGCTCCGTAGGTCGGCAAAAATGGATTTACCCCCGTAGCCAACCTTCTTGTAGTTCGATAGGCCCATAGGACGTTGTGTAGATGTTCGCACCACCTCTTTTTGTATGTGCCTAGTTTCTTATTTAAGTTCATTGCTATAGTTTTGTTGGTCTCCTCTGCTTGTCCATTTCTCTTAGGATATATTGGATTTGATTTGTTCTTTTGAATGTTGAAGGTGTCGAACAACATATCAATGTTCCTCCCTTGCAACTATTTTCCATTATCTGAGACTATGGAAGTTGGTTTCCCAAACCTGCATATGATTTGTTTAAACAAGAATTTGAAGACATCGGTGTCTCTAATTCTCGCCAAAGGCTTTTCTTCCACCCACTTGGTGAAGTAATCCGTAGCTACGATAAGATATTTTATTTTTGATATTCCCTCTATCATAGGTCCAACTATATCAACCCCCATTTGACGAATGGCCAAGGGATGATAACTGAGTTAAGCTCCGTTGCTGGTGCTTTGATTTTCTTGGCGAAGCATTGGCACCTTTCACATTGCTTATACACGTTCTTTGAATCTTTGTCCATGCTAAGCCAGTAGTATCCATATATTTTGGCTTTAATTGCCAAGGACCTTCTTCCTCTATGGTTGCCAGCATCTTCATTGTGTATATCATGGAGTATTATCCTTCCTTCAGTTCATGAGAGGCACCGTATTAGAGGTACGAGAAATGACCTCCTATACAGTATTTTTCCACGAAGGACGTACATTGTTGCTTTTAACTCGAGTTTTCGGGATTCTTTAACGTCGGCTGGTAGTGTACATTTGTCAAGGTACTGGTGGATTGGAATTATCCAATGATATTGTGCTTCATTTCCGTTGTCTTCATCTGGCATGGATTGGTCTTCGCCAGACTTTATCGCTTTTTAGTCTGATTCTTTCATCTCTTCGCTTGTTTCTCCCTTGTCTGCTTCTCCCGTGGCACGAGTTTGGACGGCTAATACCTCCTCAGTGCATGAGATTTGTCCTTCTATTGAAGGTTCGTATATCCTTCTAATTTGCACGGTGGTGGTGTTTCTACCCCTTAGCATAGAGGATATGCATGTCTATTATCCTTTTGGAAGACATGCCTAAATGTTATGCTGCTGATTTTGGATGCATATTCCTGAACTAACTTCAAGTACGAAGATAGCACCGGATCCAGAGTTTGGTATTTGAGTTTGATTTGTCTAGTGACTAACTGAGAGTCACTAGTCAACCAAACATTTGATAAGCCCAGCTCCCGTGCCAAGCGCAAACCATATATGACCGCCTCGTATTCTATGATATTATTGGTATATTGTTCGAACTCTAACTTGAATGAGTAGATGAGTCAGTCTCCAGTAGGGGTTGTTATCACAATCCCTATGCCTGCGCCCTCTCCATTGAAGGAGAAATCTACGAATATTTCCCACATTCGTGAATTCTGAGGTTCCAGCAAGTCCTCTGAATCCTCCTTATCTTCCTCCATTCCTGGGATATCATCTATCTCTGCTTCGTCACTGAGAGGTAGATATGCTAGGAAGTCTGCTAAAATTCGAGATTTCTCAGCCTTCTTTGTTTCGAAAATTATTTGAAATTGTTTGATCATGGAATTCCATTTTTCCACCCTTCCTATCTTCTCCGTGATGTCTAGAATTTGACTTATTTGAGCCTTTGTGAAGACTCGGATGGTATGTGCATCAAAATATATCATTAGTTTTTGTGTTGCTACTACTAAGGCATATATAAGTTGCTCTACCTTAGTATAATTATGCTCTGCTGAACTTAGTGTCTTATTGATGTAATAGATGGGTTTTTCTCCTTACCCTTGGGCTCGCACCAACACTACGCTTACAACATATCATTTTGCCTCTAAGTAGAGAGTGAGTATCTCACCTAGCTCCTGTTTCTATAAGATGGGTATAAAGGCTAAATACTCCTTGATTTTTTGGAAAGCTTGTTCGCATTCCATGGTCCACATGAACCTGCTTCATTTCCTTAACGTATCGAAGAATGATTTGCATTTATCCGATGATTTTGCTATGAATCTCCCCATGGAGGCTAAGATTTCGTTTAGTTTTTGTACTCCTTTCAGCGTTTTTGGTGATATCATTTCCATTATTGCTCTGACCCTTTCGGGGTCTACTTCTATTCCTCGCTTAGTTACCAAGTACCCTAGGAATTTTCCTGAGGTCATTTCTCTGGATTAGCTTTCATGTGAAAGCTTCTCATGGCTTCGAATATCTCCTTTAGGTATGATAGGTGACTTTTTGCTTCCTTTCTTTTGACAAGCATGTCGTCCATGTAAACTTCTAGTATCTTGCCTACCCATGGCTTAAATATTTTGTCTACCAATCGCTAGTATGTTTCTCCCGCATTCTTTAGTCCAAAAGGAATCCTTATATAACAATACAAGCCTCGTGGGGTAAAGAACGCAGTATGTTCCTGATCTTCCTTTGCAAGTGCGATTTGTAACCGGAGTAACCATCCATGGAGGATAGCCTCTGGTGACCTTCTATTGCGTTGACCAGTTGGTCAATATTGGGTAGCAGATATCTATCCTTGGGGCATGCTTTATTGAGATTTCTAAAGTCGATGCATATGCGCACACCTCCGTTATTCTTTGTTACAATCACCATGTTTGATATCCATGTGGGATATTTGACTTCTCGTATGAATCCTGCTATTAGGAGTTTTTGCAACTCCTTTTCTACCAACTCCAGGTAGATATCAGCAACCTTGTGAATGCGTTGTTTGAACGGTGCAATTTCTGGTTTGATCTGAATGTGGTGGGAGACCAAGTTCGGGTCAATTCCAGGAATGTATTCTATTGACTAAGCGAAGATATCTGTATATTCTCTTAGTAGCATTTGTAATTGCACCTCCTCGTCCTCCTCTAGTAAAGTTACGATGGTGATCATCTTTGGTTCCTTCTTCATGACGATGTTGATTTTCTTTATGGGATCAACTGGTGATAAGGTCTGCTTCTGAGGTTGAAGAGGAGTGCATTTCTGTAATTGTTATTTAGCAGAAGTGTCCGCTATCGGAGTAGCAGAGGTGCTTGCTTCCTGTGCCAAGGGGGCTTCGGGGACTTTGAAGTCTCTGTTCTTTACTTCGTTGGCATTTTCCCTTCGCCTTTTTCTTTCATGTTGCTGTGCGGAAACTCTTTCTTCGTTCAGTATGATTTCCACCAAGTTGCATAGCCTTGCATCTTGTTGGTCCCCTTTGATTTCCATTTCACCCATAGGTGTTGGGAATCGAAGGTACTGATGGTATGTCAAAGCCATTCCTCTTAAGCGATGGATCCAAAGTCTTCCCATAATGACACTGTAAGGCGAAGATGCTTCCATAACACAAAACCTTGTATTGGTTACCAAGGGTCCTGCGCGCACCTGCAAGACAACTTCTCCTTTTGGTCTAGAGACTGCTCCGTTGAAACCATATATTATGCAAGTGGATGAATCCATTTGCTCAACTATGAAACCCATACGTAGGTAGGGTTCGAAGAATAACACATTTAATAAACTTCCCCCGTCAATGAGGACCTTCGTAACATTTCATCCGTAGATTGGAAGGGTGATCACAAGTGGATCATTGTGCATCTCGACCTCCTGGTTGACATCTCTTGTTGAGAATGTGTTGGAACATTCGCCGATTTCACACCTGCAAAACAAGGATTAAACACGAAAACAAGTTATCGGCTGAGTCACGACCAGGTCGCTCTCTTTAAGACGTTTCGTGGATCTGCCTTGAGTTTTGTGCAAGCAGTTCTTTCTTCGTCACAATGCCCCCAGGATAAAACAGCCGAGATAAAAAACTCTCTTCAATCCCTCACGCACACAATGCGAGATTGATCACTTTCACTCTTTCTAATCTTGCTCAGAAAAACTTGGTCTCTTGATTCACAAAAACAGTATGTATTAAAACTCATACCTTTCTGGTTCTCAAAACAGGCAATTTTATAAACTTTTGCAATTAAGACAAAATTAATGGGAATAAATTTTTGGTTTTAATTGTCTCCATAAAAGGCATTTTAACAGTCAGAAAACGTACAAAAATGTTACCAAAATTAAGCCTAATTAATCACTCACTTAATGGCAATAAAAGTTTTGAAAATTATTTCAAAAACCAGCAAAAAAATAACTTCGAAATTCAAGAGACCTCCCAAGACCCCCAAGGCCCCGCTCCCGGACTAATGTTATATATATATTATTTATATATATACCCATAAGTAGGGGGAGGGATTCGATCCTGAGACCTAACCCTCCAGGCCCAAAATGCTTAACCACCGGTCCAAACTCGAATTGTTTATATAAATGTACAAAAGAATTATTTTAACACATATATCCCAACAATCCCCCACTTATATTTTTAAAATCATTAAGCAAGATCCATATAGTTATGCGCATAAGCAAAGGTACCTTTCGGTTTTGAACCTTTACATAGTATTAAATTCTCTGAACTCTGACACAGAGTGAACATATGTCTTTGAACTCTATGGAGAGAACGAATTACTCAATACACACACAACTATACTAATAGTAAAGTTATAAATTCCAGCACATTATGGCCTTGTGCTTATCCCAGTTTCAATGAATGTTCTAGAGAACTGACCATGTTCTCATAGAAAGCGGCCACACTTTCTCATTCACATAGGTGAGTCTATAAAAGGTACTCCTATAGCTTGGTACCCACTCTATACAGAGCTATAGACTTCATTAAGAGTTAAATAACTCAACCTTAACCCGCTTAAGGATATCATGCCATGGGAAAGAATCATGATTCTATCTCCATATCATTTGTGAATCGTTATTCCCTTTGAACCTATTTCTAGGTGGGTATCCATCACAAGATGACTCAACTTCTAGTGGGCAAAAGTCCCATTCCTTTAGAGGTATATACTACCTTTTCTCTAGCTAATCCTTTCGTCAAAGTATCAGCTAAGTTCTCTTCCGACCTAACATGATCCACACGTATAGCACTAGTTGTGAGAAACTCTCTAACTGTGCTGTGCTTTAGACGCATTTTTCGATTCTTACCGTTATAAAAACAGTTATGTACTTTTGCAATAGCCGCGGTACTATCACAATGGATCATAATAGCTGGTATCGGTCTATCCCATATAGGAATTTGAGAAAGAAAGTTTCTCAACCATCCTGCTTCTTCACTAGCTGCTGTTAGTGCTATCAATTCAGACTCCATCGTAGATTGAGCCAGAATTTTCTGTTTCTTTGACTTCCAAGACACAGCACCACCAGTAATATTAAACAAATATCCATTAGTGGCCTTGGAGTCATCTGAAAGAGAGTTCCAATCAGCATCGCAGTATCCTTTAAGGACTGCAGGAAATCTCTTATAGTGTAATCATAGGTTAACGGTCTTTTTAAGATACCGCATAACCCTCTCAACTGCATTCCAGTGTTCCAAACCAGGAAAACTGGTAAACCTGCATAAAAACCCCACTGCATATGCAATGTCTGGTCTAGTACAATCAATTGCATAACGAAGACTACCAATTATACTAGCATATTCAGATTGTCTAATGCTATCACCAGTATTCTTAAACAGTTTAACACTAGCATCAAAAGGAGTACTCACAGGTTTACAATCAAAATAGTTGTACTTCTTTAAAATCTTTTCAATATAATGAGACTGATCCAAAGAAATACCATCATTGGTTCTAGTAATCTTAATTCCCAGAATTACACTAGATTCACCCAAATCTTTCATTTCAAAGTTAGACTTAAGCATATTCTTAGTTTCTTCAACCACAGACAAGTTTGAACCAAAAATCAACAAATCATCCACATACAAACATATCATGATGCATGCATTGTTTTCAAACTTATAATATATGCATTTGTCACTTTCATTAATTCTGAAACCATGTGAAATCATCAAATTATCAAATTTTTCATGTCATTGCTTAGGAGCTTGTTTCAAACCATAAAGTGATTTATCCAACTTACATACTTTTTGTTCTTGACCTGGAACAACAAAACCTTCAGGTTGTTCCATGTAAATTTCTTCTTCTAATTCACCATTTAAAAAAGCTGTTTTAACATCCATTTGATGAACAACAAGATTATGCACAGCAGCAACAACAATCAAAACACGAATAGAAGTTAATCTCGTAACAAGAGAATAAGTATCAAAGAAATCTACATCTTCTCTTTGTCTATAGCCTTTAGCTACCAACCTAGCTTTGTATTTGTCTACTGAACCATCAGGATTCAACTTCCTTTTAAGTACCCATTTGCAACCTATTGCTTTACAACCAAGGGGTAAATCTTCTAGGTTCCAAGTTCCATTAAGATTATGGGAGTCAATTTCATTATCTATGGCTTCTTGCCAAAAACCTGATTCAGGAGAATTAAGTGCTTCTTGAAGACTGGAAGGGTCTTCCTCTAGAGTATAAACTTCAAAATCAGAACCAAAGTTCGTCGCAGTCCTAGCCCTTTTGCTACACCTAGGTTCAATTTCATCATCTCTCGTTTCTTCATTTCTAAATTCTTCTATTCTAAGTTCAGAACTTGTACTAGGTACATCACTAGGTAGAGAACCCCCACTATTTCTAGATTTAAAAGGAAATCTATCTTCAAAGAAATCATCATCAATAGATTCAATTATAACTTTATTATTAAGATCAAAAAACCTAAAAGCTTTACTGTTTTGAGCATACCCAACAAACACACATTCATAAGCTTTACTAGCTAATTTTGATCTTTTAGGATCAGGAATACGAACATAATCCAAACAACCCCATACTTTAAAATATGAAACATTAGGTTTTCTGTTTTTCCAAAATTCATAAGGTGATATCTTTGTTTTTGAATTTGTAACACGATTCAAAACATAACAAACAGTCAACAAAATTTCGCCCCACCAATGAGAGGCAGCACCAGAACTTAGCAAACATGCAGTCACAAGAGTAGTAAAAGTACGATTATTTCTTTCAGCTTTTCCATTCATTTCAGGGTTATAAGGAGCATTTTTTTCATGTATGATTCCACAATATTCATAAATTTCAGTGAACGGTTTAGAATCATATTCAGTGCCTCTATCACTACGAAATCTCTTAATTTTTCTACCAAATTGATTTTCAACTTCAGCAATAAAAACCTTAAATTTTTCAATAGCTTCATTCTTATAACTTAGCAAGTAAACATAAGTATAATTTGAAAAATCATCAATAAAAGTCATAACATATCTTTTTCCATTTCTAGTTAATATACCTTCAAATTCACACAAATCAGAATGCACCAATTCTAAAGGTTCAGATTCTCTAACAACAGATTTATGGGAACTCTTGGTTATTTTTGCTTGACTACAAGATTCACACTTTTCAAAATCATGCATGGATATTTTTGGAATAAGACCTTGCTTGCTCATGGTATCTACTGATCTACTGTTCACATGACAAAGTCTAGCATGCCAAACATTAAAAGTACACACCGTATAAGAAGAAGATGCAATTTTATTCATTTCAACATTAAGCTTAAACATTCCATCAGTAGCATAACCTTTTCCTACAAACACTCTGTTTTTAGTAATTGTGTAAACATCAGATCCAATAGTTTGATACAACCCAGCCTTATCGAGAAGATAGCTGGAAACAAGGTTCTTTCTCATTTCTGGAGTGTGGAGGACATCTTTCAGCATAAGTGTCTTCCCAGAAGTAAACTTCAGTTCTACCGTACCAGAAACTTTCACAATAGTGCTGTGGGAGTTTCCCAACAACACTTTATTATCCTTTGTTTCTGTGTAACTCTTATATAGGGACCTATCAAAACAACAATGGCGTGATGCACCACTGTCTATCCACCACCCATCAGAACCACCAACCATGTAGAACTTTTCTTATTAAAGGATTCTAGGAGACCATGGATATTATAACGCCATCCAGGCCTTCCTCCTTTCTTATGGTTCGGATTAGGTTTCATATTAGCTTGTGCGTTATTCTTTTCCTTATTAAACCCTGAGCTTAATCAAACTTTCAAGAGAAAATTCTTTAGATTTGTGACGCAAAGAATTACGAAAATATTTCCAATTAGGTGGTAACTTGTCAATCAAAACAGCTGCTTGATATTGCTCACAAATTTTCATACCTTCGGTCAGAATTTCATGGGCAATTTTTTGAAGTTCATGAGCTTGTGCAACAACTGATTTATCATCCACCATTTGATATTTCAAGTAGCGGCTTACAACATATTTCTTCGATCCGGCTTCTTCAGTATCGTATTTTTTCTGTAAGGCATCCCAAACATCTTTAGCAGTATCAAACGTGGAGTAATATTCATATAAATCGTCAGACAATGCATTAAGAATATAGTTATTGCAATCGAAATCATCATCAACCCATTTTTCATAGGCTTTTTGTTTTTCTTCAGCAGTTTGGGTCACAACAGGTTTTGCAGTTTGTTGAGGAGTTGCACTTGTTGCATCTGGAGTTGCTTTTGCCGCAACTTCTGCATCTTTTGGATTAGCTGGTTTGATGGAGGTCACCATCATGTGCAGCTTCATTAGTTTGAGGTAGAAGAACAACTTTTGCTTCCATCTTCTGAAGTGAAGTCCTTCAAACTTGAACGGCTTGTTGATATCAGCAACGGTTTTCTTTTCAAATTCCATGGAAGAAGAATTCGTATTAAAATTGTTGGAACAGTCGCCGATTTCCCACCTGCAAAACAAGGATTAAACACAAAAACAAGTTATCGGCTGAGTCACGACCAGCTCTCTTTAAGACGTTTCGTGGCTCTGCCTTGAGAGTTTTGTGCAAGCAGTTCTTTCTTCGTCACAACGCCCCCAGGATAAAACGGCCGAGATCAAAAACTCTCTTCAATCCCTCATGCACACAATGAGAGATTGATCACTTTCACTCTTTCTAATCTTGCTCAGAAAAACTTGGTCTCTTGATTCACAAAAACAGTATGTATTAAAACTCATACCTTTCTGGCTCTCAAAACAGGCTTTTTTATAAACTTTTGCAATTAAGACAAAATTAATGGGAATAAATTTTTGGTTTTAATTGTCTCCATAAAAGGCATTTTAACAGTCAGAAAACGTACAAAAATGTTACCAAAATTAAGCCTAATTAATCACTCACTTAATGGCAATAAAAGTTTTGAAAATTATTTCAAAAACCAGTAAAAAAATAACTTCCAAATTCAAGATACCTCCCAAGATCCCCAAGGCCCCGCTCCCGGACTAATGTTATATATATTATTTATATATATACCCATCAATAGGGGGAGGGATTCGATCCTGAGACCTAACCCTCCAGGCCCAAAATGCTTAACCACCGGGCCAAGCTCGAATTGTTGATATAAATGTACAAAAGAATTATTTTAACACATATATCCCAACAGAATGTCAATGGCGTAGCCATAAATTATTCCCAAGTGCTAGTTGGTGGTCCACTTAGCGTGAATATCTCGTGGGCTTATAGATTTATTCTGTTTCGAGCTAGCTCAAGGATATTTTCGAGTAGCTCCTCCTGGCCTCCGTTTGAGAATATGATCATGTGAATGTATTTTCCATCTTGTGGTAACTCCACCCTTTTCTTGGGGGCTACCTCAGTGGCAGCCATAGTTTTTAAAATCGTGCGATTCACGATTTGAATCGCACAATTCGATTCATTTCTCACAAAATCGATTCAACTCGCATCAATGAATCGTTTCTCCTAAGAATCATTATTCAACCAAGGTTGACTATGATTCTTCACTTATTCTAAGGTTTAAACGGATTTTTACAAAAATGAGAGTGTAAGGCTTCGAACCCGTGACACCGTGTATACATGATCAACCTCAAACCAATGTTCCATATCGGTTTTGTTGATAGGTAATGAACTTTATTGCTATATATTGGAACCAAATATCAAAACTAGGAAAAAAAAGTATTATCTCAGTGAAATATGAGAGTTAAAAGACTAATCATACACCAAAAATCAAACCTTAGGAATATTTTGTATGGTTCAACGATATTTATGTACATATATTTATAATTTAATAATCAACCATGAATCTACGATTCACGATTTAACATACGATTCGATTATCAAATTTCAAAAACGATTCACGATTCGATTTATGAATTAAAAACCTTGGTGGCAGCATGTTGAATTTGCACATACTCTTTGAATTTTCTTTCGTCTATGAATCTCTGAATTGTGTTCCTCAGGTGGTAGTATGTGTCAGTTTATGCCCGTAGTACTGGTGGTATTCACAGTACTTCTTAGCATCCTTTGTTTTATCTGGTTTCTTTCCCCTAGTGTTAGGGTAGGGAAAGCCTGACTTCACTCCTTCCTTGCTTAGAATGTGGGAGAAGGTTGTATTTAGCTTTGTGTAGACTTTATCTACAAAGTCATCCCTTCTATTTCCTCTGCCCTTGCTATCTACATATTTTGATCTCTTATCCCGGGAGATGGTTCTGCCCCCGGCTTCGTTTTGTCTCTTAGGTATCTCCAGAATTAGTTCCAGAGAGTTGGTTCGCTGCGGAGCTGCTGTTCCTTCTGGATTTCTTCAAGTCTGATGTAGCAATCCTGGACAAGCCGAAACTCTCCTTCAGAATCAAGGGATCAGTTGTGAAACTCCATGAAGATAACTGAGGTTCTATCAAGTCCATACTTATAACAATTGATGTTAATTTCTAGATTGACTTTCCCAATTGCTTGGCATGTTTTCTGCCACCTGTCTGTGTATTGTATCTATGTTTCCCGGGGTCCTATAGCTAAAGCAAATAGCCTATCTAACCCTTCCTTCGTAGATTTGTTGTACATGTATGTCTCCAAGAACACTGTAGATAATTGCTCAAAAGAGTCAACTGAGTTTGCTGGTAGGTTATCATACCACGCTAATGTTGATCCTGTCAAGTTTACAGGAAATTACCTACAAAGTACCACCGCATCTCTTTCCCAATGGGAAAGGACACGAGTATAGTACCGTAGGTAGGATATGGGATCTGAGGTACCATTGTATGCCTGAAACGTAGGTACCGGTCATTTCGCAGGGATATTCTCCCACAAAATACGAGAGGATAACGGAGATGTTGTTGATTCCTGGAGAACCTCCTCTAGCCTTGCGCCTGTGTGGCCAGTTTTCAATCCTTGTATTTCTTTCCGCATCTTATCAATTTGCTCCATGGCCATGTTCTCATTGTGAGAATCTCTGGAAATGCCTCGTCATAATAAGACTGAGACTGCTTGTAAGTTGGATACACCTCATTTGGATCGCGCCTTGTTCTCATGGCTCCCCCCGTTGGGTTAGCCTTTTGTTGGTTAAGATCCCCCTTCGTCTTCCTGAGATAGCTCCCTGCTCACGCTTCTTCAAAGGAGGGTGAGTTTGGGAACCTTCGATCTGCACATCCAGCATATCCTCCGGGTTCTAGTTTTCTTGAGCCATCACGTGCATTCCATCTTCGTGCTCCTTATTACGTAGTAGCAGAGATGCTACCTGTGCTTCCGTTAGTTCTTCATTGTGGATTCCACCACCCTGAGAAGTGCTATCAGCCGGATCCTCAGAGTCATCCACTCCTTATTCTATTACCGGAGCATCAAGATATATCTGGATTGGAGTTAGGTTTCCAAATCCTCGTCGGGTAACCCTTCGTTAGCCGCAGGTGGCTTCGTAACACGGGCAAGTTCCGGTAATGGAATGCCGTAAAGTCATTATGCTCCCGATGTTTGCCCCATCCCTTCAACAGGGGTAGGTGGTTTGTTAGCAACTGTTCTTCTTGCTATTTCATTTTGCCCGTCCTCTGCTTCATTCATTTGATTCACTTGGGATGGTTTTTGAGATCTTCCTCTCGTAATCGCTAGTCGTGAACTTTTTGGTACATCACTTGGTTTCTGCATGCCTTCGGTCTTTGTTATCCTGAGGTCACAAAAAAAAATAAAAAAAATCGCTACTTAGATGCCTTCATTAGAGTAGAAATTAATGCTCTGACACAGAAGACGGCTAAGCAGCTTTTTTCAGAAAAAGTACGAGAAATGACGTCTGAAAAGATAGGTATTTAATTTCTTATGACACCCTTGAAAAAAAAACTTTAAATGTTGAAAACAATAGAAAAAAGATGTCAGATCTTTTGAGAAAAAGGGTTATTAAATGCTTTGTAAGATCTATTCTCCTTAAGTTCTCACTGAGATTCCTTAGTGCTCAGAGGTACTCAGATCCAAAGGATACTCTGTCGGAAAAGTTTATTTAGTACAAAACAATAGTTTTAACGTTTTTTGAACACATTTTTGCAAAAAGCTTTGTAGATCTGTAATATTGCAAGTCTTTAGAGGCTATGAACTCAAAGAACTTACGTAAATAACAGATGAACGAATCACTAGAAAGTGAGATCCACCCTTGTTATTCTCAGATCTCTCCGTCAAAGAAGATATGTAAGCAAAGATGAAATCAGAATATAAAAACTCAAGCTGTGAGCAAATCCTTCTAGCGCCAAACTGTGACTACTAATTTTCCCATAGTCTGCGTAATATATACAACTCAGAAAATCTGATACTAAGTAGTATTGATATCTCAGTTGAACTGATAATGCTAAGTAATAAAAGATACTCAAGATCACAATAATAACGAAGAACACAAATGTAAGGTAAATGCTACTAAGTTATCATGAGACACAAGAGATTACGTGGTTTGACTTTTGTCTACCTCCACGGGGTAATGAGTGATTGTTTGTATTAAGTTGTGGTGGTTATAAATATCTTAAATGCTTTCCAAAGTAATAGAGAGAACTCAAGTTCAAGTAAATACTTAAGTTCTAAACATTAAAGAGGCATAAGCTTAAGACTAGATATTCTACTCATGGGTCTTGGTATTTATAACCCCTTCTTCTCCAAATATATCTTTGTTGTATTTAGATCCATCGTATCCTGATATATCTTATGTAAAAATGGTACCTTCGTTCATCGCGTGCTTTCTCCAGTCAGGCTCTGCCACCTCATCTGACCCACGTTCCTTCGGGAACTACCCAACCTCAATACAGATTGTACCTTCGTTCACCGGTAGCCTTCGCCAGTCAGACTCTGCCATCTCATCTCTCTCCACATTCTTTGGTCAAGCATGTAGATAAGTTATTACCGCATTAAATGCTAATTGGATATGTCATCTACCTTTGTCCCTTCTCCATCTACCTCTCTCTAGACTAGGTTTTACTTTACCATCTTAGCCGTCGAGGTATGCTTCCTCGAGATGGCATAAAGTAGATTAGAGAAGGGATTTGCTGCTCCTCAGACTCATATGTATAACAGGGGATACATAGTTATCTTTTATAGGGCCACTAAAACCGTGACACGTGCTCTGTGGAATATTGATATTCATAGTTAGCCCATTTTCTTTCATATTCTACTGTTTGGTAGGTGTTTATGGGTGAAAATGGATTCTGCTGATTTTTGTAATTTCGGGTGTAAAGGTGAGAAATGAATTTAAACCTTAAACAATGTACTGCAAGGGAGTACTTTAGATTCGAGAGATCAATCTGTACAAGTCCTGCCTAAACCAAGAAATGGCCGTTCCAGACTTTCCTCAGTCACAAAGTGAAGGAGAATGGGTTGGTTTAGGGGAGGGGAGCAAGGAAAGTGATGTGACTAGAATAGTTGATTTCTGGAAGAGTAGTTGTTTTTATACGACTTGTATCAGAATGTGGGAAGCTAACAAAATGTAAGGCTAGCAAATGTTTTATGAGTGTTGTATGCTCATGACTGAACTTGTTGTTCGGTGGAAATAGGCAAGACCTATTTATACAAGTCGAAGTGAAACGTACTCTGGTCTCATTAAGGAATGGAAAAATGGGTGAGTAAATAGGAGGAGGTGGTAACCGTTAACGCATGGAATTGATGTTCCATCAAAAAGAGCGTTTCACCATTAACTCTCTGTATTTACTAACCGCCTCATCCTTATGACGGACGTAGTGTACGCCGCACCCTGTAAACCGCCAAACCAATACCCAAAGAGGATCCCCCAGTTTGTGATATGTGTTGATGTCTCGAATGTTTTGTGGAAAACATGTAGCATATTTTTGTTGCTTGGAAAGTCGAGCTTGGGAGACTTGCTAGCTTGGTGACCTTCGACGGTCGAGATTTTGCATCTTAAGAGGAAAGGTAGCCGTTGATTATTGCACGATCAGTATGGCTTTAATATGGCCTAGTTTGGGCGCGGCCAAAAGTTAGGGTTTTGGCTTTATTTAGGATCGACCAAACTAGGGCCAAAGGTTTCCATGCGTTAGCTGGTAACTTTGGACGGCTAAGATCTGCACCTTAGATGAAAAGTGGTAGTTGATTGTTGCAGGCCTTCATTTTGGCAGCTGTAATGGGAAGGCAGGCATGGTATGGGTTAGGCGCGGCAAGGTGGCTAGCAAGGCATTCCATTGGCACATGTGGCATGGTCGGCATGCCTTAGCGCGGTTTAGGCGTGGCCAAAACTAGGGTTTTGGCGTTGGGCCAAAGGTTACCATGCGTTGGTCGGCGACCTTGGACGGCTAAGATTTGCATCTTAGATAGAAAGATGGCCGTTGATTGTTGCAGGTCTTCGTTTAGTAGCCAGCGGTATGAAAGCATGACCGGTCATGGCTTTGACATGGTTAGGCGTGGCTAAGTTAAGATTTTGGCGTTGGGCCAAAGGTGGCCATGCGTTAGCTGGTGACCTTGGACGGCTAAGATTTGCATCTTAGATGGAAAGATGGCCGTTGATTATTGCAGGCCTTCGTTTGGTAGCCAGCGGTATGAAAGCCTGACCGGTCATGGCTTGGAAGGGAAGCGCTTGTGGCTTTGTCTAAATTAGGATTTGGCATGCTGAAGCCCTAGTTAGAGCCCTTCACTAGAATCGATGTACAATTCTCATACAGACTCGGATTTTTATGGTCTGCCCCTCCATTTTGTACGGAAAATAATTTACTATCTTCCTACGTGTGAATATCTAGGTTTTGAGCTCGTTCGGGAGGTGAAAACAGCCTGAAAGTAAAACTCATGAAGATCTCAAGAGGGGTGTTGGTAGCCAGGGACATGATGGCATGGCCGGCGTGGCTTTAGCGTGGCCAAAACTAGGGTTTTGGGCCAAAGGTTACCATGTGTCATTTGGTGACCTTGGACGGCTATGATCTGCATCTAGGATTGAAGGGTGGTCGTTGATTATCGCACACCTTCGTTTTGGTAGCCGCATAGGGAAGGCCAGCATGGCGGCGCGGCTAGGTTGGCATGCCATTATCATGGCATGGTTTGGCGTGGCCAAACTAAGGTTTCGGGATAAAGGTTACCATATGTTGTCTGGTAACCTTGGATGGCTAGGATTTTCTCCTGGGATTGAAGGGCGACCATTGATTGTCGCACACCTTCGTTTGGGTAGCCGCATAGGAAGGCCATCATGGTGGCGCGGCTAGGTTGGTATGGGGGCATGGCAAGGTGCGTTTGGCTTAGCATGGTGGGGCCAAGGGTTTGGCATGCCTTTGGCATATGGTGCGGCTAGCATGGTTGGCATGCCTTGGCGCGATAGATGTGGCTGGCAAGGTTTTCCATTGGCACAGTGGTGCGGCTAGCATGGTTGGCATGCCTTGGCGCGGTAGATGTGGATGGCATGGTTTGCCATTGGAACAGTGGTGCGAATAGCATGGTTGGCATGCCTTGGCGCGGTAGATGTGGCTGTAATAGTTTTCCATTGGCACAGTGGTGAGGCTAGCATGGTTGGTATGCCTTGGAGCGGTAGATGTGGCTGGCATGGTTTGTCATTGCCACATGTGGTGTGGGAATTAGGGTTTGGTCTGTCGAAACCCTAATTAGTATTAATAAAAAGGTACCCTGGTAATTTTCTCGCAGACATATTAAAGGGTTCAATAAATGCATTCATTGGAGATATTATTACTCGAATCCTATGACGTCACTGTCTGACTAGGGTTTTACGATTTTAACCCTAAGCTAAAAACCACCATCAACAGTAGGATTGGACGAAAAAACTTCCATAACGCCACCATTTTTGCACGTACGGGTTGGGTGGTCCCCACGTGTCCTTTCATGCAATAACTTCCCCTTGAATTTCGGGACATCCAAATTTTTGGATTCTCCAGCCGCCTATAAGAAGAGAATGGAAGAAAGATATTTGTTGACTTTCCTTATTCTCCACAAACTATCGCTCTCTGTCTCTTTCATAAAGATTTTTTTCATATCCTTTTCTTCCAATTGTTGGATTTTATTCCATGTGCTACAAATGTGATCATCATATTTCTGGTGTTCCTGATAAGGAAAAGAGAGATATAACCAAAGCATGTATGGCAACTCTTGACTACTATCCGGAGGAAGAAGTCTGTGAAAGTTCTCTCACTTATTTTGCTGATAATAACTCTTGTTCTTACGACAGCTCTGATTATTCCATGATAAACAATCAAACTTCTCCAGAACAAAAAATCGATCTCTTGACCAAACATCTCTACTTGATTAAGAGAAAATTTCAATTGGAAAAAGAAGTTTGGATTAAAAGGATTGACAAATCTGGAATGTCAACTAAAAACATTAAGACAAGAAAATGCGACTTCTTGCAATTATAATTTTAAAAAGAATGGTCGATATTCTTCGATAAGTTCTTGCAAACCAAATTAGCATATTACTCTTGTGATTTTATCGTGTTCTAATCTTTGTCATGATGAGAAAGACATGGTTAACTTCACGGCATATCATGAGTATACCTTGAATAAAAATCAGGATTACCCAGAAACAAAGTATACCTTGCACAAAGGTTCTTAAAAAAAGTTCTTTTAAATCACGTTTTCAGAAGAAGAAAAAGAAATCTCATAAGAAATTTATGTCATTTTCTAAAGAGATTTTCAGAACCATTCATAGTATGCAAAATCGATGAACAGTCTGTTCAGAAAAATAAATGGAAGAAAAATTTCCTTTTCGGATTCTCACTCCACAAAGAGGAATCTGAAACAAGTTTTAACAAAATCATTCTCCTCTCTTGTGAAACCTCCTGATCCTTCTTTAGGTGAGAGAAATTACTCTTTGTAAGTTGTGAGATTGTTCTTGTCTATTTTCCCTTGGACAAGAAAAATAATCTCCAAGAGGGATGTGAAAATATTTTTGCTGACTTGTTCGTGTATCTCCCTAAATTACTCAAGCTTTGGTTATTAAACTAAGAACCGTTTCTGGAAACTTGGATATTTTTCCTATCTCTTTTAAGTTTATGTTAGGGTTTTTGTCAAAAGTCTTTTTGGTAATTTATCTCATCTCTTCTTATGTTTAAAGAGATTTATTTCCCTTAAGCAAGCATTTCATTTACCTTCTCTATCATGTCCTCTTCAAGTCTTTCCAGTAAAGAGGATGATGTTTGGACTGTTCTCTTTCCCTCTAAGAAAGTTCGTTTTGGTTCTTCTGATAATGAGATGTGTCAAGATAAACGCGATTCATCCTCTGATGGAAATCCTACTGATTCTCATTTTGATAAACCCTCATTAACCATGAATCTTGTCCTAGAGAAAGTACGGGAGTTGAAGGGTGAACTAGAATCCTCCATCAAAAGACTTGAAGACAAGATGGACAATCTTGAATCCATGATTGATTTAATCGGAGATGAACTTGATGATTATAGGGAATATGAGAAGAGTATTCAAAGGAAGTGAAATGATTCTCGGTTCTTACTTAAATTTATTTTGTCTAGGAAACTTCTTATGAGAATTTATTTTTGTGTGTTAAGAAGGATAAATAGGGTTTGGAATATCCATTATTATGAGTACACATAGTTATTTCCGACGATATTCATCTTGCAATGTTTTTAGATTTATTTATTTAAATTCTAAAGTTTATTTGGAAGATGATTTTGCAGTATTAGTCTTTATAGTTTTATATATTGCAACTTGTAATGGGATATGTGTGTTTACGTCCGTGAACTATGATTGTCCCATATTTTCTTAAAAGTTAAGTCTATCATATTTATTTATTTTAATCAGAAAATCCAAGTGGCTTTAATTTTTATTGGATCCAAGAAAAAAGAAGGAGAGGGGAGAGGCCTGACCTCCAAAAGACGAGAGAAGGACAAAAACAAAACAAAACAAAACAAAATAAAAAAGACGAAAAGCGGAAGAGCGTTGGAGCCCTCAACGCAACATGGCAGCCCAATACCACAAAAGCCAACCCTAAACCTTGCGCCTATGTCGCGTTGTAGCTCGTTTTTTAGGAATTGGCTTCGAGGTATTATCAGTTAGCGAGACACTCATTTGTTTCGCATTTTGGGTACTCCTCGAATTCAGCTCTTCACTAGCAGGCTCCAAAGTTGAATTTTATTCTACCATTGTCTCCTCTTGTAGAATACAAAATTTATTTGGAGACAACACTCCAGGAGCCGTAGAGCTTGCAGCTACCTCTACTTGAGCCACTCCAGCTTTAGGTCCCGCCGAAGACTCTTCTTTTGGCCCAGGTTTCTCTACTTGGAGCAATTTCGTCACTCCATGATTAATTATTTGCTTAATGGGAGAAGAATGTCCCCACGCTATCCTTTCATCAGCATTCGCACAAGTTCCTTTTATGGGGGTCCCACTGAAATTGAGCACTTCCACCGAGTTCAGATTTTCTTTTTCCTTATTCAAACCATTAGCTTTTGTCAATCCAACAGCTACCTCCCTTCTTTCTATATCCACCCACTCCTTGTCCCCAGCAACAAGTGTTGTCAGACCCTTTTGACTTGCTGCCCCCTTTGATTCTTCAAGATTCCTTTGGTTTACTAACACATGCCCATCTACCTGACCTGCCCGGACGACCGAATGGCTCTTGGACAACGTTTCTTTTACTTCAGCTTCATCTACGTCCAACTGTAACTGTGCATCTATGTCTTCAGCGAATTCTGTACCTGCAACAATATTAACAGTTGTAACATCCAAAATAGAACCCCAATCCTTTGAATTTTTGACTTCATTTGCCATAGCAACAGCCTCCAATACAGGGTTGTCAAAATTCCGCAAATCAGATTCTTCATCAGTTTCCACAAGCACTTCAAAAGAATTTGCAGAGAGAATTGGTTCAGACCTGGGAAAATCCACCATATCTACAACTTTTTCCTTGTTTAACTGTCCCATAGAATCTACTCTTACAACAACATTCTCAGCATCCTTTAAATTCTTCTTACCACCTCTTACTTCTTTCCAAGCATCTTAAGAATGCTTATTATCACCCCTGAGTGTATCACTCTCCTTGATTGGTTTACCTTGAGCATTTCCAGCCTCATTGGAACAATTTCTTGCTAACAGTTTACCTCCCAAAATCTTGCGAGCTGCCATACAATTCTCAAATTTGTGACCCATATGTTTGCAATGGCTACAAAACTTAATGCTTTCCAAATCCTAAATTTCAACATACTGCCAAAATGCATTTCCATTAGCTTTGAGCCTAATTCTCTTTGGAATCAATTTTGAAAAATCGATATCAATCAGAACAGCAGCATAATTGCCCACATCATGATCTAGATTTTTCCGATCAATGGCAATTGGCTTGCCAAGAACTTTAGCAATAGATAAAAGGATTTTTTTTGTCCACAGTTCAATGAATAAGCCAGGAAAACTCACCCAAACTGAAGCATGAGACGTGGATTGTCTTTCTGGATCAAAGTTGGGGAAAAATTGATAACCCTTAGAGTTTGTTGGTGAACTACCCATGAATCTCCATGCCAAACACGTTCCTTTTCTTCAGCAGTAGTTAGTTTGATGATGAAAAAAACCTTTGTCATAGGAACCAGCTTGCATCTTCTATTTCCAAGTTTCCATTGCTCCTCTAAAGATATCTGAACTTCATTAAGTTTTAATCCTATGAAATTTAATCTCCCAATCAGACTAAATTGAAACAAATCCCGTCCTTCTTGTGTTAATTCAAGAGGCAATTCTAACACTGGTTCATCACGAAAAATAGTAGCATCAGGAAGCGATGTGAGATCTGAATCTGTTAGCCTATAGGTTTTTTTACCCTTAACCAATTCAGAGAAAGACGCTGCTTTGGTATCATGAATTGTAGCATTTGAATCTGAATTTTTCTCTTGAACTAATGGTTGATTTTTCTGCATCTTGAAAGAAAAAATAGAAACCCTAAAAAATCGCCTAGAGAGAGCGACGCCATCTTGAGTTGACAATGTCCTTTTCAGGAATATTGATAAAATATAAAATGAACTTTTGACAACAAAAGTAAAGCCTATATTGATGGAAGATAGAGTAAACTTTTGTTTACAAAGATTAAGTCTATTACATGTCTCTATGCAAATATTGATGAAAAATAGAATGAATCTTTGAATATTCCGCAGTATTGGTCCTTCCCTGATCCACATTCTTGTGTAAGTATTGTGTGGCTCCGTAAGTTCTCTTATATTGAGCATTTCCGATTAAATTAATCATGGGTTCTCTTGGGGTTAATTTAATTGAGTATTTTGGATACAAATTCATGTTTCATGTGATTTTTTGATGGCAAAAAAAATATCCTTCTTTTCTTGTGAAAGTAAGGTCGCTCTTGTTGTTCTTTCGGGAATGACATTTTATGGGGGGAGAGTTCTTAATTGAACTTGTGCTTAATTGCCAAATCTTTGTGGGGAGTGCGGCTGTGGAATATTGTAGGAGTTTTCTTGTATCTTTATAAACTCCTTGATGAATGCATTTAGTTTCGGATATATGATTGCATCTAAACAAAGTTGATATGTTCTCTTTTGGGCATGAAGTGTCTCTATGGAAATTTCATTAGGATCCCACTAGCTTCTGTACCTTTGCCAATTTTTATTGACAAAAAGGGGGAGAATTAATATGTAGTTCACACTAAAATTGCATATGGTTTATGGTATATAAGGGGGAATGGTTTTCATGTGAGATGAAGTATTGACTAAGGGGGAGTGACACATATCACCATAGTATTGTTGTCAAAGTTATGATACAATTGGACTTTGATGTTGTGTAATAATACTATGACACTGTATAACAATGATTGAGAACAATTGTTTTCTCATTGTTATAGCTACGGATCTTCAACAACATTGATGCTGAGTTGAACACGTTCAGAATCACTGGAGTACTTGGAAGTGACGAAGATTTCGGGTAATGTTGAAGAACTAAGGAAATAAAGCATTTGGATTGAGACATATAAAGTATATTTATTTTGTATTCCATATGTATTGATATTTTTGTCACTAAAATTGATAAAGGGGGAGATTGTTAGAGCACTGCTCGGTCAAAATCGCAAGCGTTGCTATCTCAAGCTTGTTGTCAAGTTTAGTTACCAAAACTATAAGTCTTTATTTCTAGCCTACTTATAGCTAAGTCTCGTATTATGATAAAAAGTGTAGTTGAGCATTAGACTTCACAACGTTCATAAAATGAAGACGAAGAACTACTAAGGAGAGATTGTGGAGCCTCATATATCACTCAAAAGTATATCTACTCTATCTCCTATTTGAGACAAAATTCGTATAGCTATATAGACTTCAATTATACACATTTGATATTTCGAGTTGAGTTTAACTCGCTTACATATTTCTCGAAATATGTGTTGGTAAGATTTCGCTTTATTAAGTTCATCTTATATTCTTTACGAAAGTTAAAAGATAATCATGTGAAAATCGCCTGGTAACATCTTACATGATTTGTGTGAGTCAGTCATTTAACGTAGACTCGGAATGTTTCGTATTGATCATTCGATCACTTGAAAATTGCTTTGAAGCTAATAGTTTGTGTGAGACAGCTATTGTCGTCTTCCGAGAATGTTTCAATGATTGAAATGAGAGTTTAGAATAATTGGATATAAGCATAGTATGCATACTTGCATATATGTAATCCAAGTCCGGGAACCATGGTATGCATACCAGTATGCGTACTGCTTGGTTTGGTGAAAGTCCTGGAACCTTGTACATACCGGTACGCGTACTGGAGTGAGGTTCAGTTCCGGGAATTTTTGTTGAGTTTGGAAGGTATGCGTACCAGTTCAGGTACTGGCGAACCCAAACTTAGTTCGGCAATTTAGGTATGCGTACCCGTTTGCATACATGAGTGGATAATATTATAAAATCGGCTTGTTCATGAACTAATACATTTATATAATAAGGAATGAAATCTTTTTCAAACCGTGGCTATAATGTTCATGACTTTATTCGAATGAATCAAAATCGATTTTGCTTCAATTGTGTCTTGTATACTTCTATGAGAATATAAACAATTGAACAACTCTAGAACTAGTTTCATTTGAGTCATTTGAACTAGTTATGGTTAAGATGAATAAGGTTGATATAAAAGTGTTCATATGGCTACCCTTGGTTAAATATTGTTGAGCCAACAAAGGTGCACACGTTTAGGTATGGTTACTCATATCTAAATGAAGTCACTTTTCATGTGTGTGTAACAAGATAAGTTCGATATAAAGGCTGAAGGATATTAGCTTGAGTCTAATCAGGTTTTCATCTAATGGTGAATATTAAATGCTTTAAGACCAAGGTAACATTGATTGCAAACCCTGATTTGAAGACTTTATAAGGGAGAACTCTAGCAACTGGGAAACCTAATCCCCACACCTCATGTGTGATACTAGTTGCGACTAGAGTCGATTATCCTTTAACCTTAGGTTTTTCACAAAACCATATTGGTTAACGACTTGAAGAATTCATAGGGATTGCGAATCTAGACCCAATTATTTTCTCTATAGTTGCGTGTTCTGATCTTGTAGTTTTCTAATTTGATTAAGTACTATTTTCTCTTAGATTTTCTCGAGATTTAATCTCTGATAGGCAATATAAAAAGTAGTCACAAACATCTTCGTCTCATCATTTGTGATTCCACGATATCTTGTTTCACTACCATACGATTAAGATTATTGTGAGGTGATTGATATTTCTAGGCTGTTCTTCGGGAATATAAGTCTGGTATATCAATTGGTTCATGTTCACCTTGATTTATCAAAATATGGAACAAAACTCATAGGTTTGTCTTTGGGAGACAGATTTATCTATTCAATAGACTTTTTTGTGTGAGACAAATTGGTTTATCAAGTCTTCGACTTTGGATCATATCAACTCTTAGTTATGGGTGAGATTAGCTAAGGGAATCAAGTACGTAGAGTCTTGCTGGGATTCATAGACGTAAGGAGCGCAATTGTACCTTGATCAGTGTGAGATTGCTTAGGGGTCAACTACATTCCAGTCCGAAGTTAACTTGGAGTAGGCTAGTGTATGTAGCGGCTTAATACAGTGTGTTGTTCTAATCTGGACTAGGTCCCGGGGTGTTTCTGCATTTACGGTTTCCTCGTTAACAAAATTTCTGGTGTATGTGTTATTTGTTTTCCACATTATATTTGTTTATATAATTAAAATATCACAGATTCTGCGTAGTTCAGTCAATTAGATGATCCAACGTTTGGTTGTTGATTTAAATTAATTGACACTTGAATATTGGTCTTTGGTACCATTCAAGTTATTCACATAATAATCAGGATTGCGGATTTCTATCTGTTTGATTTACTGATTACATTGTGAAACAGAGATACAACTCTTGGATATATTTATGTTGATTGAGTCTGACTGTCTAGTTGATTCTCTTGGAATTATATTGGAGTTATCCATACAGATTGCAAAGCGAAATATTGGGTGTGGTTGTTGTACCCCCACTTTTTCAACATCCATTACAGAAAATAAATAAAAAGATTCCTAAAGTTATAACCATGCACGAGAAAACAGTACCTGTGCTTGAAGTAATTATCCTCCCGATTAAGTACTTGAAACGTAACTGTACCTTGAACATCAAAGTTACTAACTTCACCTTCCCACTTGAGTATCACATTGAGCTTCTCTTCAATATTTTATGTAATGGGATCAGTAGGTGGTGGTGCAGCTGATTTGGAGACAACACCACTTTGTTTCACATCCTCAACAATAACTTTACCTCTAGCCTTTAAAGGCCATGATGCTACTCTCAATTCTCGATGATATTGACTGCATTGAACCAAGCCCATCGGCCCCTCCCCTTCCCCTCTCAACCTGTAGGGTGATCGGGGGGCCATCATCTGACGATGGACAAAAAAGTTAGACCTAAAACATAAGGATTATCTGAGGAATTAAACAACTTCTCAAAATGCTGCAAATGAAATGTGGACAAACCATAATTCTCTGTGGCCCCAATAACAAAGTCCGGAGTAGCAATCCTCTCCATAAAATACCACAAACTCTAGAAGAAACGCATACAACTCTACACCACCACCATCACCATGGACGTTTCCACTGTAGATGTGCAGTTCTACTCTTAGCGTGTGTTTATACAATGTCTGCAATCAAGAAATAACTTAATTAGCCTATACATAGTAGTACTCTTCAATTATCCATATGTCATATAGTTTAGACAACTTACACGCATAACAAAAGTTGTGCTCATTTCCCCACTGCTTCATCGATTGCTTTATGAGCATGTGTAACTTTTTGCTTCTTATCGCTAATTGGAGATTAGAAGGAACCTTGAATTGTTCAGGCTTACAAGTAGAAGCTTGCAAAAAGGGTACCGAAGATAATCATTGGTTTTATAGAGAGAGGAACTAAAATTGCTTGAAGATAAAAATTCATGGATCGATAAGCCTTCTAAAACCTAGTAAGAAAAAACTTACATAAGATGCAATACATTTGGAATTACGACTTTAAAGAAGAAAATCAACCAATCTAACTGATTAAACCTCAACAGAGGAGAAAAATGAAGACTGAACTAGATCGATGATGTTGAGTACTTCAACAAATTAACAAGAGAAACACACATAATGAACCTTAACTTCATCATAAAGACACAAAATATTCTGAACATAACATAATTACTCATCAAACTGTTAAACCTTGACTTAAAATCTTTAACATGAAAGACAACTGGAAACACTAAAGGATAGCTAAAAAGTAATGTTCCTAATCTTTGAACCCAAATTTCACAATAAATACCTTCACTTTCATTAAAACTAACCAAGTAAAATCCAACTTATTGCCAAAGATGAAAACTTTGTATGTACTTTATTCACATCAACCATAAAACCAAATTTGTATTATACAAAGACAATTTCATTGTGAGAAATTTGATATCATTAAAAGATGACAAAAGGTAGTGGTGGTGGAAAAACACAACAACCAAAATCAAATCTGATATCAAACAATAACAACCAAAATTTGAAACAACATCTATTTCAACATTAGCTACTCATAAAACCACTAAAAGCGATCTAAAAAAACATCCAAAATTCAAAATCATGTTTGACAATTACAATTATTATTATTATCATCAACTCCTCATATATCAAAGTTAGGGTTTGTACCTGATTATAAACCAAATGTTGGAAACACAATCAACTATCATATTTGTAATACATGGGTTTGCGATTTCAGGAAGAAAGATTTTTTTTCTAGGGTTACAAAATTTTCAAAGTTCATGTTTATAGATCTAGATGTCTGGTGTGTGAACTTTACTTATGACATCATGGTTTAAAAGTAAGCGGCTTTGATTTATGGATTTTAAGATGAAACAATAGTAAATCTCGGAGGTGTTTTGGGTTTGAAAAGGGGAGTTTTTGCAGAGAGATGGAAAAACAATCAGAGGGTTTCTTTCTATAGAGAGAGGAAAAAAAGTATTGTGAGATATTTTTGTCAAAAGGAAAGAATAAAGCTTTAAAAAAAAAAGGAAAGTATATTATTAAAAAAAAACAGAAAATTTAAAAAGAAAAACGAATACTTCATATATTATTAAAGCACCATAATGTACAACGATTATGTAAGTTTCTGAAACGTTTCACCAAAAAATTAATTAATTTGTGCAACGTATTTTTTGGTGCACAATGGATATAGATGTGACAAAGTGTGCAACATTTATATCCGTTGCACACCTCTGAAAATGAAGCGTTGCTAAAACCAGGTATTTATAGGTGAAAATAATTTTTGTTGATCTTGGTAATTTCGAGTGTGTACGGGTGAGAAACAATTTAAACCCTAAACAATGTACTGCAAGGGAGTACTTTAAGTTCGAGAGATCAATCTGTACAAGTCCAGCCTAAACCAAGAAATGGCCATTCCGGACTTGCTTCGGTCACAAAGTGGAGGAGAATGGGTTGGTTTTGGGGAGGGAAGCAAGGAAAGTGGTGAGACCAGAATAGTTGATTCTGGAAGATTAGTTGGGTTACTACGACTTGTTATCAGAAAAGTGAGAGAGCTAACAAGGTGAGCTAGCAAGTAAGTATTTCTGAGTGTTGTATCTCCCGTACAAACTTGTTGTTCAATGGAAATAGGTAAGACCTATTTATAAAAGTCAGAGTAGAAATGTACCCTGGTTTCATTAAGGAGTGGGGAAGTAAATGGGAGGAGGTGGTAACCGTATGCATGGAATTGATGTCCATAAAGTTGTTAACGCATGAAACTGGTTTTCATGAAATCGTTATGGAATTGATGTCCCATAAAGTTGTTAATGCATGTGCTTTATGTCCCATGAACGTTTCACACATAACTTCCCATATTTATTAACCGCCTCACCATTATAACACTTCCTTATGACGGGCATAGTGTACGTCGCACGTTGTAAACCGCCAAACCAATACACAAAGAGGATCCCCCACTTTTTGTTGATGTCTCAAATGTTTTTGGAAAACATGTAGCATGTTGATGTGGCTTGGCAAGTCAGTCTCAGGAAACTTGCTAGCCTGGTGACCTTCGACGGTCGAGATTTTGTATTTTGAGAGGAGGGGAAATTGCGCGCCTTCGTTTTGGTAACTGCGTAGTCAGATCCAATCGTGGTGGCGAGGATAGAGGGGCCATGGCGAGACGTGTTTGGCATGGCGCGGTCGGCGTGGCTAGCTTTGGCCAGGTGCGTAACCAAGCTAGGGTTTTGGGCCAAAGGTGATGAGGAGGATGTTAGACGAATTTATGTGTCTGATTTGATCTCAATTATGTGTATTGTTAGTGCTCGATTTTGTATTTATTATGGTTTTTTATTTGCTTGCAGGTGTTTTTGGAGAAATCTGCTCGAAAAGTAGCTAAAGGCATCTCCATATGACATTTGATAAAGGGACTCTCATTTTGGATAAGGGGCACCCAGTTGCTAAGGGGTACCCCATTTGCTATTTGCACCCCAGAACCGGATAAGGGGCTATCTTTCTTATTTACGTGAGAAATGAAATTTGGCGGGAAATGTTACGTTCAAAAGAGCTGTTCATTAACGTACTTCCTGTGTTGGATTTTGGTCGAGAATCTCGTTGATATCTTCATGGTAAGACCATGTTACATCAAAGCAGGGTTGGTAAGAGAGAGTGGATCGATCAACTTGGGCTGAATAATCGTATTGGAGCAAAACAGAGATGGAGAATATTTCTCTCTTCTGCGAACTTTCTGTAGTGGATCTTGGGTCGATATTTTGGTGGATTTGGACCGGAATCAGTTACTCGTGGTCAAACAGGGTCTAAGAAGGATATAGTTGCGAGAAAGAAGGAGTTAATCGACAAAACAGAGAGAGAAGATATTTCGAGCATATTTGGTTCACTTTTGGAAACAACGTATGGAAAAGGAGAAAATATTTCAGTGAATATTTGTTTCCATCTTACAAAGGATTTGGGAAGATGTGATAACTCGGAAGACACGTGAATAAAATGGAAAGAAGAAATCCCGATGGTTTATTTTCCGTGATGAAGAAGAAAAATATTTTGAACATTTCCGAGAGATTTGAGGGACCTGTGAGTGTATAAATAGAAGATGGAGGTAACATAAATCGAAAGTCGAGAGTTTGGGGAGGATTTAGAGGTTGCAGAGGCTTTGGAACGAAGCTGAAGAGAAGATAGCAGCAGCAGGTGAAGAAGACGAAGAACTGGCGCTTCAGAACTGTCGTTCTGAAGAACACGAAGAACAAACATAAATTTTTTATCGTTGATGAACAGTGTGTGCGATAAAACCTTTGTAACAGTTTTGTAACAATTAAGCTTGAGTTCGCAACACTTCTGCTAGGGTTTCTATGTAACAGTGGGTTTTGTAACAATTATCTCTGTTACAAACTCGCTGTATTATATTATTTTCCAATAAAAACACCTTTTGAGCCATGTTTCTATCTTTTGGGTGTGTTTTCGACATGAGGAGCTAAACCCCATCAATGGGATGACGGAGGAAGCCAATTCTCAACACTATGGTAATTTTATTAAATTCTTTTCACGACTTTTGCATTAATATAATTTGAATTATGATTTTAAATTAATTAGTTGTGATTTAGTTTGATGGGTTATGCTTAGCTTAAGTGTTTTGATAATCCATGCTTACCATTTACAATTAATATTTTATAAAATATACCTTGGCAAAGATTTAGAGTCATTAGTTATTATTTTTGGAGCTATAATTGTCAAAGAATTAATAATTGAACCATAAGAACATGAGTTTGGTGGAATCCTGAGTCATATTAACTCTTAATATTGTTACTTTCTTTTTTATATTTTTTTTCTAGTTTTGATATTTTCTTTTATTAAGTCTAAAATCAATATCTTCCTAAGTCCGAGAATCAAACCCTTTACTTACCACTTTAAAACTACATCAGAGACCTTAGACGGCCAGGATTTTCTCATGGGATTGAAGGGCAACCGTTGATTGTTGCACACCTTCGTTTTGGTAGCCGCGTAGTGAGGGCCAATAGGGTGGCGCGGCTAGGGCCAAGGCAGGGGCGTTTGGCTTGGCATGACGTGACGTGACTAGCATAGCTAGGGCCAAGGCAGAGTGTGTTTGGCATGGCGCGGCTAGCTTGGCTAGGTTTGGTTTGGATTGGCGTGCAGGGCCAAAGGGCTTTCCATGGGCGTATGGAATGGCTAGGGCCAAGGTAGGGGAGTTTGGCTTGGCATGACATGACTAGCATGGCTAGGGCCAAGGCAAAGTGCATTTGGCATGGCGCGACTAGCTTGTCTAGGTTTGGTTTTGGCTTGGCATGTGGGGCCAAGGGGTAGCCATGGGCGCATGGCGTGAGTAGCTTGGGCTAGGTGTGGTTTTAGGTTGGCATGTGGGGCTAAGGGGTAGCCATGGGCGCATGGAGTGACTAGCTTGAGATAGGTGCGGTTTTGGCTTGGCATGTGGGGCCAAGGGGTAGCCATGGGCGCATGGCGTGACTAGCTTGGGCTAGGTGCATGACTAAGCTAGAGTTTTGTGTCAATGGTCGTGAGGGGACCTTAGACGGCCAGGATTTGCTCCTGGGATTGAAAGGAAACCGTTGATTGTTGCACTCCTTCACTTTGGTAGCCGTGTGGGGAAGTACAGCATGGTAGCACGACATGAGGGGCCATGTCGAGACATGTTTGGCATGGTGCGGTCGGCGTGGCTAGCTTTGGCCAGGTGCGTGACCAAGCTAGGGTTTTGGGCCAAAGGTCGTGAGGGGACCTTAGACGGCCAGGATTTGCTCCTGTGATTGAAGGGCAACCGTTTATTGTTGCACGCCTTCGTTTTGGTAGCCGCGTAGTAAGGGCCAATAGGGTGGAACGTCTAGAGGGGCCATGGCGACATGTGTTTGGCATGGCGCGGTCGGTGTGGCTGGCATGATTTTCCATTGGCACAGAGACGCGGCTAGCATGGTTGGCATGCTTTGGCGCGGTCGGTATGGCTAACATGATTTTCCATTGGCACAGAGGTGTGGCTAGCATGGTTGGCATGCTTTGGCGCGGTTAGTGTTGCTGGCATGATTTTCCATTGGCACAGAGGTGCGGCTAGCATGGTTGGCATGCTTTGGCGCAATTGGTGTGGCTGACATGATTTTCCATTGGCACAGAGGTGCGACTAGCATCGTTGGCATGCTTTGGTGCAGTTGGTGTGGCTAACATGATTTTCCATTGGCACACGTGGGAATTAGGGTTTGGCTTGTCGTAACCCTAATTTGAAAAATATACCCTGGTAATTATTTTATAGACACATTAAAGGTTTCAGTAAATATGCCTAGTAAATGCTTGTTGCTTTAAATATTATGACATCACTGTCTGCTAGGGTTTAGTGTTTTACGATTTTAACCCTAAACTAAAAACCACCATCAACATTAAGTCCCCTGCTTAGATCGGAAAAGGTTCCTTATTGCGAGGTAAATCAATGCAAATATGATCAGGAGAATCCGACTAACCTTTTTGAGTGGTAAAGAGAGTTTTGGCTTCCCGTATTGGCGTCCCTGCGTAAGTTGTACTGGGAATGCAGACCGTGGAGTGGTGAGGTAAAAGTTACCATCTTGGTATGGTCGTACATCTCCAAGGCAAAGGGGGCGCGGTCTTGGGGGGAAACGCAAGTGGACATCTTGGCTTGAGGGGTCAAGAGGTGGCGTGGTCCTGGCCGCGACAATAACATGGTGGAACGTGCAGGGGAGGCTAGGCGTGGTGAGGCCGTGATGATGGAGCGAGGGCTTGGCTAGGTCCGCGGCAATGGAATACATGGGCGGCTAGGCGCGGTGGGGCCGTGGTATGGCATGAGTGGTTTTGGACATGAAAATTGGTCTTTGCGGGACCGGTTTCCTCTTTTCCCTTCTTGGCTCAAAATAGGAAATCCTTTCTTTGTTCAAACTCCCACGTACCATGTATATATAAAAAGGAGGGCCGACTTCTCTTTTGTTTCATGCCTATTTATTCCTCCCAGCCGTGTGACAGCAGTAGAGCAGATCGGACAAGTGAATCCCAGGTACGCCTTCCAACACTTCTCTTTAACTCAGTTTTTTTTTTGCTGGTGTAAACCCTAGTTGTGGGCGTACCTTTTCATGACCTTGTAGAAATGTTGGCGTGAATCTTAGGTATTTTTTGCCCTATCTTGTTATAATACTTAGGCATGAATACCATAGTGATGTTGACCGCCTCTACTCACTGTGCAAGGTAGGCACGTGATAGTAATTGCCACATCTTCCCACGAAAATCTAGTTTTTAGGGTTTTCTCCTTGTTTTGGTATGGCCATGTGCGTGGTTCCCATGGTGTGGCGCACCTCTTCGGTTGGATAGGAATTTCATGCTGCAGGGTACGGCCTTGAAACAGACTGGCTTGCATCTTGGGTGGGAAAAAAAATAATCTTCCGTGCACTTTTCGTAATAATTTCTCCTCGTATTGTTCCGATGTAGTTGTTTGTAAAGCGGAAGTACTGTGAGGGAATCTTTGTTATGATGCCGCTTGAGAAAAATTCTGCCATACCGAAGGACGTTGGTAACTCCAAGCCAAACGTGGCTGATGAATTTTTCATAATAATCTCTGTCAGGAGAAGTCCTCTTAAGCATGTGCCGCTGCTTCTTACCGGTCCGGAGAGTGAGAGAGGGGATCGGTCGGTTCCTCCCGGGAATGTGATACGGTTTTGTCTTCATAGGAAAGAGTATTCTGCTTCTTTTATTGATTTCAAAGCCCCAACGAGTCCATTGCGTTCCTTCGAGAAATGGATGGGGTTCATGATGAGCCAAGAGCATGTAAGAACTAATTTGACCAAGGCGCAAATCATTGATGCTGTTGCGGCTTCCGCAGTGCTTCAGTTTAGGAAAGATATTCCAGGCTTGGTCACTTTTGTTTCCAGATGGTGTCCGGACACCCACACGGCCGTATGTAGATGGGGTGAAATGACTATTTCCTTGGAGAGCGTGGTTATACTGCTGAACCTTCCCGTAATTGGAAACCTTGATGTTAAGTTGTCCGCGGTTGAAGAAGAAATGTATGCCGCCCTGGTTGCGAAATCAAGAGGATTTGTTCGGAAAGAAAATAAGACAAAGTGCTTCTATGACTGGTGGGTGTCTCAGTGGTTTCCTGACGCGTTAGAGTCTAACCAGAAGAACAGTACACTTCATGTTGCGGCGTTCTTGGCTCTTTGTCTATCCAGAGATATTTTTGATGACGGCTCGGGAAAGAAAGAGCTAAGACATGGACTTATTAAGTTTGCCATAAAATTGGCAAAAGGTGTCGTTCTTCCCATTGGCGGTTTGTTTCTTGGTTCTCTGTATGCACACTTGGATCAACTGGTTTCGGACATGCGCACCTCGAATGGATACATGAAAGTAGATTTGTATGTTCATGCTGCCTTTCTCCAAGCGTGGCTATGGGAGCATTTCGAGAAGTATGCCACGAAACCGTTGGTTGTACTTCCCGAGTCTTGGGGTGGCTCGAGGATACTGCGCTAGTTGAACATGCGCCCCAAGACTGGTTCGAACCTGGTCGGACCTCTTGACAGCTCATACGCAGTTAATTTTCGTCCATGGTCTCCGGTGCATGGGTCTATAACTCAGGTCACTACCTTTTTTCCTGCTCCAAACATGTCTTTGACTTCTGATAAAGAGGACCTGAATGTTAGAGAGACGGTGTTCATGCGTAGTTGCACATCTGGTTATATACCATCTTTCTTTCGAGGATCGTGTCAGGAAGTCTCTTATAACATTAAGATAGCCGCTTGGCATATGGGTTTCGACCAATGGGTCCCTCTCGTTCGTCAGCTGGCATCTCCAAAGGATCCATTATCAGACGTTCTTGATGCTAGTGCTCTTGCGCCGGGCAGAAGCCTCCCTTTCTTGCTTTAGGAACGAAAACCGTCGACTACCTCCAAGTATAGCGTATTCTGGCAGAGTGAATTCCTCGTCATCCAGGAATTTGTGAAAGCCGTAGTGGAGAACACTCGTGGTAGGCCTTCCGCTGATATTTTAGCAAAATATCCGCTGTTGAGGGATACTTCTTTAACCAAAAGGAAACCTGTCGGTCTGGACGTGGATAGTCCCCAAGTGAAGGAGCGAAGGTCTAAGAGTCGTGCTGGTGGTCTTCAGTCGGGTCTGGAGGCTCTCCCGACTTTTAGCTCCTCTAGTATGCGAGTACGTATAATTTTCTTCCTGACTTAGTCGAATTACATGTGTCTCTGTCTTATTCTTGAGTGTCTATCCTTGTGCCTTGCCTATGGTCTCAGCAGCGTGAACGCCTTTGCTAAACTTGCACGTAGTCAGAAAACATCACCTCTTGAGACAAAAGGCAGCGATGCTGAGCCTACCCATGAGGGAGGGGAATCCGAGAAGGATGAAAGCTCAGAGACCAGAAATGGCGGGAGTAGTTCTTCCGATAGCAGTGGTGAATCTTCTTCTAGTCAGTCTGAAACCGAATCGGTGAGTCCCCTCCATGTTTTTATCCCCCCCCCCCCCCATTTTTTTGCAGTAAAACTAAATCTTGACTTTTAGGAGGAAACCGTTCCTGTGGATGATCTTGAAGTGGAAGACCACCAGAGCAAAAACGTAACCGGAAACTGCACCAGCTAGAGATTTGGACGTGGAGATTCATCGTCCCGAGGGCACTGCCGTGACTCAGGTGGAGGAGAGCACTTCGGGGGTGAAGTTATGGTTAGGAATCCCTGCCGGTTGCAGATTCAGTTGCAGGTGCCACCTTCAATCCTCCGTATCTAGCCCCTTTCCCTGGTCATGTGTTGATTGGTGGATTTAGCGTTCCAGCTAAACATGCGACATTGTACACCAAGATTTGGGAAAGATATGGTTACATTGCCACGACTAAAAAGATCACCAGTCGACATGCGTTGGTCAAGCATGTGGAGGAAGCCTTGTCTTCGATTGATGAGATGTGCAGCGTGACTGGTCATACAGTTTCTGAGGATGTAATCTCGAGCTGGAAGTTCCATCATGACATGTGCATGGGCTTTGAATTCAACGTTCCTTGGTTCATTGAAGGTTTCTCTAATGTTGAAAGGTCGTTGGCCGGAGCAGTTGAAGGTCCTTCCGCAGACATGATGAAGAAGCAGGAAGCGGAATTCAAGAAGTTGTGCAGGAAGATGAAACTTAAGAGGGCGGCTCTCCAAAGCACGAGGGAGGCCTTTGCCAAAAGGAGCAAGCCACTGTTAGAAAACTTCCCTTGAATATATATCTGTCTTTTGGACCTCGTATCCTTAGGTTTTTTTTTTTGAAAGGCAAATGAGACGCCTTGTTTTTGGTTTTTGATTTTCTGGTTTTCTTGGGTTAATAGATAAATGCTACCTTGACGGTTTTGGATTGTATTTTTTTTTTGAATGAAGTGTTTAGAATGGAATTTTTTTTGGCCATGAATGAAGTGACGCAGACATCCCAGGAAAATCATGGAACCGTTGTAGAAATTGAGGCATGGCACGGGTCGAGAGTCGGTCTTTTCCGATCCCTAATTGTTAATGGAGGTGAAGCTTATGTGCAAATCCTTTTGTGGATGTTTATCGCACAAGGTCGTACAGAGGTATTTCTTACTAGTTCGTTAGTAAGGGGGCTAACTCTGCAAGGGAAAGAAGAGATGTTTTGAAGTCGCCATCTGACTAAGGGGAGTCAGGACCCTTTAACTAGTTTGAATTCTTTTGAGGAAAACAAAAACTAGTTATGACTTTCATGTTTATGGTCTGCTATTAGAGAGTCTGGGTAAGGAGATTCTAGTACGGGATGGGAAGGTGTTAGGCACCCATCAACCGCCCAATCGTAAGATTGGCCTCTACTTCATGATTAAAGGGGAATGTTTATAAATAGTAATGAATAGTAACTAACAGTTATGAATAGTGATGCATATCGATGAATAGTGACGCATAGTGACTGAATAGTGATGCATAGTGACGAATAGTGACTGAATATTTTGGTATCTTGGGGCTTTGGCCAACTCCTAAATATTTAGAATCTAGTTCGACTCCAAACTAATGTGATACTAAAGGATTAAAAGAAATCCTAATCATGATAAAGATCATCTAAAGTCTAGGTCAACGATAGAGTTGATTATGAGAGTTTTTAGAGAAACTTTGTTGAATATTTTAATTCAACTACATGTCTGCATTTTAGAACTAAAATTAATTTCGTGATAAAATTTGAAATTTGGATGAAATTTCAAAGTTAAACGATTAACCTGCAGATTAGCTCAATAAAAATGGGATTAATGCAAACCTAATTTTTATTTTTATTTTTTTGACAATGGGTCTAATGTGGGGGGAATTCCGTTTTTTACCCACACTTGGATTTACCCCACTTGAAAAATTAATAATAAAACACAATTTTTTTTATTTATGAAACGTGAAGAGTAGTCGCGGTGTTACTACGAAATGGAAAACCATTCTGTTCCCGTATGACTACATAATTTACCAAAGAGATAGGCAATTAATATACCTGGAATATGATATTGAAACTTGAAAGGATTCTTATGACGATTTCTTGCCTCTGTTAAGTATGTTGAAAGTAGTTAAAGTACTAGCAATTTAATGCTAATCTTTTAAAAACTTAAAGACAATACTTGATTTGATATTACTATATTTTTTTTTTTGATTTTTCTCAAAACGAAATATAAATGCATAAGATAATAATAACTTATTATGTACGAAGGAAATTTGGTTCTCTTTGATTAAATGACAAAGTACATGGAGACTTGAAATATGTGAGAAGGAATATTTTTCTAATCGGTTGTGTTTCTATCTTTCTCACTCGTTTCTCACAAGAATAATTGAAAGAAAAGTAAAGGAAGAAGTGTTGTGTCTTAGAAGTTGTTTTTTTCCGTCCTTCTCCTCTCTTTCCTGCTCTCTATTTATAGGTAAAACTAACCAATTCTTCTCCGCCAAATCCTCCGTCCGGATCGAAATAAATTAAGCGCCTGCCAAAGAAGAAATTCTCAATTGTTTCACAGTTTGATTATTCTAAAATGTGGGTCCCACGTTCTTTTTTTTCTTTTCCTAACAAAACAAAAGTGGGTCTCACTTGTCCCCCTTTTTTTTGATTTTTTTTTTCCTTCTTCGTTCTTGGTGGTGATTGTCCTTTTGACAAACACAAGTGGGTCCCATTTGAAAAAAATCAGTAACCAATTAATGTCTTGGTGCTGATAAGGGGAGGATAAAAAGTGGTCGCCCCTCAACGTCTTCTGAGCTTTTGTTTTGCTCATAACTTCTTCATACGAGCTCCGAAAGACTTCGTTCCTTCGCCATTAACTTTGTATTTTCTTCCTCTCCAATGTGATAGTAAGAACTCCTGGTTTTGAATGGGTAATGAAATGGGTAATTGGGTAGTACTTGTGGGCCTGATTGGGTAGTGTTTGTGGGCTTGATTTAAAGGATATGAAAATCCAATAATTTCCACAAAGAATTTCTCTTGTATTCGGCTTCGAAGTATAAGACTGATATTTTTCCATGGGAGGTGCGAAATTGGGGTGTCAACAGTAGCCCCTCTTTGGGAGTAATTGCTCGCGGTTGGCGAACAAAGTCGTAGAACCGATTTCGCACTCTGCTCGTTGTTGATGAAGAAAGTCCCGATGTTGGCCGGGTTTGTCCCAGTTAAGCTCGTCAGCTCTATTTTCCTGATGTTTTTGAACTTTACAGTTGGATCGCCCTTCCCGATTGAATGGTTGAAAAAGTTGATGAACGGTGATCCAATTGTTGATGTAGAAATTTATGACATTGGCCAGGTTTTCCCTGGTTACGCTTCGTCGATTCCCTAGGAGGCGTCGGGCCTTGCACTATGCAGTCCATTGCAGATTCTATTTTGAGGTCACAACTATTCGGTGGTAAATGAGATGTATGGGATCATGTTGAGTAATGATTCCATTAGTAGGGAATCTTTAGAGCAGCAAGGACGCATCGAAGTTCTTTCTGAAGAATTGTTTACACTTCGGATGCTTCATGAGGTTTACCAGATTTTTTTTTAAAATATGTAAAAGGAGATAGCAGGTCGGATGGGTGACCGCAATGGATCGGGTTTCATTTCGGGTGATGCCCGAATAGGTGGATTGATGGATACCTAATTCTCTGCCTTATATACTTCGTTTTCTCCTTTTCGACCCCCAAATTCTTCTTCTTCTGCTTCTCTCTGCACATCCGCCTCTTTCCTCCATATTTTCATCAGATCCTTCTTGTGTGTGCCAGATCTGGACTTTGATCTTTCTTTTCTTAACCACCGTCTTCATGTTCTTCTACATTCTGCTTGTTTGGTTTATTGCCATAGTAATCATTTATTGGTGGAGTATGCAGGGTGCAGTTTGAGCGGATGGATAATTTACTCTCTGAAGTAGTGTTAACTGAAATGAGATATCTTTTGGAGAATCTCAGTATAGATCTGTATAAATCCTCTTCTTTCTATGCTTGATGATAGTGCATCTTGATATCCAGACTAATATTTGGCTCGGAGATGAAGATCTGATGATTTAGGGAAAGATGCAAGATCGTTCCATATGCAGCTTCAAAATACGTACAAATATAAATCCATATTTCAAAGTTGAAGTCAGATTTAGATTTAGATGTATTCTGACGAGTACGGAGGATCTGCCTGGGATGGGGATGTCTAGATCAAGTGTGTCACATGGGAAAGTTTACCACTATCACACATTGGTTTCGATCAATGGGAAATGGTAAAGAAATTGGATCTCGGTCTAGACTCAGATAAAATCATCCCCTTTCCTTATTTGTTTTTCACTTCTTCTTCTTTGGTTTGTCGTCAGATCATTTTTTGTTTGTTGTTGTTGTTGTTGTTTTTTTTTTTATCTGATCATGTATCCTTCATATGAGTAAGTGTTCATGCTTTTCATTGTTGTAGACGAAGATCTTTTAAGTCCTTCATCTGTGAATGAAATATTTTCTTTCCGGTGGTGCTTTTGTCCTTAGTTTGACTTGCACTGACTTTGCAGATCGCTGACTCCGGTGGAGATACCATAACTCAGATAAATCGTCGTTCACAAAAGCTTAAAGCATGGTTAGAACATGATTAGGCTCGAAATAACACTCAAAAACTTTTGCCTCAGTTTCCTATTCGGTGTGTGCATAGCACAGTATCATCCTAAGGCTTTCATCATCGACATTTTTTTTTTTTTTTTGAAAACAAACCTCTGAGATCTTTTTTTTTTTTTTTTGCAAACAATATTTACCAAATTTAATAACTGTGAAATATTGAAATTATTGAATTGGAGAGTTTGGCTCAGTTACCTATCTGGGTGCTCATAACACCATATCCAATCCTAAGCTTTTCGTCATTGACAAACTCCCCCGTTTTTTTTTTTTAAAATAAAATTTTAGAAATCTATTTTTTTTTTGTAATGGCACAACTTTTATAAAAGCACACACTTTTTTTTTTATTTTTTAAAACAAGACTTTAGCAATCTGTTTTTTTTTTTTTTTTGGGAAAAATATTGAAACTCAATTAAACTTTTTTTTTTATATTTTATTTTGAAAACAAGTTGATAAAGTAGGAAACGATGATAAGTGCTGACAAACCAGTTGATCTTTTGAGGAGGTGCAGAGATTTGGCATGCTGGAATGTTGCCTTTGATTAGGCATAATACCTCTTGAGTTGATTTGCATTCGTGGGCCTTGGAATTTCTTCTCCATCTAGGTCCATTAATTGTACTGCCATCCCCTGAAAAATCTTTTTGACAATGAATGGGCCTTCCCACTTTGGCTTGAACTTTCCCCTTGAGTCGGTGTGCTTTACTGGACAGATTTCTTTGAGCACAAGATCTCCTTCGCACGTGTTTGTTGAAACTTCGTGCAACCCTGCTCTGGTATGCTTTAGAATGGCAGGCTGCTGCCAACCTGTTTTCGTCGATAAGATTTAGTTGCTCAAATCTCACTTTTACCCATTCATCTTCAGGTAAGTGACTCTCCTTTAGGACTCTTAGAGTTGGAATTTCCACCTCTATAGGATGCATTGACTCCATACCATATGTGAGCAAAAATGGTGTAGCCCCGGTTGCGGTGCGAATTGAGGTTCTGTATGCCCATAAGGCATATGGTAATTTCTCACTCCAATCTGTATATGTATCTGTCATCTTCTTCAGGATCCTGACGAGTGTCTTGTTGGCTACTTCTACCGCTCCGTTGGTTTGAGGCCGATACGGTGAGGCTAGATGGTGCTTAATCCTGTACTTTCCAAGCAATTCTTCGGTTTCTTCACCAATAAAGTTTGACCCATTGTCTGATATTATTTCATGTGGAACTCCATTTCTGCAGATGATGTGGTTCCGTATGAAATCGACTGTCAGCTTTCCTTTGAAACTTCTGGTTGAAATGGCTTCTATCCACTTGGTGAAATAGTCAATTGCAACAAAGATATACTTGTGGGTGTTGGAAGATGGATTGATTTTACCTATGAGATCGATTCCCCAGGTAGAAAAAGGCCATGGAGATGATAGTGCATGAAGTTGAGAAGGAGGTACATGCATAAGGTTCCCATGTATCTGATATTGATGACATCTCATGACGAAGTTACAACAATCTGACATCATTGTTGTCCAGTAGTATCCCAAGCGAGCTATCTTCTTACTCATCATGTGTGCGTTCATTTGAGGACCACACTCACCATTGTGTACTTTCTCTAGGATCTTCCTTGCTTCGTGTTCGTTCACGCATCGTAACAAAGTTCCGTCTCTTGACACTTTGTACAGAACATTTGCAAAGATTGTGTACTAACACGCCATCTTTCGAATGTATACCGTTGTAAATCAACAAACCAAGGAGCGCCGTCTAATTGTTCAGCGACGACTTGTATGGCATAACAGAAGGCAAGTTTATCTCTTTGGCCTATTTCGATAGGTTTCACCATCATTCCTTCGGGGACTGCAAGCCAAGAAGGTAAAACAGCAAGAGCATTAGCACCATAATTTTTGTTTCTGTAGATGTGGTGGAATTCGATGTGATCGAATTGTTTTGTGAGATCTTCAAGGTATATATGATATTGGGATAATTGTTCGTTAACCCTCCATTCATTCTGGATTTGCTTGATGATCAGTAGTGAATCTCCGTATACTATGATGCTCTTGACATTGATTTCAATAGCAGCTTTCAGTCCAGCTATGCATGCTTCATATTCTGCAACATTATTAGAGCATGAAAAACATAGCCTGATAACAATAGGTGTATGGATACCTTCTGGTGACTCTAGCAGTGCCCCTATACCTCTTCCTTGTTTGTTGCGGGCACCATCAAAATACATCTTCCAAGGCCTATCTTCAGGTATATCATCATACATCACCCATTAATCTGGGAACTCAATCCTCAGCTCAGTGTTGTCGAGGATAGGATGTGATGCTAGATGATCGACAATTGCTCTTCCTTTGACAGATTTCTACGTGATATATGTAATATCAAATTCGGAGAGCAACAATTGCCATTTTGACATTCTTCCGGACAATACGGGTTTCTCGAACAAGTATTTGATTGGATCCATCCTTGATAGCAGCTGAATCTTATGAGATAACATGTAATGTCGAAGACACTGGGTTTCCCAGACAAGCGCCAAGAAAGTCTTTTCTAACATGGTGTATTTTGACTCGTACCCTGAAAGATTTTTGCTGATGTAGTTATGAATTTCTGGGATCATGTTCACTGAGATCTGATGGGACCTTATTTCATTTTCCCCATCATCTACATGTACAGTAATTAGCTCATTTCTCATCCAGAATCTGGCTTTCTGGTGAAGGGAAGATGCACCAATTCCATTCTTGTGCATCCATGGTCGTCCTAGAAGGAAGTTGAAGCTTGCGGAGATGTCCATTACAAGGAAAGTAGCATAAGTCTTTGATGGACCAACCCATATTTCAATGTTCAGTTTACCGATTCTTGTTTGCTTACCATTGTTAAATTCTCTGACTTCAAGGCTGATTCGTCGGTTTTAGTGATACGGCTCATGTCGACTCCCATATTTTTAGCCGCTTTCAATGTGCATATATTGACGCCATCACCATTGTCCATGAAGACAGAAGGTATGATCATATTTTCCCAACCGATGGTAATGTAAAGCCCTTTGTTGTGGTATTTCCCCTCTGGTGGTAGGTCGTCATCTGTGAAAGTAATTGCACCTGGTCTTTCATCCTGGTCGATTAGGTGCACTAGTTCATTGGGAGTGATTCCTGTGGGAACATGCATCAGGCTTAATGCCTCTTGTAGAGCCTGACGGTGACTGGTCGATGCTTCTAATAATCCCCAAATTGAGATATCCACCTCTGTTCTTCGTAACTGCTCAATGAGAAAGTTGTCTTCCTTTATCGCTTCATGTGGATTGCTTTACCTGGTCCGAATTGGATTTCCCCTTGCTAGGATACCTGGGTTTTCGTTCCGCAAGTTGGGAGGCTTGAACTGTCTTCCTCCCCTTGTTTGGTATTGTACCTCTTCACATTTTTCCAGCAGTCGTTCTGAGTATATGACTTTCCCGCTACCTGCAATTGTGAATAATGGTTTTTTATTCATCGTACGGATGTTGGCATCTGGCGCACCCTTCGCCGCTTCCCTTTTGTTCTCAGCAAAAATCTTGGAGGCTTCGTTTGTTTGGACCTTCTCCTCTGTCGTACGGTCCGATACTAGGGATGGTTGACGTGTTTGAGCGTTGTCCGCCTCAATGAAGTTGATTCCATGATTTCCCTGATGCACTAGAAGTGGATTTTGTTGTATATTAGGTTGCTTTGACGCTCCCTCGATGATTATCTTGCCTTCATCCAGTAAATCTTGGATAAGATGTTTCAGGATGAAACATGAATTGGTATTGTGCCCCGCACTCTGATGGTAGTGGCACATCTTTGATTCGTCATAAACTCGAGGTTTGGGGTTAGGTACAGGTTTAGGATCCCAGAGTTGAATTAATTTTTCCTTAACTAGCATGGGAAGGAAATCACTAATTTCTCCATCTAGTTCGGAGAATATCCGATTTCGGCTCCACCTTTTTTCAACATACTGCTGACCTTTGTCTTGCCGAAGTATCTCTTTCATTGGTGCTTTTGCTGCAGCCTTGATGTAGGTGGGTCTGGAAGGAGTTGGGTTTTCTTCTTTTTTGTTGAGGTTTTCCCCACGAGGAATCCGGAGTATGCACCGTCTCTCATGGCATCCTCAATGCTGGCTCATTTTCTTTGAAAAGCATTAAGATTATTGGGTGCGGCCATGCTGAGGGGTAGCATGTAAGACAAGGAAGCATTTTTCATCAGCATCCTTAACTGAGTTTCTTCAGATGGTTGTTCGAACATTTCGAAAACTTTTTTATCCCATCGACTCATCCAATCGATGAACCATTTATATGCCCCTTGTCGGATGGACTCGAGCTGGCGGAAGGTGAGTGTATGATCTATGTTTTTAGTAAAGTGTTCGATAAATGATTCGATCATGGTTGGCCACGTGGACATTTTAGATTTTTCCACATGTTGGTACCAATCAAGAGCTAGTCCAGTCAGGCTCTGGTGAAATAAGTTTAACAACCAATCATCTGATAAGCCTTGAGGTTTTAGATAATTGAGGTACATATTGATGTGAGACGCTGGAGGACCGCGACCATCATATTTCACCATTTTAGGGAATTTGAAGCCTTCATGGAGCTTTCCTTTTGGTGGAGTGTACCACACTTTGCTCTCGATGCCGTTGTTGTCTTCAATGGCTGACAACCTCTTTTTTACTTGTTCTTTGAAACATTCAAACTCTAGATGTTCTTTGCTTGGTGCTTTCTCATCACGGTTACCAGGTTCATTAGATTCCCCGTCTTTGTTGTTATGCGGAAGATCACCGGATGGTTGGCCGTTTGATTCTTGACGAGAGTTAGAGCCCTCCACGTTATCTTCCCTTTCTAGGTTTTCATATCCAAACATCTTGAAGAACTTCACCAACTGTTTTTCGACGATTTGTTCTATTCGTGAAACGCTGAGAGTTTCAAAATTATCTTGTTCAGATTGTGAATTATGCATTTTGGTCAAACTCCCCCCTTTGTTCCGGTGCCATCTACAAGTGTAAGCTCCCCTTCGCGTTATGGTTGCTTACGCTTGGATGAGTACCCGAAATCACAAAAATCTGAAATATGATATTTAGTTCATAACAAAGAAAGATTATAAAATTTCCTATTAATCATTTTTCAAGTCGAAACTCTTATTTTTGTTATCCCCAGTTGAGTCGCCACTGTAGAAATCGAGGCCTGGCACGGGTCGAGACCGGTCTTTTCCGATCCCTAATTGTTAATGGAGGTGAAGTCTATGTGCAAATCCTTTTGTGGATGTTTATCGCACAAGGTTGTACAGAGATATTTCTTACTAGTTCGTTAGTAAGGGGGCTAACTCTGCAAGGGAAAGAAGATATGTTTTGAAGTCGCCACCTGACTAAGGGGAGTCAGGACCCTTTAACTAGTTTGAATTCTTTTGAGGAAAACAAAACCTAGTTATGACTTTCATGTTTATGGTCTGTTATCAGAGAGTCTGGGTAAGGAGATTCTAGTACGGGATGGGAAGGTGTTAGGCACCCATTAACCGCCCAATCTTAAGATTGGCCTCTACTTCATGATTAAATGGGAATGTTTATAAATAGTGATAAATAGTAACTAACAGTTATGAATAGTAACGAATAGTGATGTATAGCGATGAATAGTGGATACATAGTGACGAAATAGTGACGAATAGTGACTGAATATTTTTGGTATCTGGGGGCTTTGGCCAACTCCTAAATATTTAAAATCTAGTTCGACTCCAAACTAATGTGATAGTAAAGGATTAAAGGAAATCCTAATCATGATAAAGATCATCTAAAGTCTAGGTTGACGATAGAGTTGATTATGAGAGTTTTTAGAGAAACTTTGTTGAATATTTTAATTCAACTACATGTCTGCATTTTAGAACTAAAATTAATTTCGTGTTAAAATTTGAAATTTGGATGAAATTTCAAAGTTAAACGATTAACCTGCAGATTAGCTCAATAAAAATGGGATTAATGCAAACCTTTTTATTTTTTTGACAATGAGTCTAATGTGGGAGGGAATTCCGCTTTATACCCACACTTGGATTTACCCCACTTGAAAAATTAATAATAAAACACAAATTTGTTTATTTATGAAACGTGAAGAGTAGTCGCGGTGTTACTACGAAATGGAAAACCATTATGTTCCCGTATGACTACATAATTTACCAAAGAGATAGGCAATTAATATACCTGGAATATGATATTGAAACTTGAAAGGATTCTTATGACGATTTCTTGCCTCTGTTAAGTATGTTGAAAGTAGTTAAAGTACTAGCAATTTAATGCTAATCTTTTAAAAACTTAAAGACAATACTTGATTTGATATTACTATATATTTTTTTTGATTTTTCTCAAAACGAAATATAAATGCATAAGATAATAATAACTTATTATGTAGGAAGGAAATTTGGTTCTCTTTGATTAAATGACAACGTACATGGAGACTTGAAATATGTGAGAAGGAATATTTTTCTAATTGGTTGTGTTTCTATCTTTCTCACTCGTTTCTCACAAGAATAATTGAAAGAAAAGTAAAGGAAGAAGTGTTGTGTCTTAGAAGTTGTTTTATTCCGTCCTTCTCCTCTCTTTGCCGCTCTCTATTTATAGGTAAAACTAACCAATTCTTCCCCACCAAATCCTCCGTGAAATCCGGATCGAAAGAAATTAAGCGCCTGCCAAAGATGAAATTCTCAATTGTTTCACATTTTAATTATCCTCAAATGTGGGTCCCACGCCCTTTTTTCTTTTCCTAACAAAACAAAAGTGGGTCTCACTTGTCCCCCTTTTTTTGATTTTTTTTTTAATTTTCTTCTTTGTTCTTGGTGGTGATTGTCCTTTTGACAAACACAAGTGGGTCCCATTTGAAAAAAATCAGTCACCAATTAATGTCTTGGTACTGATAAGGGGAGGATGAAAAGTGGTCGCCCCTCAATGTCTTCTGAGCTTTTGTTTTGCTCATAACTTCTTCACACGAGCTCCGAAAGACTTCGTTCTTTCGCCATTAACTTTGTATTTTCTTCCTCTTCAATGTAATAGTAAGAACTCCTGGGTTTGAATGGGTAATGAAATGGGTAATTGGGTAGTGCTTGTGGGCGTGATTGGGTAGTGTTTGTGGGCTTTATTTAAAGGATATGAAAATCCAATAATTGCCACAAAGAATTTCTCTTGTATTCGGCTTCGAAGTATAAGACTGATATTTTTCCATCGGAGGTGCGAAATTGGGGTGTCAACAACCGTGTGTTGGTAGATGACATGGGATGAGACATGGCTATAGGTTTTATCAGAACTTGAAAAAGCAAACCACATATTTTGTCTAGATAAGACTTACTCGGTTTCTCAGGTCTTCTGATGAGAATATACATTCCAGGTGCAGGACCAAGTTTTTTTTTTTTTGAGAAACATGGTCATGGGAAGTCCCCAGCCTTCCGAGTCGTTGCTAAGTTGTCTAATAACCGCGCCGTTAATCCCTGGGCGGATCGTTTTGCTTCTAGCCTCTGAGAAGTCCCCAGTCGTCCCTTGTCGTGCCATGACTGATAATCGAGCCGTCGAGTAACTGAGTCAGAGTGGATCGCCCTCCTCTATCATATTGACGCATGGGTCGAAGAATGAGATTGTTGGTTGAAAATTGACATTATAACTGAAAGATCGAACCTCCCGCTGTGGTCGCCAATTGTTTATAGGTAAAAATAGTTTCTGTTGATCTTAGTAATTTCGAGTGTGTACATGTGAGAAACAATTTAAACCCTAAACAATGTACTGCAAGTGAGTACTTTAAGTTCGAGAGATCAATCTGTACAATTCCATCCTAAACCAAGAAATGGCCGTTCCGGACTTGCTTCGGTCACAAAGTGGAGTAAAATGGGTTGGTTTTGGGGAGGGAAGCAAGGAAAGTGGTGAGACTAGAATAGTTGATTCTGGAAGAGTAGTTGGGTTATTACGACTTGTTATCAGAAAAGTGAGAGAGCTAACAAGGTGAGCTAGCAATTAATTATTTCTGAGTGTTGTATCTCCCGTATGAACTTGTTGTTCAATGGAAATATGTAAGACCTATTTATACAAGTCGGAGTAGAAACGTACTCTGGTCTCATTAAGGAGTGGGGAAGTAAATGGGAGGAGGTGGTAACCGTATGCATGGAATTGATGTCCATAAAGTTGTTAACGCATAAAACTGGTTTTCATGAAATCGTTATGGAATTGATGTCCTATAAAGTTGTTAACGCATGTGTTTTATGTCCCATGAATGTTTCACACATAACTTCCCATATTTACTAACCGCCTCACCCTTATGACACTTCCTTATGACGGGCGTAGTGTACGCCGCACGCTGAAACCGCCAAACCAATACCCAAAGAGGATCCCCCACTTTGTGTTGATGTCTCGAATGTTATTGGAAAACATGTAGCATGTTGTTGTGGCTTGGAAAGTCAGGCTCGGGAAACTTGCTAGCCTGGTGACCTTCGACGGTCGAGATTTTGTATCTTGAGAGGAGGGGCAACCGTTTATCGTTGCGCGCCTTTGTTTTGGTAACTGCGTAGTGAGGGCCAATCGTGGTGGCGAGGCTAGAGGGTCCATGGCGAGACGTGTTTGGCATGGCGCGGTCGGCATGGCTAGCTTTGGCCAGGTACGTGACCAAGCTAGGGTTTTGGGCCAAAGGTCGTGAGGGGACCTTAGACGGCCAGGATTTTCTCATGGGATTGAAGGGAAACCGTTGCTTGTTGCACGCCTTCGTTTTGGTAGCCGCGTAGTGAGGGCCAACATGGTGGCATGGCTAGGGAAAAGGTAGGGGCGTTTGGCTTGGAATGACGTGACTAGCATAGCTAGGGCCAAGGCATAGCGTGTTAGGCATGGCGCGGCTAGCTTGGCTAGGTTTGGTTTGGCTTGACGTGCGGGTCCAAAGGGCTTTCCATGAGCGTATGGAATGTCTAGGGCCAAGGTAGGGGCATTTGGCTTGGAATGACGTGACTAGCATGGCTAGGGCCAAGGCAAAGTGCTTTTGGCATGGCGCGACGAGCTTGGATAGGTTTGGTTTTGGTTTGGCATGTGGGTCCAAGGGGTATCCATGGGCGCATAGAGTGACTAGATTGGGCTAGGTGCAGTTTTGGCTTGGCATGTGGGGCCAAGGGGTAGCCATGGGCGCATGGCGTGACTAGCTTGGGATTGGTGCGGTTTTGGCTTGGCATGTGGGGCCAAGGGGTAGCCATGGGCACATGGCGTGACTAGATTGGGCTAGGTGCGTGACCAAGCTAGAGTTTTGAGCTAAAGGTCGTGAGGGGACCTTAGACGGCCAGGATTTTCTCCTGGGATTGAAGGGCAACCGTTGATTATTGCACGCCTTCACTTTGGTAGATGCGTGGGGAAGTCCAGCATGGTGGCGCGACATAAGGGGCCATGGCGAGACGTGTTTGGCATGGCGCGGTCGGCGTGGATAGCTTTGGACAGGTGCGTGACCAAGCTAGGGTTTTGGGCCAAAGGTCGCGAGGGGACCTTAGACGACCAGCATTTGCTCCTGGGATTGAATGTCAACCGTTGATTCTTGCACGCCTTCGTTTTGGTAGCCGCGTAGTGAGGGCCAACAGGGTGGCGCGGCTATAGGGGCCATGACGCGGTCGGTATGGCTGGCATGATTTTCCATTGGCACAGAGGTGCGGATAGCATGGTTGGCATGCTTTGGCGCGTTTGGTGTGGCTGGCATGATTTTCCATTGGCACAGAGGTGCGGCTAGCATGGTTGGCATGCTTTGGCGTGGTCGGTGTGGCTGGCATGATTTTCCATTGGAAAAGTGGTGCGGCTAGCATGGTTGGCATGCTTTGGCGCGGTCGGTGTGGCTGGCATGATTTTCCATTGGCACAGAGGTGCGGCTAGCATGGTTGGCATGCTTTGGCGCGGTCGGTGTGGCTGGCATGATTTTCCATTGGCACAAAGGTGCGGCTAGCATGGTTGGCATGCTTTGGCGCGGTCGGTGTGGCTGGCATGATTTTCCATTGGCACAGAGGTGCGGCTAGCATGGTTGGCATGATTTGCCATTGGCACAGAGGTGCGGCTAGCATGGTTGGCATGCTTTGGCGCGGTTAGTGTGGCTAGCATGATTTGTCGTTGGCACACGTGGGAATTAGGGTTTGGCTTGTCGTAACCCTAATTTGAAAAATATACCCTGGTACTTATTTTAGAGACACGTTAAAGGTTTCAGTAAATGTGCCTAGTAAATGCTTGTTGCTTTAAATGTTGTGACATCACTGTCTGCTAGGGTTTAGTGCTTTACGATTTTAACCCTAAACTAAAAACCACCATCAACACCAGGATACGGTGTAGTATTAGGTACTTGTACTCCTACACATTCCTACCAAGTACAAATTAAGCAGATGCTTCACACTATTTTCACAAATTTTGGAATTGCAACAACTCTCATGAACACTTCTAAGACATCTTTGATCACTAAAATCACTATGTATTTGTGAATCATGATTTAAGTCTTGAGTGTTAATCAACATGATTACTGAAAAAGCGAGGGTCTAACAACCTTACCCAATATTTCGTTTAGGAAATCTATATGGACAAACTCCAATATAATTCCAAGAGAATCAACTAGACAGTCAGACTCAATCAATGGAAATATATACAAGAGTTGTATCTCTATTTCACAATATAATCAGCAAATCAAACATATGGAAATCCGTGAGCCTGATTAATATGTGAAACAAATTGAACGGTACCAAAGACCAATGTTCAAGTATCAATCAATTTATATCAACAACCAAAGGTTGGAGTATCTAATTGATTGAACTGCGTACAACCTGCGATATTTCAATTATATAAACAAATATAATGCGCAGACACCAGAATTTTTGTTAACGAGGAAACTACAAATGCAGAAAACCCCGGGACCTAGTCCAAATTTGAACACCACGCTGTATTAAGCCGCTACAGAGACTAGCCTACTACAAGTTAACTTCAGACTGGAATGTAGTTGAGCCCTAACCAATCTCACACTGATCGAGGTATAATCGCGTTCCTTACGCCTTTGAATCACAGTAGGACTCTGCGCACTTGATTCCCTTAGTTGATCTCACCCACAACTAAGAGCTGCTACGACCCAAAGTCGAAGACTTGATAAACTAATCTGTCTCACACATAAAAGTCTATTGAATAGATAAATTTGTCTCCAACAAAAATACCTAGAAGTTTTGTTCAGTCTTTTGATAAATCAAGGTGAACATGAACCAATTAATACACCAGACTCATATTCCCAAAGAACATCCTAGTAATATCAATCACCTCATAATAATCTTAATCGTATGGTAGCGAAACAAGATATTTTGGAATCACAAACGATGAGACGAAGATGTTTGTGACTACTTTTTATCTTGCCTATCGGAGATTAAATCTCGAGCAAATCTTAGAGAAGATATTACTCAATCATGATAGAAAACAACAAGATCAACTACAGAGATAATAGTTGGGTATGGCTTCACAATCCCAATGAAGTATTCAAGTCGTTAACCTACTGGGTTTCGTGAAAAACCTAAGGTTAAAAGAGAATCGACTCTTGTCGCAACTAGTATCACACAGGAGGTGTGGGGATTAGGTTTCCTAGTTGCTAGAGTTCTCCTTTATATAGTCTTCAAATCAGGGTTTGCAATCAATGTTACCTTGGTAACAAAGCATTCAATATTCACCGTTAGATGAAAACCTGATTAGACTCAAGCTAATATCTTTCAACCGTTAGATCGAACTTAGCTTGTTACACACACATGAAAAGTGACTTCATTTAGATATGAGTAACTATACCTAAACGTGTGCACCTTTGTTGGCTCAACAATAGTTAACCGAGGTTAGCCATATGAACACTTTCATATCAACCTTATTCATCTTAACCATAACTAGTTCAAATGACTCCAATTAAACTAGTTTTAGAGTTGTTCAATTGTTTATATTATCATAGAAGTATACAAGACACCATTGAAGCAAAATCGATTTTGATTCACTTGAATCAAGTCGTGAACATTATAGCCACGGTTTGCAAAAGATTGCATTCCTTAGTACATAAATGTATTAGTTCATGAACAAACCAATTTTAGAACACAACCCACTCAAGTATGCAAACGGGTACGCATACCTAAGTGGTCGGACTAAGTTTGGGTTCGCCAGTACGCGAACGGGTACGCATACCTTCCAAACTCAGTTAAATCCCGTAACTTGAAACTCACGTCAGTACGCATACTAGTATGCATATTAAGTTCTCGGACTTCCATTAAACCAATCAGTACGCATACATGTATGCATACTATGGTTCCCCGACTTGGAATAACTTGCAATAGTTATCATACAAGTATGTATACTGTGATATATCCAATCATGGTTAATAGTTCTAAACTCCCATTTCAATCATTGAAACATTCCCAAAAGATGACAATAGCTGTCTCACACAAACTATTAGCTTCAAAGCAATTTTCAAGTGATCGAATGATCAATACGAAACATTCTGAGTCTACATCAAATGACTATCTCACAAAAATCATGTAAGATTTTACCAGGAAATTTTCACATGATCATCTTTTTACTTTTGTCAAGAATATAAGATAAACTTTGTTAAAGCAAAAGCATACCAACATATATTTCTATAAATATGTAAGCGAGTTAAACTCAGCTCAAAATATCAAATGTGTATAATCGAAGTCTATATAGCTATACGACTTTTGTCTTAAATAAGACATAGAGTAGATAGACTTTTGAGTGATAGATTAGTTCAAGACTCCACATAACTTTTGTTGATGAAGTTCCACAAGCTCCCCTTAGTAGTTATTCGTCTTCAATCGATGAACGCCGTGAAGTCTAATGCTCAACTGCACTTTCTATCCTAATCCGAGACTTAGCTATAAGTAGACTAAAAATTAAGACTTATAGTTTTGGAAACTAAACTTGACAACAAGCTTCAGATAGCAACGCCTGCTATTTCGACCGAGCAGTGCTCTAACAATCTCCCCCTTTGTCAATTTTAATGACAAAACTATCAATACATATGGATTACAAAATAAATAAGCTTTGTAGCTTCTCATCCAAATGCTTGATTTCCTTGGTTCTTCAACATTACTCGAAATCTTCGTCACTTCCAAGTACTCCAGTGATTCTGAACGTGTTCAACTCTGCATCATAGTTGTTGAACATCCGTAGCTATAACAATGAGAAAATAGTAGCTCTCAATCATTGTTATACAGTATCATAATATTATTACACAACATCAAAGTCCAATTGTATCACAACTTTGACAAAAATACTATGGTGATATGTATCACTCCCCCTAGTTGATACTTTATCTCACAATGAAAACCACTCCCTCTTACATAATGATTCGTAAACAATATTTATTTGTATCCTGAACTACACATTAATTCGCCCCATTTTTGTCAATATAAATTGGCAAAGGTACAAAAACTAGTGGGATCATAATGAAATTCTCATAGAGATACTTCATGACTAAAAGAGAACATATCAACTTTGTTTCGATAATTTCACATAGTCGAAACTTAGTGTATTCATCAAGAAGTTTATAAAGATACAAGAAAACTCCTACAATATTCCACAGCCGCACTCCCCACAAAGATTTTGAAATTAAGCACAAGTTCAATTAAGAACTCTCCCCCATATAATGTCATTCCCGAGAGAACAGCAATATCGACCTTAGTTTTACAAGAAAAAAAGGATTTCTATGGACATTAACGAATTACATGAAACATGAATTTGTATCCAGAAAACTCAATTAAATTAACCACAAGAGAACCCATGATTCATTTAATCGGAAATGCTCAACATAAGAGAACTCACGGAAACACACAATACTTTCACATAGTAGTGGATCAGGGAAAGATCAATACTGCGGCATATTCAAAGATTCATTATATTTTTCATCAATATTTGCATAAGGACATACAATAGACTTAATCTTTATTATCAAAAGTTCATCCTATTTTCCATCAATATTTGCATAATGACATAATAGGCTTAACTTTTGAAATATATGGGACAATCATAGTTCACGGACGCAAACAGTCATATCCCATAACATTTTTTGCAATATATAAAACCAATAAAGATTAATACTGCAAAATCATCTTCCAAATTAAACTTTAAACTTTAAATAAATAAATCTAAAAACATTGCAAGATGAAAATCGTTGGCAATAGCTATGTGTACTCACAGTAATTGTTATTACAAACCCTAGTTATCCTTATTAAAACACAAGAATTAATTCTCATAAGAAGTTTCCTAGACATTAAGAACTTTGAAAAATTATTTATCGTCCCCGAAATCCTTGACATCAACAGCCATTGGAACATAAGGTTCATGAAGATAGGAGTCAATTCCAACAAACCTTCTTGACTGATGCCTAACCAGGGCCTTCTGAATTTCAAGAGTCCTAAAAACAATAGCCTTTATTTTCTGAATCTCTTTTCTTATTTCCTTCAACTCTTCAAGAACACCAGAAAACTTCTGAAGATTTAAAGGGATAGCCTTTGGTTTCCTCACATTCCTCCTTTTTCTTTTCAAGGAAGAGGGTACCGGAGATTTTATACTTTTCCTTCATGATTGATGGCTTAACAATCATATTAACCTCCTTTTCATCAGAGGTCATAATGCTTGGAGTCTCCATATAAATATGTATTTGTGAGATAAATTCACAAACAAAGCTCTACAAGCAAACTTGTGATTAAAAGAGTTTTTCAAGGAAGGAAAAAGGAATGTAGGGTTAAGGAACCTTTATACAAAGTAAGAAGATTCATGTACGCACAACTCACTGTTAGAGCATTGCTTGGTTGAACCCACCAAGCGTTGGTATGTCAAGTTTGGTTGTCATATTTTAGTGATTCAAAACTCATTTAAAGAGTCGCTTGATTATTTACTAGAGTCAACTTTGTATAGGTTAGCTAGAAATTTACTAGGATATGAGACTTACAAGTATTACATGAAGACTTGAATAATGTGAAGAAGTACAAAGCTACAACGACGACATCATCATTCCTCTTGAGGTTAGTAATATTTGACATGAACTGTTTCATTCCTAACGTATCTTTCAAGTCGTGTATATTGAAAACATAACTGCGAAGCTATGAATGATTATACTCTAGTTAGGCATAGTGTTAAGGAATTACAATACGAAGTATAACGTATCGTATATAAGACATCGACATAATCTTATAAATGCTATTGTGATTATGTATGGGGTATGGGTGAAGATTCCGTCCTTGGAAACAATGTTTTACATTCGTTTAAATGAAGTACAATTCATAAACTTATTTTGTGAATCGAAAGGGAAATATCTAGGCTTATTGGTATTGTTATTCATTGCAAATCTTTGGATTACCAATATGTGTGTTTAGTATAACCGCTCATAACTTGTTTATGTATTTTGGTAAAACTATTCACAATGCATGACTTTTGTATTGGTATGACTTTTATTAGTGAAACCGATCTTAAGTAATCACCTGAGATGGTATGATCGATATTTTGTAATTGGCATGACCAACTCTAGACATTGGGGAACCAATCCTAGTAAGAGGTGCAACAAGTCTTAGTAATTGGTAACCGATCCTATGACTTGTGCAACCGATTACAAGTTAAATACCATAAATATGTGATAACCGATCCTAGTACATAGTCAACCAACTTTTGGAAACTAGTGTGACTGATCCTAGTACCCACATGGAGGTAGAACCGAAACTTGTTTTGGTAAAACCGTTAAACCCATGATTGGTAATTTGATAGGATAATCAATCACATAGTTCTTGGAAGTCAGATGAACCAATTCTAAATTTGTTTGGAAGTATGGCAAATCGGTTCCAAGATTGTAAATATGAAAAAGGATTTACAAAGTAAAGATGTCGACATACTTTGAACATGTGCAGTAATTCTTATCTTTTATTGTTTAAAGATATTCCTTAATAACTAAAGGAGAATCCCGGATCGAAATAAATTGAGAATCTTATATTTAAGGTTTTTAGTTTTATATGCTTTTAATTTCCAGCAATTAAATGCATATATTTAGAAAATAAAAATTGGTAATGTGCATTTACTAATTGGAGATTTTCTACTGAGATTTCGGTCAATATTTGGACAGAGCATTTCCAGGAATTATGAAAACCGTATTTGGTCTTTATTGCATATCTTTGATAATATTCGGTTTTGGAATTTCCTTGGTGTCCAAACTTCCTTGGTCTATAAATATTGAAGTTTGCATTTCAAGCAAACTAATCCTCAGATCCAGCAAAATTACCTAGTTGTGTTGTTACTGGTGGAGCCGTCTATTCGGAGAGGAAAGTACCATAATTAGGCGAAATCTCTTATGACCGCTCGTTTTAAATAATTCTTTGGGATTGGGAAGGTCTACGAGTACCGTTGGTGGGAAACTAGATAATTGCAGTTTATTATTAGTTTTCGATTGATTTAATCGACTAACGGTTGTTGAACTTTGATTGCACCTAGTTTGTTTATGCTTGAGAATCTTCTCCTCTGATATAAGATTTAGTCAACGGGGATCTTTAGACTGTTTGTAGACATAAAAACGTCTTGTGATAATCCATTGTTAACAGACTCCGTTTTTTGTGTGATTGATTACAAGAGATTCAAGTTGTTTGTGTGTAGGTGTTTGTTGAAGATCTAAGAAGATTTGAAGACAAAGAAGATTTCTTATTTGAGTTCATAATTTTTGGTGTGCACAAAACTTGATCGGATGGGGATCCAACTATAATCGGTTTATATTTTGATAGATTGGATTGATTAGTTGAGTAGATCGGCATCAATACATTTCTTTGTGATTTGAAGTATTGATTGCATAATCTAAACAATTACTTTGGTAGTTGTTTAAGAGATTGATCTAAGAACCCGACAAAGGAGTTTACTGGGATAAACAAGAGATCCTTTTGTCAAACTCATATCACGTTGTTTGAAAAGAGTTGTTACCGAACAGATTTGTTGTTCCTTTACTGTTTGGAATATGAACCAAAGGAATTGTTCCAAGTGCGTGACTTATTACAAGTTGGTGGCGCAGGGATACTGAGGGAACTAAGTGAACTATAGGTTTAGTTGCTTGGTCTCAACTATACGAAGTTGATTTAGGTTTTGTATAGCGGCTTAATTATGAGAGTATTCAATTATGGACAAGGTCCCATGGTTTTTCCGCATTTGCGGTTTCCTCGTTAACAAAATCTTGCCGTTCTTTTACTTTTCTATTTCCGTAATTATAATTGTTTTTATTATAATTATAAGTAAAATACACAAACATTAATTCCTAATTGCTTGATAGCAATCCTATTGTGTTTGGTTAAGTCCAAACCTATTACCAAGTAATCATACTTCGTTGTTGTATTGTCTTGATATTGTATCCATAGTCAATCACACAAGTTATCTTGTTATCGTATTGTATCGATCTCGTATCTATAGACGATCACACAAAGTGTGAACCGATTAGTTGTATTGTCTTGACCCAGTCCATAGACAATCACTTTCGTAAAAAGGACTTATAGGTTGAAAACTTTTAGATTGAGGTATATTTGGGTACCCTCGTCTTTTCACTCACAACCCTAAAGAATGCAGAATTGTCGATTTTACCCCTCTTTTCAATACCAATTTAGGATATGAAAAGATCAACCCAAACCAAAAAAAAAAAAACAATTTTTTCTTCTTCTTTTTCTTAAAACATGTAAGTGCTTAAGTCTTGTCTCTTTGGGATCATGCGCTTGAGACAAGATGCACAGCCAACACAATTAAGTTGTGTTGGGGTGAATAATAATCTGTCCACCATGAACTTTTGGAAAAAGTTCCTAAAATCCTCTTTCACAGTGGTCTAACTTTTTCTTTAGAAATTTACTTCTTCGGAGAAGAGTTCAGTTTTAAGGTTGTTTGCTAATCGATTTGCTCTCCATTGAAGTTTATTAACATATCTTATTTTATGTTTACACTTGTAACACTTCGATAGTTCATGACCCGTAAAAGTACAATGAAAACATGTCAATGTGGAGGACGGTTCAGATACCATAGCGGAGCAAGCTGCTAGACAAACAGTGGTACCATAAATATTAGAAATAGGATTTCCTGTAGACAGAGAAAAATCCATTTTATCCTCCAAAATGGTTGAAGAATTTTCTCTAGGAAAAATGTCAAGATTGATGTGAGTATTGCTACAATTATCAAAATTAATATTTTCCGCAAAGAGCGTAACACTTGATTTTTCATCTTCATTTGAATCATAGTGATCAGACATATTATCAAGAGTTGCATCTAGACCTTTGTTCCCAGTGTATTTTCTACGATTTGGACACTCATTTGAAAAATGACCAAAACCTTTACACTTGAAGCATTGAGGTATATCCTCATCATCAATATCGACATTATCCCTGTTTTTAGGAGGAAAACGGTCATTAGGTTTAATTGATGATCTAAGCTTATCTCTGACAAACCGTTTACTTATCTTCAAAAGAAGATCTCTAAACTGTCATGTGATCAGAGAAACTGAGTTATCAAGATCTCCATCTGATGAATCGGTCTCACTAGGATCATCCACAGAGTTTCCAACATATTTACTTTTGTCAAGTAATTTTGTGTTCTTTTGTGCTTTGAAAGTAATATCCTTTTCAGATTTGGATATATGGTCATGATCAAAGATCTTTAAGTTCCCAACCAGAGTATTTTTTTGGATAAAGTATTAAGGTTATTTCCTTCAACGATGGCATGTTTCTTAGAATCGTATTTGGTTGGCAACAATCTGATTTTTTTTATCACAATGTCCTTTTTAGGAATAGTCTTACCCAGTGCAAAAGATGCATTAACAATTTCAGACACTTTGTGATTAAACTCATCAAATGAATCTTTATCAGCCATACGAAGGTTTTCCCAATCAGAATTTAGGTTTTGAATCCTAGCTTCCTTTTCAGAGGTATTCCCTTCGAATACAATTTATAAGATATCCCACGCATCTTTAGACCAGGTGCACGTAGTCACATGGTGTTGAATATCTGGGGTAATGGCATGAATGATAGCATTCAAACCGTAAGAATTTTGCTTTGCACCGAGAATCTCATTAGGTTCACATCTACCAATATCCTTTGCAATAGAAACACCGTCTACTATAACCATTGTAGGATCATAGCCATTAACAACATAAACCCATGATTGAAAATCATGCGCTTGAAGAAAGGCACATAAAAATTTTCCACCATAAGTAATTTGAGCCATCGAAGACTGGTGGTACGTTTACATAGATAACACTTCTATCCATAGAGTCAGATCGCAACAAACACAGACTTATAAGGTATTAAACGTGTTTGCCTGCTCTGATACCAATTGAAAAAGCGTGGGTCTAACAACCTTACCTAATATTTCGTTTAGGAAATCTGTATGGACGGACTCCAATATAATTCCAAGAGAATCAACTAGATAGTCAGACTCAATCAATGGAAATATATCCAAGAGTTGTATATATGTCGGACTAAGTTTGGGTTCGCAAGTATGCGAACGAGTACGTATACCTTCCAAACTCAGTTAAATCATGGAACTTGAAACTCACGCCAGTACACATACCGGTATGCATACTAAGTTGTCGGACTTCCATTAAACCAATCAGTACGCATACGGGTATGCATACTATGGTTCCCAGATTTAGAATAACTTGCAACAGTTAGCATACAAGTACCCATTATTTGTTATATCCGATTATGGTTAATAGTTCTAAACTTCCATTTCAATCATTGAAACATTCTCGGAAGACGAAAATAGCTGACTCACACAAACTATTAGCTTCAAAGCAATTTTCAAGTGATCGAAAGATCAATACGAAATATTCCGAGTCTACATCAAATGAATGTCTCACACAAATCATGTAAGATGTTACCAGGTAATTTTTACACGATCGTCTTTTGACTTTCGTCGAGAATATAAGATGAACTTGGTTAAAGTGAAAGCTTACCAACACATATTTCGAGAAATATGGAAGCGAGTTAAACTCAGCTCGAAATATTAAATGTGTGTAATCGAAGTCTATATAGCTATATGAATTTTGTCTCAAAGAAAAGATAGAGTAGATAGAATTTTGAGTGATAAATGAGTTCAAGTCTCCACATACCTTTTGTTGATGAAGTTCCACAAGCTCCCCTTAATAGTTCTTCGTCTTCAATCGATGAACACCGTGAAGTCTACTGCTCAACTGCACTTTCTATCCTAATGCGAGACTTAGCTATAAGTAGACTAGAAATCAAGACTTATAGTTTTGGAAACTAAACTTGACAATAAGCTTGAGATAGCAACGCTTGCGAGTTCGACCGATCAGTGCTCTAACAATTACGCTTATACATTTATATGACATATTTTCCATGTGTTTGAGGGTAAAAACTGATTCTGCTGTTTTTCGTAAATTTGGGTGTGCTGATGAGAAACGAATTCAAACCCTAAACAAATACACTGCACGAGAGTACTTTTAGATTCGAGAGATCAATCTGTAAGACTCTGGCCTAAACTAAGAAATGGTTGTTTCAGATTCAATTCAGTCACAAAGTGAAGGAAAAGGGTTGATCTTAGGAAGGGAAGTGAAGAAGGTGTTTGAGATCAGAATGTTGAATTATAGTGTGGATATTTTATGAGTTGTATCATAATGTGGTTTTTGTGTTGATAACACTTGTGTTGTTGAAATAGGTTGAAAACCTATTTATACAAGTCATTGAGCGCATCCTGATCTTATAGGAAGTGGAGGAAGTTAAGAAGTGGAGTTGTGCGGAAGGTGGTGATAACCGTGTTTTCGTTATGAGGGAATACTAGTCACACTTTACCCACTACTCTCATTACTATTAACAGTCCATCCTTCCTGACACTTTCTCGTAATTGGCGCGTTGTACGCCACATGCTATAAACCATCAGACCAATACCCCAGTGAGTATCCCCCAGTTTGTGACATGTTGATGTCTCGAGTGAATGGGTCAATTCGTGAGACTTGACGCTAAAAACAGCACGTAGTGCTTCTTAGATCAAATAATAAAATTGTTCGTGGAATAATGCATTATTTATAAAGCATCATTTATAATTGATGCGTATAAAGCATCATTGTTTTAAAGATCGCCAAAATTAGTCACAAGTCAATCGTCTTAAAAGGAAGAGCGTGACCGGACACCTTTAGGCGATCATTTGGTAGCTCTAAAGGTGAGCTACTGCTTGGTCTATCACTCCCTGTAGGTGAGTGGCGACTGGTAGCCATTCTGAAATCCTATTGGTCAATTTTTTGTTAGATCTGGACCATTTAAATTGGCTAGCCAATTTGAATGGCTGAGATAGTTTGCGACAGTTGATGTACGTTGTTGTATTACATGCAAGCAACGCAACTAGTTACCTTTGGGCGATTGTATGGGCTCTTTATGCACTATTTGTTGCTCGGTCGATTACTCTTCATAAAAGATGAGGGGATGGTGATCATGACGAGATCTCGTCGGTCATCTAAAATTAAATCCTGGCCGGTCGACTTGGCTGGAGAAGTTGGACGGCGAAGATAATTTGTGGCAATTGCTAACTGCCGTTGATTTTAGGGTTTTAGAGTCGTGTGGCCAACCTACTTTGGGCCAATGATTTTGGGCGTTATCACTCTGTTAGAGAATATTCGATTGGTCGGTACAATAGCCGAGCCAATGGTGAATGTATCAGCATCCTACTCGTTGAGTGAGATTGAATCTAGGTCGTCCGACTAGGCCGGTGAAGATGCGCAGCTATGATCGATTTGCAATAGTGACATATTGCTGCAAACACAAATTAGGGTTTCTAAAGCAGCGCGTTCACCCTACTTTGGGTGAACGATTCTATATGCTTCTGGCTTTCCATGAGCAAGTCGATCAACCATGGGTGTAGCTGGGTTGCTGGTGGACACACCAACGCTTATTTGATCATTCAAGATGCGATCTAAGATGTCCAACTAGGTCGGCTAAATTGGACGAATGCGATGGGTTTTGAGACCGTTTTTGCCGGTCTTAGCTCGTTTGAGATATTTTTAGACAACGCGATCTCCTATGTTTTGGTGAGCGTCCAAGGAGGTGGTGGACGAGCTAAAGTAATTTCGACCGGCAGGGATGCTAATGGGCCCGCTAGTGCTTATCATGACGATCGCCTAGTTTCGTTATGAGTAGGATAGGACTATTAAATTGTGTGGCCAAATCATGTGGCCATGATCGCTTCTTAAGACTGATATGAACAGTCTAGATTTCCCATAAGGAATTTAAACGCGTTCGATCGAGAATTTATTTAATTAAAAGGTGTGTGAACACGCTGATCTCTTTATGAGAGAGTGGTGTAGCCTACGCGAGTGTTTTCATGCAGGTCTCAATACTGATACTTCTAGAGATTCATGTTGCTCTGCTGCGAGTGAACATTAATCGTAATGTCATGCCAATATTGAGAGTTCGTCTGCGAACATAGCATAGGAAAATACCAGGCAGGTCAATGCATTAGTGAAAATGCTGGTGGGGAATCAAATTCACAGAATATTTGGGATCGTTGTTGTATTCACCATTCTAAGTGAATTTTATATATACAAATATATTGAATTGCTCAATACATCTATGAGCGAATAGGTTTATGCACTCATCACTCTTAAATGGCCTTTATTCCTTTGTAGGATGACAGCGCATTAAATATACTGAATTGCTCAATACATATGTAAGTTGAGAGGTTTGAGCACTCATCACTTTTAAATAGCTCAACCTCTTTGCAGAGCGATGGCGCATTAAATACAGGGTTTCACAATTTTATCCCTGAACTAAAAACCACCATCAACACCATGAACTATCATTGTACACGGTTCCAGTACCATGGACCTAATAAGAATTTCATTCAGAGTGAGAAAGTGTTTCCTTTAATCTCAAGTTATCTTAGATTGATTTTAAAACTACTTGTAATCTTGAAAATCTATAAATAGAGAGACTCAAACAACTAGGAATTTCAATCCCTGACACTTTTGTGTCCTACTGATTTTCTTGAGTCGTCCTCTATTAACATAGGTTTCTTCTGAGAAACATAATTAGGTTTACGACTTAAAGACTTCACTTAGGGATTCTTGAAGCTAGGTCTGACTATCCTTACCTCGATAGTTCGTGTATCCTGACCTTGTTCTTATTGATCGTCGAGGTTTTTATCAATCTCCGATCCTGAATGAGATAGATAAAAATAGCAAATTTCTCTTCGTCTCAGAATTTGTGATTCCTCAAGATAGATGTCTAAACCTCTTCATTGTTGATCGTTTTAATTACTCTTGAGCGGTGGTTGGTAATCCAGGCTTCTCAGTTGAGCGTAGGTGTTCCGGATTCGTGAGGTTTACTAGCTTTTTCTACTGCAAACCGATTTCCAAGCTTTATTAAACAATCTAAAGGGAAATAAAATAGGCTTATTTATTAGAGGCATATTGGTAAAAAAAGTATTCACTTAGGTTGAAGCAACTCTTAGGGTGTAAAGGATGTCAACTAAGGAAATCAACTGCATAGAGCCTTGCGAGGTTCAAGAGATGTAAGGAGCACGAATGCAACTGAATAGCTTGGAGGTTTAATTCGGTCTCAACTATATTCCAGTCCGAAGTCTGATACTAGGCTAATATATGTAGAGGCTTAATACATTTTGGTGTTCAAAGATAGACGAGTCCCCGGTTTTTCTGCAGGTGCAATTTTCATCATTAACAAACTCTGGTGTCTTATGTTTTTCCTTTTCCGTGTTAAATTTTTTGATCTTTATAATAGGAATAACACAAGTAGTATGTATTCATTCTAGGTAGTTTAAGTCCATATTAATTGTGATCAATTACGAGGCTTGTTTTTGTAGAATTTTTATCTTGAAAGATAAATAACAAGTTTCATACTTGTCAAAATTCGGATCCCCTTGATTTGGATACGACTAGATTAATCTTGAATATTGATTTGTGAGATCTTCCAGGAACTCTTCTGCACAATTAGGTTCACAAACTTTATTGTCTAGACATACTGATTATAGAAGAGACAAGATAAAAACTCTATATACATATTTTTAAAGGATCTTAATGAGATCTAATTGCGATTATATTAGGTTTTTTCCATATAAGTTGTTAAACGAAAAAGTTGGTGATGTACTTGGTACCCTATCTTTTTCACTGTCAATCTAACAAAATCTAAAGGTGTTATTATTAACTCGAAGTCATGAAATTGAAATGTTTTACTCTTCTTCCACCACCTCTCCATAAGGCCTTTGGTTAATTTACAATAAGAATAAGAGAAATCAAACTAAAAAACCAAAGAAAAATCATAATTTTGTAACACATTCAAGGTCGCGGGATTATCCTACACTGCTATCCTAGTTCACTTGACACCAGCTGGTTTTAACTTGTAGGGGTTTTTGGTTTCCCCCTCAAAAAAGATAGTTATTGTAGAGACCCTCAAGCTCGCCAACGCTATTAAACTAGTCAAGAGATGACTAAGCCGCTAATGACTCGATTAATTAGAGACGAACCATAATTAATATAAATTAATATAACAACAATTTAGATTCGAAACTAGTATCATCGGATATAAATCGAAAATTTATGCGAGATAGACTACCCGAACGTGTCAATCGGATACCGGACGATGAAGATATCATCGGATAAGTATGAAGGGCAAATAATCATTTTTTTTTACATCTAAACCACCTGGATGCCCGTATCAATTTTTTGTGGTGTCTTAATAATTTATGGTCGGCCTTATCTACCCGTGTCGAGAGGATAAACTCTCATTTCTCTGTTCTTCTTCTCTTTCCTTCTTCTTCTTTCTTTCTTCTCTCTGTTTTTCTTCTTCTCCTCTATGCTGATTTCAATCTCAGAGATTTGAGATTCTTATGTTCGTGAAATTATCGTAGACCTAGTTAGCTTGATTATGTGAGGAAGGAGGTAATATTACTAAGCCATTTGAGTTATGGAAAATCAGAATTTTGGTAAGCCGAGTTAGGGTTTCGTTTTTGATTGAAATTTCTTTATGAAGTTGTTATGATTTGATAGATTATAGGTGGGTTTGTTGTTAATTGTCGTGTAGATGATTGTATAGAGTTTGATTTTAATTTCTTATAGAATTAGGGTTTCTGTTCTTTCCTAAATCAAATCAGAAATTAGGGTTCCTGAGTTAGACATTTTAGATGATTATAAAGATGTAGATGTTACTAGTAGAGATGGAGATTGAATCATTGGTAGTTGTGATGATGAATTAGTATATGTGGGCTGGTCCAAGTATAATCTAGATATGAAGTCAGTTAATGAAGAAGATGAATATGATGTGGATTGAAGTTGAATTATTGATTTAGGGTTCTGCTGCAAAGAATGGGTTATGTGTATGAGGTTAGGGTTGAGTTTGAGAAGATGAAGATGAATGGAATCGCAAGAGTTTATGTTGCTGCTTAAGTGATTGGGTTTGGATGATACATGATTTGTAGTTGTGTGGAATTGAGTTACATGAAGAAGAGTTAAATGTCGTGGATGATTGGGCTTTGAAAAGGAGATGTTTATGTTATCTGGGAATTGAATTGGTAACACAGATGTAGTTATTAATGGATTGAATGAAAAAGGTTCTGATTTGAGAAGCAAGGAGAATACTGGAATTGAGAAGCAAGGAGAATAGATTGAGTCTGAAGAAAAGATTGTATTACAGGGCACTGTTGGTGAAGAAACTGAAGTGATAGAATTGTGGTGTGGTTTGTTTAGTTTTGCTGAGTATAGATATAGCTAATGGAACTGGTGATGTTTTAGCTAGGTGGTCTAACTCAAGTTAGAATCACAATGCAGGGTTGCTGAAATGACAATATTGAACATGAACTCAAGAAGTGAGTATGTATAACAGATACATGTATGAAGACAATGAATCTGAATGGAAATGCTGGTGATGATGTTGGTCTAAGAAGTAAGTTAGGTTGTGATTCAGCTGAACTGGTGGATTTAGTTGTGTTGATTAGGAGGTGTGGTGGTTATCTGGTGGCTGCAATTGAATTCGAGCAGGGTTGTGTAGGCGTGTATTTGGTTTTCCGTCCAACTGATAATGAAGAGAAGTGGAGATACTGTGAGACGTTATTGTTAGTGTTACTAAGAGGTTATAATAGAAGTTTAATCGAATGTGAAGAAGTTATGTCTTAGAACAGATTGTAATGGTTGGTTTTTGATTGAAGCCTGGGAAATAGGTTGACAGAGATTGTGTGTTTTCATTTATGTTTTTTATTATGCATTAGAAGTTTGTCTTAGGCTTTTGGCCTATTAGTCATCCTAGTCAGATTATCTGACTGATTCTATTTAGCTTACTTATTAGTTTTGACTGAGTTGAATCGGTGTTGACTCACCGAGTTTTCTACTTTGACCTGAGTCGACTCAGTTGACCCGAACTTGACCAGTTGACCATTGACTTGACCTTTAACTTGGACTATTGACCTGACCTTGGATGTGGACTGTTAGTCGACCCTTTGACAGTCAGTGACCGTTAATTGACTTAGATGAATTGGACCTTAGTTTAACGGGCCGGTTTGTTGGGCTTGGGCTTGGACTTAGACTAGGCTTCATTTTGATCATGATTTGGACCTCTTGTGGTATGAATTAACCTTTGGTTCCTTATACAAGTTGTAGATATTTATAAGACATATCTAATGGATTATAGAACCTACCTAATTGAATTAGTAAACCTTGATAGGTTCTAAGGATAGATAATGTAAAGGTGTAGAACCATAAGTGGACTTAGAACCATTAGATAGTTCACTTAACTTATAATTAGAGTATTGTATGAGATTGTGTTATGAGCCTTGTATGAGCCTATCGGATACTCTTTAGAGTGCTTGTGTGATTAACAGTTAGTCGTTATTAACAATGATCGATTCAAAGGATGATCCAGTGGATTGAACATCTCGAGGTAGGCGAGGCTTGTCATCAAAAGAGGTGGGAATCGATAACGAACTCTCTTGTACTCATTATTGTTTTATAAATCTATTTATATTGCGAAAGGCATGCATATATTTGCTAGTATATGATAATGTATGCATGTATTATATGTGTGTAATGCAAACTAGTTTTCTTTTACATTTTAGGATGGGACTGGATCTTTAGAAACAACTAATATATGTGTTTTAGGAGTATTTACTTATCTTCAAAATGTGATTCATCCCATTAACTGGAAAGTGGTTACAATATTTACTTATTGTTAGCATGTAAGGAAACCTTTTCCTTTTGATTGGTGTGTGATGTGGTTGCCCAAAAGTTATATCTATATTTATGCGCTAAAGGAGTGAAAATTGCTACCAACTAATAAAGTATTAGGTATGTACTCGTGTTACCGAATATTACTTTCCCTATTTCTGTACGGGCAACGCATGTCTCATACATGAATGTTTATTGTTCTTTTAAATTACTTTCAAAAGCTATTATATTATGTTTTTATTAGATCTCTTTAGACATTTGATATCTAGAGTGCGCGTAGAATAAGGTACTGGTAAGGTACATATCGTTTATGACTTGAGGACGGAAACCTCATGGGCGCTTTAATGATCATTGAAGAATCCGCAACAGTCATGCCTTGCTACTCCGAAGGAAGACGTCGCTCAACTACTATTTATGTTGTGAATGTGGGCTGGTTTATTGGTTGGTAGAATTTTATATTTCAGTATAACTTATTATCTTAACATGTTTTATCTGTTTTTCCGTGGTTTATCGACTTTCGGTAAAACCTGCATTGTCTTTAAATCATTCTAATGATTACTTGAAAGTTAGTTGTTATTTCTGTTGGGCACCCATTTTAGGGATGATGTGCTCACCCATTCCCACTTTTAGTTTCAGAGACAGATCAAGATGTGCATGTGGCGATGAAAGCTTTGGAGGAGTTGGTTTCGTTAGTTGGTTAGCTTCCGCTATGTTTATTTTGTGTTTATATTCTATTTGTAAACCAACTCATTATTAAATATGTATCATCTGAGAGGAGTTCTTGTATTTATTTCAGAGAGGGTTTAGATTCGGGTTAATCTTTGTTTAGAACTTTTTTCTCGGTGTTTTAAATAGATGATTTAGATCGTTTGTGCCTCATATTATAGTTAATCTCTTGGATTAGTCAGCTGCTAGCTTAGGGGGCGCTACAGAGTTGGTGTCAGAGCTCACTATTAGATCTTACATGGGAAACAATAGATAATATCCAGTGCCAGTTTGTAAATGAGATTTGTTTAGAACTGGGTTGTGTTTGTGAGATAAAATTTAATCACTAAAAGAAATCAAGAACTAAAATAATTTTTAAATTGATTGATTAATTTGTTCAATATATTGATTGTTTGCTTCTTGTTTTGCGTGTATATATATATATATATTGATTGTTTGCTTCTTATTTTGCGTGTATATATATATATTAATGAAGTAAAAATTGTAGGCTGAAACCTATTACGGTATAAGTTAGAAATTTCAATAGATAACTAGAAATTAGTTAGTCTCAATTAAATGATACTTAGATAATATAGCACTGGATAATAGTGAGGTTTGAAATTCTGGTGTGTTTGTGTTGTCTTTGTTCGTAAGAAACCATCGTCGGGTCTTGCTAACCTGGACAGGCCAACTACAAGCATGGATTATCATTCATATTAGGAGGACTAGCTTCTATTAGTAAACTGATAGATCTCAAGTTTTACTTAGAAATTATAGAGTACCTTTTCTCTTAAATTAGAACCATTAAGCTATTAAAATAGATATGAAGTTAAGTTGTAAGAGTCGTTAAGACAATAGTTCGACCGTTAATGTTAATAATAATAAATGATTATAAAATCACTGATAATCATAATAAAAGTAATATTAACACTTATCAAATAATATTGTCTTGAACTTTATCTAATTAAAAATCTCATTAGTATATATATATATATATAATGATTAAAGTAATAATAAGGATCAAGTAGCTACGTAAAATTCTTAGTAATTATCTACGGTCAGATTTTGTAATTAGATATACATTTTAGTGCATTGAAACCAGATAGTTAATATAAGACTTATTAGGTTAAGACTTAAGGTCATGCAGATATATTACATAAAATAGAAAGACCCAAATTATTTTTAGTTCGATAACTGATTTGGTAAATCATTACAAATAAGCAACATGAAGAAGTAGTAATAGTACTTGGATGCTTAGCACAATTAAAGACTTGAGATAAAATAAATTCGTATATGAATAAGATACTTTATATTAATAAATCTAAAAACTTTTACGATACACTAAAATTTTATGCTAACTCAGATTGAAACAATATTAAGTTACCAGCGCTAATACTTAACAAGATTTAGTATGCAAATACGATAGGAATAAATAAAATTAATTATATCAATCTTTACGTGAATGAAGAGTTATATTTAGAAAATTAAAACTTAGTGTACCAACCGGACTATCAACAAACCAATAACGATAATGATAATGATAGTGAGAATAGTAACACAGTTGATTATAACACTTCAATAGTAACAAATTTAAAGTTGATAATATTTGGAAAATTTATATAATAGTAAGTTAAAATATCAGATATTATAAATTTACGTGAAATCGGATCTGGATTAGTTATATGGATAAATATATAACAAATATGGAACTACGACAAATTAATAAAGTACTAAATTTTAAACTATAAATCTCAGTGCGAAGAGCCTAGACGTGCTTATCATTTGATTGATTATAGGTGGGTTTGTTGTTAATTGGGGTGTAGATGATTGTATAGAGTTTAATTTTGATTTCTTATAGAATTAGGGTTTCTGTTCATCCCTAAATCAAATCAGAAATTAGGGTTCTTGAGTTAGAGATTTTAGATGATTATAAAGATGTAGATATTACTAGTAGAGATGGAGATTGAATCATTGGTAGTTGTGACGATGAATTAGTATGTGTGGGATGGTCCATGTATAATCTAGAGATGAAGTCAGTTAATGAAGAAGATGAATATGATGTGGATTGAAGTTGAATTATTGATTTAGGGTTCTGCTGCAAAGAATGGGTTATGTGTATGAGGTAGGGTTGAGTTTGAGAAGATGAAGATGAATGGAATTACAAGAGTTTGTGTTGCTGCTTAAGTGATTGGGTTTGGATGATACATGATTTGTAGTTGTGTGGAATTGAGTTACATGAAGAAGAGTTAAATGTCGTGGATGATTGGGCTTTGAAAAGGAGATGTTTATGTTGTCTGGGAATTGAATTGGTAACATTGATGTAGTTATTAATGGATTGAATGAAAAAGGTTCTGATTTGAGAAGCAAGGAGAATAGATTGAGTCTGAAGAAAGGATTGTATTACAGGGCACTGTTGGTGAAGAAACCGAAGTGATAAAATTGTGGCGTGGTTTGTTTAGTTTTGCTGAGTATATATGTAGCTAATGGAACTGGTGATGTTTTAGATAGGTGGTCTAACTTAAGTTAGAATCACAATACAGGGTTGCTGAAATGACAATATAGAACATGAACTCAAGAAGTGAGGATGTATAACAGATACATGTATGAAGACATGACGACAATGAATCTGAATGGAACTGCAGGTGATGATGTTGGTCTAGGAAGTAAGTTAGGTTGTGATTTAGCTAAACTAGTGGAGTTAGTTGTGTTGATTAGGAGGTGTGGTGGTTAGCTGGTGGCTGCAATTGAATTTGAGCAGGGTTTTGTAGGCGTGTATTTGGTTTTCCGTCCAACTGATAATGAAGAGAAGTGGAGATACTGTGAGATGTTGTTGTTAGTGTTGCTAAGAGGTTATGATAGAAGTTTAATCGAATGTGAAGAAGTTATGTCTTAGAACAGATTGTAATGGTTGGTTTTTGATTAAAGCCTGGTGATCGCTGTCGTAGGCGTCAAAAATAAATTACACTTTCTTACTACTCAAAATATATAATGAAGCAAGGGCAAGAAAGGATCGTTCCCACAGATAGGACTTAAGTTGTCAATATGTTTCGGTTTCCTATAATAACAATGGGGGAATTTTCTGATTTTTAAATACTAAAATAAAATAAAAGCAAAACAAAGAAATAAAGCAAGCAATTCAAATATGTGAAATTATTAGTTAAGGATTTTGTTTCCATTCACTAACATGCTCTTGTCATAATAACTAGAATTGATATTTAATCTCTTTTTTATCAATAGCCCTTGAATACCTTGATCGCAAGAATATCCCGCTAATTTCCTCTTGTCAACAACAAACACATTAAAAGATGCGAATATGAATTCTATCTAAGAGGACAACCTAACGTGTAAAAGCACTAATCAGTTTAATTCCCTGGATGCGTTAAGTTCCATGAAATCAGGCCAATCAAAGCAATCGAACGTGTAAAAGCACTAATCCGATTTAACAAAGTTATGGTTCACATATGATCATAAGAATATCACTACAAACTATAATCATATTTATGCTACTTGCAATCAGGAATTATCATTTTTGCGTATAATAACCCTAATCTAGCAATAGATATGAAAAAAAACTCAATCGATTATAGACTCGACCAAACAAGCTTTCAAATCATATAACAATATTAATGGTGAAACATAAACGATAATATTGAGACAAAACTAATATATTAAACAAGGAACCATATTATGTGAAATCCAACTAATCCATAACCAATAATAAAATTAAGTACTCATGCATAGGAGTTCATAACAAGAAGGAAGAGAAACCTATCATGTTTCTAAACCCTAGAAAACAAAAGTAGAAGATAAAATAATAATAGACTAGAGTTTTTCTTTTTATAGCTCTTATCCCAAAAGGATACTCTTTCCAAGATTAGGTTACGTCTTCTCAAAGTCCATCACCAAAAAGTCCATCAAGCCCATAAAACTATGTGTAGAAATAACCCAACAAAACTCTTGCCAAAAACTAGTCACCGGAAAGCTGTGTTTTATGCCGGAAGTTGACCGGAATCCGGCACAGGTCGCCGGAATTTGTCAACGGAAAACTATCTCCGGCCACTGACCCATCGGAAACTTTCACCATCAAGTGCACACTCCTAGAAACTCATCTCTGCTTCTCTATAGTTCATACATTCACAAAAACCATCTAACCCATTTCTCATTTCTTGCGAAAACGTGCCCAAAAGTATGACACGTAGCTTATATATCCGGCCATCGACTCTAGCATCCGACTCGAACCCCCTTCATGATTGACTGAAACATTATGATTCCCGCTTTCCTTTATGAAATCCGGCAACTGGAACTAGTACCATCGCCGCACCAATTCTGCTCAGTTTTCTCACTATTTCTGCAGCTGGTTGCAACATTCTGTTTCAAACTCTCATTCATGCCAACCACCTCAGGCCATACTTCATTGTAGCTGCAACATCAACCAATTCTTGTAGACTAGACATTGCACAGCTGCAATAATTCAACCATAACAGTCCTAAACATACATCTAAACCATCAATTCTTTCTTCCATTGCAGACTTCTCGAGCAGCATCATGCCTGTAACCTTAGCAAGCCATATACCACCAATGCAAATGCCAATCACTGCCTCCAACACCTACTCATGCAACCACTGCAATTCACACCCTGCACAGTTTTAGCTCCTAAATCATTCAACCACAGTAACCCCATCAGCTCAAACTCAACTCATTCTTAAGTCATACTCAAGTCACTACCTATTATATCCATTAACTTGTCCTGCAGCTGGATATCTACACCACCATCCTCACAACTCCACCCGTAACAGCTCATGTCTTTCAGCTATCTTGCTTAGTAACTCCAGCTGCAACTCCCTGTAGCTCCAAATCAGACCCATATCACCAGTTGCTTCACATGCAACCAGTTTTCTCCTCCTCCTAAACAGAACCATCAACTCCTTGTGTGCCTTCTCAAATGAACCTGGCCACAAACCCATAGTAACCTGGCCACAAACCCATAGTACATGGTTAACCAGCAGCAAGAGCTCATCTCAGTGAACTTCAGAACTGGCCGGTCATTCAGGCCTTTGTTCAAACACCTTGTGTGCCAGAAAGTGGTGAATTGAGGAGATGAATTTGTTGTAAACAAAACAGCTCCTTCCCTGTGACAATATACATTCAACACATACATTTGATAGCTCTTAATCATTTCAGAACTTAATGTCTCTTCTTTATCTCCTCCAAACATCACAGATTTTCAATGGCAGTAACATCAGCTTGCGTTTCTTCTCTGTTTGGCAGAAGTTCATTGCATCATTAGCTTAACTGATTTGCCGACACTTCAATCATAAACCCATTTTCGTAAACCCATGTAATCTCATATTCATGTCTCAATCTCCTTCGTATTAATGGTAGAAGCTCACCTTTCTTCACTGCTTTTCTAATCTTCTGAAATGTTTTCATTCTCTTCCTCTTGTTGGCTGCAGAAGAACTCTTAAACCCATGGTGAACAACCATCAAATTCATAGCTAGGACGATGGCAGACATGGCTGAGAATTGTCGGAGGGAGAAAGGGAATCTGTTGTGAAATGAAAGGGGGAAATGAGCTTCACCTGCTTGTACATATTGGTTTCTAATGAAACCTAAATTCATCTCTTCACAGCGCACATGTGCAGTACCTAGCTGGTGAAATCCACTAACTGATCAGGGCCATTTCTTTTCTTCTTGCCATGTTAAGCCCATATTTTAACCTTCAGACCCAACAACTCATACAAACCACCTTATATTGACCAGAACTCTTAATTCAAAGACGTTGGCATTAGGTAGCACCTCCTGGTTCTCTGACAGCTTCATTTTGGTTATAGTAGCACCACCAATGTTATTGGTCTCCAATTTATTGACATGAGCTTTAACCGTGTGTACCATTCTGACTCTTTTCCTTCCTCGAATTCTACCACCAATAGTATCCATCTCTTACTTTCTCAAATTCACTTCTTCTCTTCATCACTAAAGCTGTCATGCTTTTCAGACAAAGTTTGCATCACTAAAGCCAACATACTTTTCAGACAGAGATGAAGAAATAAAATCAAATAATGAGAAATAATTTGCCTCTAACATCAGTTGCACATGAGATGACACTTTTGTGTTGTTTCTTCTTCTTTTGTTCCTAACGACTCCAAAGTACCTAAACACTCAAAAGTAAACATAAGATACATATTTTACAAGAAAACTCAACAAAGAAAACATAAACAATAGATAAATATTAAGGTGTTTTAGACACCTATCACCTGGGAAATAGGTTGATAGAGATTGTGTGTTTTCATTTATGTTTTGATTATGCATTAGAAGTTTATCTTAGGCTTTTGGCCTATTAGTCATCCTAGTCAGATTGTCTGACTTATTATTTTTGACTGAGTTGAATCGGTGTTGACTCACCGAGTTTTCTACTTTGACATGAGTCGACTCAGTTGACCCGACCTTGACCAGTTGACCGTTGACTTGGACTGTTGACCTGACCTTGGATGTGGACTGTTAGTCGACCCTTTGACAGTCAGTGACCGTTAATTGACTTAGATAAATTGGACCTTAGTTTAACGGGCCAATTTGTTGGGCTTGGGCTTGGACTTAGACTAGGCTTCATTTTAATCATGATTTGGACCTCTTGTGGTCTGAATTAACCTTTGTTCCTTCTACAAGTTGTAGATATTCATAAGACATATCTAATGGATTATAGAACCAACCTAATTGAATTAGTAAACCTTTATAAGCTCTAAGGATAGATAATGTAAAGGTGTAGAACCATAAATGGACTTAGAACCATTAGATAGTTCACTTAACTTATAATTAGAGTATTGTTTGAGATTGTGTTATGAGCCTTTTGACTAATCTTTAGAGTGCTTGTGTGATTAACAGTTAGTCGTTATTAACAACGATCGATTCAAAGGATGATCCAGTGGATTGAACATCTCGATGTAGGCGAGGCTTATCATCAAAAGAGGTGGGAATCGATAACGAACTCTCTTGTACTCATTATTGTTTTATAAATCTATTTATATTGCGAAAGGCATGCATTTCTTTGCTAGTATATGATAGTGTATGCATGTATTATATGTGTGTAATACAAACTAGTTTTCTTTTACATTTTGGGATGGGACTGGATCTTTAGAAACAACTAATATCTGTGTTTTGGGAGTATTTACTTATCTTCAAAATGTGATTCTTCCCATTAACTGGAAAGTGGTTACAATCTTTACTTATTGTTAGCATGTAAGGAAACCTTTTCCTTTTGATTGGTGTGTGATGTGGTTTACCAAAAGTTATATCTATATTTATGCGCTAAAGGAGTGAAAATTGCTGCCAATTAATAAAGTATTAGGTATGTACTCGTGTTACCGAATATTACTTTCCCTATTTATGTACATGCAACGCATGTCTCATACATGAATGTTTATTGTTATTTTAAATTACTTTCAAAAGCTAATGTTTTTATTAGATCTATTTAGACACTTGATATGTAGAGTGCGCGTAGAATAAGGTACTGGTAAGGTACATATCGTTTATGACTTGAGGACGGAAACCTCATGGGCTCTTTAATGATTATTGAAGAATCCGCAACAGTCATGCCTTGCTACTCCGAAGGAAGACGTCGCTCAACGACTATTTATGTTGTGAATGTGTGCCGGTTTATTGGTTGGTAGAATTTTATATTTCAGTACAACTTATTATCTTAACATGTTTTATCTGTTTTTCCGTGGTTTATCGACTTTCGGTAAAACCTGCATTGTCTTTAAATCATTCTAATGATTACTTGGTAGGTAGTTGTTATTTCTGCTGGGCACCCCTTTTAGGGATGATGTGCTCACCCATTCCCACTTTTAGTTTCAGAGATAGATCAAGATGTGCATGTGGCGATGAAAGCTTTGGAGGAGTTGGTTTCGTTAGTTGGTTAGCTCCCGCTATGTTTATTTTGTGTTTATATTCTATTTGTAAACCAACTCATTATTAAATATGTATCATCTGAGAGGAGTTCTTGTATTTAATTCAGAGAGGGTTTAGATTCGGGTTAATCTTTGTTTAGAACTTCTTTTTCAGTGTTTTAAATAGATGATTTAGATCGTTAGTGCCTCATATTATAGTTAATCTCTTGGATTAGTCAGCTGCTAGCTTAGGTGGCGCTACAACAATTTTGCAATACCCCCTTTTTAAATCCATAATTGGTGAAACCTCCTATATATTATAATTGGTATGACAATCCGTTAAGTTTGCACATGTGTGTAATTATAAAGTAATAAACAATACAAGCCCCAAAATACCCTTCAATGTAATAAAAATAGATACAGAAAGGGAGTCAGAGATCCTTCATATTTGTCTCCTCCGTCCAACTTCTCTGCAACATAAACCCTAGCCTCAAATGGTACCATCATTTTTTGTTACTGCCACTTATAAACATGTAAAGTTGCATCGTCTATTTGTCACTATCAATTTGGCTATACTTCCATACGAATATCCACAGGGTGGGGGTGGGGACCCCTAATTGGTCAATTGTTCCCATCAGATTCTCGACTAATTTGGTGATATATATCCTTTTTTTTCCTGCTGCTACTGCCGTAATTAATCTTCATTATTATCATCGCATTCATATTCCGGAATTGGGTTGGTAAAATATTCTCTCTTATCAATTTAGGTTAAAAATTCCTTTATATGACCATGTCTCTCTATGGAAACAAGATCTACCCAATGAAGGAGGTGAGGAGAAACCCATTTCAACAAACAAGCAATTACGGGAATCTAATGGATCAATTTTAGAATTTGATTGTTCCACATTTATATTAATTGTTGATTAATACTAAATCAATTTCAAAATTAGATCCTATTGGTTTAGATGATTCTTGAATGAAAGTGTTTGTAGTAACAACCGACTGAGAGATGAGAGTGTATCGATAGTTAAGAAGGGTCTCATGTGAAAGGAAATTTTTGGGGTTTTGACTTTTGAGAAAAACCTTATTTGCGTTATTCAGTAAACGAGGATTTTATTTATTTTTACCCACTAATGGTTAACAAATCAGTATAATGTGTTTGCTAAAAGTTGGATATAGTTTATTGTTGAATTTCGAAATTTGGAATTGGATCGTTATGTGTCTTCATCTCACAGTAGGGATTATATGATATAAGAGTGAGAACTAAATATGTATGTTTGCGGTGAAGTTAATGGCGAACATATTTCTCGATAAGGAAGAACATAGATTTTTGGAGAGAAAATGAGATTCAGAGCACCTGTAGCGACTTAAACAAAAGATCATTTCCTAACCGTTCATCTAATTCAATTATTTGTGATCCTAAGATCAAATTGATTATATTGTGTCGTATGTCAGTTTTAAATATTAAATTTTTATTATTGCACACATTTGTACTGCACGTGCCCAACTATCTGATACTCACGACAGTTATAACGTAGAGGGGGTTTCACCAATTATAAATTTTAAAAGGGGTATTGCAAAATAGCTATCTTTTTTGAGGAGAAAACACAAAATCCCCCTAAATTTTAATTGTCGTCCATTTTCCAAATTCTCATAACATTTATGGTCTTCATCATCGTTCATAGATAATATCTCATTTGCTCTCACAACCATAATACACTATGATTAACAAGCACAACAATAAACAAAATGTTATATGTAAGGTGAGATTAGAATAATCAAGTTTTCACCTAAATAGAGGAAAAAAAATCCTCTATGTTTCATCAATGGAATCCTAAGAAAAACCTTCTAGATCACATGAAATTGATCACCAACAACATACTACAATCAACCATAAACTTATTATTGTCAACAAAACCAATCAACACAATTGCTACAGTACAAAAAGAAAGGTATCTTGCTTCAAAAACATACCTCAGTTTTGTTTGGTGTTCAAAATCAAATTAATAAGTTTGCATGTGATTACAATTTCATCTGCACTAGACTTCTTCACCGGATTGATAAACAAAAATTACAAAACAAAAATCTAACCTATGGCATGATGTTATTCATATAAATGGATAAAAGTGAAGAAGAGAAACAAGAGGAGAAGTGAACTAAGGATAAACTAGTGCTAATTTTCTTCCTAAGTATAAAGCGAGGATCGAAGCCTCGCTTCAACTCTGACTAATTGATAAAGCGAGGGTAGAATCCTTGCTTTGGGTTATTTTGACAGGCGAGGTTTTAGTCCTCGCTTATATCAATCTCCCCTCCTTGAACATAAGGCTTAGTCATTCCTATACCATATATGACAACACTGTACACATATATGGTAGATGGAATGATCCATACGACTTAGCCTACGACCATTCCTAATTCCTATGATAAAAGACGGGATACCTATTAAATCATACACGGTTGTCTTTTTTTTTTGACATGTAAAACAATAATAAGAGAAGACCATGTCCCATCGCAAGTAATTATAATTGTTTATAGATCGATATTAAGAATTTGGATTAGCGAGAGGCGCTTTTTTTCTACTGCCAATTACTTTTCAAGTTGTCAAATAGTATGCTGATAACTAAATGGTGCGGCTATACGATCTTATAAAATTTTCAATATTTATCTTTCTCGTTGTTTTATTGGTCATGGATTTTAAATTTTGTTTTACACAACGCTTTTATTAAAATGATCATCGGTGAACCAAGTCCCAGGACTTAGTTTTGTTGTTAAATTCTTTTCTAATATTGATTGGAGAACTATTTAATTAGCTACAAGTTTTTGAATACTTTAGCTATCATATTACCTTATTTCATAATTCTCTGTATATGGTACAGGGAATAAGGATTGAGGAGAATTCCACGTTCCATAGGTTACATATTTTTCTTTATACTTATAAATGTAGAATATCAACGAATAAAGTTTTAATTCCTCAATTAAATTTTCTGGATGTGGGATGGGGAATAAGAATTCCCTATCTCATGGGACAGGGGTAGAATTCCAGCATCATACATAGTCTAAAAACACAACGAAAGTTTAGTTATTTATTTATTCTTTTTCCAACCAAAACCCAACTTTTAATTGCATAGATATCAATATTATCAATGAGGATGTACCTTAGCTTGCTTAACTCAGATCCAACCAAGTGCACCATTTTTTTTTATGCAGCTCATTCCCCTGATGTTCATACTTGACTTGATGCTTTGTTCTCTAACACCGTGATGTTCTTACATGGCTTAATGTTTTGTTCTAAAACACTAACAATTGTCGTATGGAGTTTTCATGTTTTTGGTGTGTCTAGTTTTTCATAGTTTGTTCTTTACATGTACATATAGGTTTCATATACCATCTGTCATAGAAAAAGGAACAAACTGATATTGTAGAATTCCCAAGAATTGCTTCAATTTCTTCTGGAAGCATATGATTATCTCCTTTCCATGAATAGTCAGGACATTGAGGAATATCTATAAAGGAATTTCCGAAATCAGTATGATTTTTACTCTGTTTGTTCGTTTGAAGAAAGGAAAGATAACAAATAATCGGTCTTACTGTTAGTCGTTGAATCTCTTCTTAATTCGATCCATTATGAATTAGTGAAGGGCCCGACTCATTATTGTGAGAAGAAGTAAAACCAATGCAAGATGATAGGAAATAAGGATCATATCGTGTTTCCGAAAAAATGATTCAACTGAAGCTAAATTTAAAAGTTCTACGTGTGTTCCGCACCCGTAAAGATATCGGGAAATGGAAAATTTCCTTTTCTTAGAAACACGTACAAGACTGTCAAAAAAAGGAGAATGGGGTAATGTGTCTCGCATAACACATCAACTGGCAATACCAAGTAGGTGTATTATAAAGAATGATATTTTGGGGACCTATGTTTTTTTGGGGGGACCATTGATTTTTAAGGCCACCCTATCCTACAATGATAAGGGGTGTCCTAAAGTCATGAATTTACCAATTTTCCCCTTACCCTATTTAACATTAACCCACCACCACCAACCACCGATTACCACAACCTCCTCCCACCACCACCACCTCCGATTATTGAGTGAGTAAAGTGATAGAAGAAGAAGAATATGGAGAAAAAAATTATTTTGAGATGGGTGAATATGGAGAAAAAACATCCTCTGGGTACCGAAGTATGCTTGTAACTTAGTGAATGTTGCTATAAACGTCCTAAAATATCTTGAAAATCAAAATTGTAACAAAAACATTTCAACCAGGTCAACAAAGTTCGGTTTTATTATATGAAGAACATGTAACCGAACTTTCGGCAAATGCAGTTCGTTTAATAAATCCAAAATCACAGGCAACCGAACCAGAGCTTTAATGGAGTTTTTGTTTGTTTGGCTAGCTGATGAAAAAGCAAATGTAACCGAACTACTATGCTATATAAAGAAAAGTTCGGTTTTGAAATTATTTTTGCGAGTTAACCGAACTCATTTACAGAGGTATGTTCGGTTGGTTCGCAAACTTCAACGCAACCAAGTTCCCAACCGAACTGCAGGTTAAAAGTAACCTAGTGTTAGAAGTTCGGTTGGTTCGCAATCTTCAACATATTTTGCTAATCAACCGAACTGAGCTTATATATGCATATATGCAATTAGGAAAACGTTCGGTTAAAGTAAAAACTTAACAATTTTTGCGATCCAACCGAACTGCACTTGCAAATGCATATATGAAATTAGCCCATAGTTCGGTTAAAAGTATTTTTTGTAAATGAACCGAACTCTGAGTTCGGTTTATAAAAAATTAATTCGTGATAACCGAACTCTGAGTTCGATTGAGAATTTTTTTTTCAACGTAACCGAACCTGTCTCTGAAAAAAAAAAAACTCCATTAAACCTCTCTGCAACTTCCATTTTCAACTCATTTTGGTGACTACTTCTCATTTTTTCAACCAAAAACGAACAACAAGCAATGTGTTTGTGAGAATATCTTTGTTAATGATTTAAATTAAGCTATATATATAGAGGTGGAGGTGGTGGTGGTAATTGGTAGTGGTGGTAATCGGTGGTTGTTGTTGGTGGTAGTGGTAATCGGCGGTGGCGGTGGTGGTAATCGGCAGTGGTGGTGGTGGTGGTCGGAGGTGGTTTGTGGTGGTGATAATCATAGGTGGTAGTGGTGGTAATCGTCGGTGGTGGGTTAGTGTTATTTTTACTTAATCATTTCACTAATCATAACCCAAAACTAATCAAAAGGGTAGTTTAGGTATTAATATAAATATCTAGATAAGGGGTGACCTACATTTATAAAGGGTGTCCTACCCTAAAAAAAACAAGGGTCCCCACAAAAAAACAAGGGTCCCCAAAAAACGATTGATTATAAAGTCTAAACAACTTGTTACATTACATAGTGGGTAATTGGGTATTAGCAGCCCCCTTAAATTTTGACAAATTGTTCTCAGACTAAGTCTTATGGGCTAGATTGGAGGTGCTAGATTAGCACATAAGTGTTGCAATTCAAAAAAAAGTGTAGCAAAAAAGTTAACACTAGTTCCATTTCCTACCAATTGCTAGCATGTGAAGTAGCATGCTAGTGAATTACGCAGAATGCGCTAGGAAAAGTGACTTTCGCGGAACCAAAAAGCGTTAGAAAGAATGTTCCAAGCATCTACGCGGAATGGTCCATCGCAAACACTCAGCGCGTTTCCATTCCGCGCTACAGGATTGCGCTGCATAATTTCGCGCTTGACCTTTTTTTTTTACTTTTCACTAGTTCAGTAATTAAATTTTATACTGTTCTCATTATTTGTTTTCTCATACTCATGTTACACCACCAGACAGTTATGTTTTCAAATTTTTAATTTTGAAAAGTTCGACAATTTGTTCCAACGGTTGTTTGTTTCAAAATCTTAAAATTTGGCAAACTAAGAAATTTTTTGATTACATTGCAAAACAATGTTACAATGTTTTTTGAAATTAAAATCCTACTTCTAAAAATTTAAAAAGTACATTGAAATCCTATTTCTAAAAATTTAAAAAGTACATTGAAATTGAAATCCTACTTCTAATTCAAACTTGAAAATGAACTTCTAGTAACTAAAATATCACTCATAATTTAGAGGATTGGATCAAAGCCATTACGAACCAAAATCTCGTTCTTCCATTTCTTGTAAAGGGGTATCTCCCAAGGTTGTACTTCATTCATATTTTGGCGTAGGATCTTCAAGTCGGATTCCCTTTGTTGGGTTTGTGCCAAGATTGTATTGTTTTCCAAATCTTTTTTAAGGAACGCTTCTTCGGTTTCATACTTTGCCACCCTTTGTCCTTGGGAATTTTCAAGAAGTTGTATGAGCTTGTCAATTTTATCATCCGCTCTCTCCGATGCTTTAGTCTCACGAGCCTTTTTCTTTGCCTTATCTCTTCCGCCACTTCTAACATCATCTGTTTATTCGAAATAGTGTCTTCTACGCGATATGTCTGAGGTATTAGAACCTTGGGTTGATGGTGAGATTCCAAACCTTGCTATATCCTCCAAATATTCATCCATAGTTTCTGGAGCTGAAGTAGTAGGTTGAGTTGCTTCACTAGATTGAGTTGCTTGAATAGGTTGAGTTTCTTGACTAGGTCCAACATCATTATTCAACTCTGGATTATAATCTGGTTGATAGGTCTTTAGGAGCTGGAAAATCGATTCATGTATCCAACGTTTGCCGACTGCTACTTGATAATTTTGAGCGCCTTCGCGGTACTGTGGAAAAAAATGAAAAAAAAATGTTTTAGTGTCTTATGAATGAATGAAATATATTTGTAAGAAAAAAAAATCATTTTTTTTAAACGGTACTTACATAATCTTGAGGCTGCAAACCCGAAGGTTTATTGCGGAAGTAAGGTCTTACGAATGAAACATATTTCCTCACTTCGCTTCTCAACGTGTTACACATTGATTGCAATGACTTTTTATCCCTATTCGTACCTTCCGGCCATCTTTTAACGAACTCTTGCATAATTCTCTTCCAAAGTTGAGATTTGTTTTGATCTTTTTCTCTAATCGGATCATTACTTGCTATAATCCAAGAGATAATTAGCGCTTCATCCTCTTTTGTTTGAAAGTGTGCCATATTTTGTATGAATAAAATAGAAGAAGAATAAGAAGAAAATCAATGAAGAAGAGAATCAATTGATTTTGGTATGAGGGAGGAAGGAAAAGTGGTTCTCAATTTATAGGGTAGCCTGAAAACACAACTGTTGAGGTTTTAAACGGGCATTAAATCTGAGTCGTTGAAAATGCAACAGTCATCTTGATCTGATGGCTGAGAAAATATATGCTGAATAGTGCAGCGTGAAGAGCAGAATTGTACAGCGTGTCACGCTGAACCATACATCACGACCTCTATCAGCCGTTAGATCATAAACTAGCCGTTGAGAGAAACAACTAGTTTATGATCTAACGGCTGATAGAGGTCGTGTTGGATGGTTCAGCGTGATATGCTGGACAATTTTGCACTTATCTTAACGACTACATTTTGCAGCCCAAACTCATATCATTTCTCCTCTATATAAACTCAATACGTGAACTCAAAATCCCCACCCCAAACTTATGAAGTTTCATTCTCTTCTTCTACTCTTAAATTTTTAATTTAAAATTCAAGCATGGTTGCATTCTCAATTGATGAAGACAATGACTTGGTGAGAATTTTTCACAAGATTAACACAAATCCTCTCGACAAGTCTCAATCAACCAACTCCTTTTGGGTACAAGTTGTTGAAGAATTTGTGAGAATCAATGGTAATGAAAGATCCAAAAAGCAACTACAAACTCGGTTATCAACCATCAAGAGTTATTGCAAGCATTTTCTCATTTCATTGAGGGCATCAAATGGTAATCGTGAAGATGCTATGGATTTATACCAAACAGAATATGGAATGCCGTTCATTCATGATAGGTGTAGAATACACCGTATTTACTATCCATAGAGTTTATGCTTTTTTTGCTATTTTTCTTGTAAATTATGTATTTTACGCGTGTTTTTGAGTTATTAGGTACTCTAGAGTCGCATGGAGGAAAAGAAGGAGAAATCACCAAAATTGAGCAAAAAGAGAAAATATGTCATTTCAGGGGAAAACACTATCTGGAGCCCATAAAATGTTAATGGGCAACTATTTTGGAGGAGCACTAAAGCCAGACTAGCTGAGGATAAGGGGATACCAGCTGGGTGGTTCTTACACAGTTGGGTGGTTAAATCCATCCCAATGATTGACCTAACCCTATTTCGAGAGAAACAAAAACTCTCATTCGTTGTTTACCAGTTTCCCCTGAAATTGAAAAACAAAGAAAAGCAGCGCAGCTGCTGTGATAACCAAGTCTCAGATCGAAAATTAGTTGAAGACATTGATGAATTAAATATGATGGTGAGTCTCTGCAATAGAATCAGAGAAGAACGGTGCTGAATCTCATGGGTTCGTCTTTCTCTAAGAAGAAAAGTTGTTTGACGCAAGATTCAGATGGAAATTGGGAGTCTGCTGGTTACGATCAAGGTTTGGGTGTTGTTGAAATGGAGGTCGAATTGGAAGATGGGTTCGAGTGATGCAATGAATTGAAGATGAAAGAATAAATCATATAGAGAATAAGTTAGGGTTTCTGCAATTGAAGGAATCGATACTGTGGTTTGAGATCGATCTAAAAATTGGAAGAAGTAGGAGCAGATGATGATGCTGATGTTGAATCTCAGATGAATTGAGATGGTAGATTTGATTCCAATTCGACTCAGGTGACAGAGAAGGGTAAAAACAAGGTTTTTGCCATGAGAGATGGTGGTTTTTCTGGTGAGGGTTTGTGGTTGACAAGCAAATGAATAAATCCGAGAGATGGGATTTGTTTGACTCTGTCGAACGACCAGAATTGAGTTGTTGCTGCTAGTAATCAAATGGGTTTTTGAGATTGAATCTGCGAACAGATTGAAGAACCAAAAGGAGTTGGTGCTGCAATTCAGTGGATTTGATTCATTGAAGATGTTGTTGCTTTGTAGGGAACGATGGAGTGAATGAATAACTTGTTTAGATGTATGTTAGGTGTGCAGGAACTGAAGAAAAATGAGGCCTGAATTTGGCCGGGAATGTCCTGTAATTAAATAGAACTCGGCAGGTTTTCCACTCCGGTGAGTTGACTTAGTACCGGTGATGACCGATCCAGAACGAGTTCGAAGAGCCGATCCGACCCAGCGACTCATCCAACTAAGCTCTGATTAAGACAGTTGATTGAGCTGACTCTCCCTTCCTTGACCTAGTCAACTAACAGAAGACCGTTATCTTGACCGTTAGTCCTAACGGTGGACAGACAGAATATTTCGTCGACTGACAGAATTTTCAGGTGGCCGGCGGTGACGGATTCCGGCTAATTTCCAGCCAAAAACCCGGTTTTCCGGCGAGCCAAAATTACAGAATTTTGTGTGGACTTCTATCATGTGTGTGAAGACTTAGAATTGGGAATTGGATGAAAACTATGAAGTTTTGGAGAATTGGACTTGAAATTGGAATATGGCTCAAATTGGGAAAGTGGTGTTCTTATGGAATGTGGAATCTTTTCCAACAAAGATATGGAGAGTATTGAAGCCTATAAATAAAGGAGCTCTCTACAACTTTATACACACATCTACTTTGGAGTAGGAGTTAAAGTGCACAAGGATTGGAGAAAGGAGCAACCATCATCTTTTCAATAAGTTTTTCTTTCTTCCTTAATTATTATTATTATTGTGTGAACTCCAAACTATGAGTAGCTAATTTTCTTATTGATTGAGGATGAATTCCTAACTCTTAATATATGATTTGAGTTTTGTTTCAATTCTATCTTGAAGTTTTTCATATGATTATCGATTGTTTTTGCTAATATTAATGTTTATTCTTGATTGATAGGTCGTTTGGGTGGCCAACTAAATTGATTTGTTAATTGATCTAAAGTTAGTGAAAGTTAGGGGATAAGTAATCGTTTCTTGACTATTCACATAAGTAGAAAACACAAGATCTTGTGGAGGGATTCCGTGGATCAATTGTGTGTGAAAACAACGTTAGCAAGTGGACCTTGATCTAAGAGTCTAACTACTAATATCAACCTAATAAATTCATAAATCTTAATGTGTTTAACTAAATTACATCTTGAGTGATCTACTACTAGGTGGTTTGGTAAATAGAATCCGGTAGTCGAGAACTTCCGTGTCCGATGATACAAGGGATTTAGGGGTTAGCACTGATCTAGCTACTATACCTACGGTTGGTGATAATATGTGACTAATAAAAAGTGGAAAAGAACATAACTTTAATCATTATTTTGCAGCGAAGAAGGATTCCTTGATCTATTCTCTCTTATTGAATTCAACTTACACTTTTAATTACTTTGTTTAATTCTTTTGCTTTTTAAATATAAGAACCAATACCCCCCTTTTGTGACAATTTTACAACTAATAATCTCTTGCTCCTCGTGGGAACGATCTTGACTGCCCTATATTACTTGTTAATTAGGTAGTAAAATATTAATTAATTTGTTGTGGTTACGACACGCATCAAATTTTTGGCGCCGTTGCCGGGGAGCAGCGGATGATTTTAGCTGATTTTTCTTTTTCTTTTTCTTTTTGCTTTGTTAGATTCTATACCGTATCTAACTTAGTTTTGTGAACCTTATTTTAGGTGTTATATATTTGGTGAATGCTTAAAAAGGGAAGACCGAGTCCAATACGTCTTCGATCCGGCACTCAACTAAAGGATTTCATTCGAGCGGTTAATACTCCGCTTCCTCGTTCCACATCAAGTGAATTCACAGATTTGGACATAGAAGAAGCAATGAGTGATCGTACACTCAAGGACCTAGCTTCTCACAAGCTCGATACACAACAATGGTGTATCCAAACTAACTCAACTTTAGAGATCAAGTCGGGGTTGATTAGAGAATTACCAAAGTTTCATGGCATGGTGAATGAAGACCCAAACAAACATCTTATGGACTTCAATACCATAGTCATGGCCATGCTTTCACAGGATATTAATGCTGATGGAGCAAAGTTTAAAGCTTTTCCGTTCTCTTTGGCGGGCAATGCTAAGGAATGGTTGTACTATTTGCCTTCCGGAAGTATCACAACATGGAATGGGATGAAGAAAATTTTCCTTGAGAGATATTTTCCCGCATCGAAAGCTCCTCAAATTCGCAAGGAGATTTGTGGGATGAAACAACATGTGGGAGAGTCATTATATGAATGTTGGGATCGGTACAAGAGATTGGTGGCAAGTTGTCCGCACCATCAATTTAGTGACGCCATGATAATTTAATATTTCTATGAAGGTCTCCAAACAAGTGATAGATATCTTCTTGATGCCGCCGATGGTGGTGCACTAGTGAACAAGACGGTGGCCGAAGCTACCGAGTTGATTGAAAGTATGGCGGCAAACTCGCAATAATTCTATGCAAGAGGTGACTCAATGGTTAAGTTTGTGAATGAAGTTAGTGACTCGTCTTCACAATCCGATCAACGGTTAAACAACATAGAGAGGGTAGTGCAACGATTGGCCGCTGTAATTATTCCGGATGATGAAACCGAACAAGTAAATGCTTTATATCCAAATCAAAGGCTAAGGTATGATCCATACTCAAATACTTACAATCCCGGTTGTAAGGATCATCCCAACTTTAGTTATGCAAACAAGCAAGCTGCGGCTCCTAATCCATATGCGCAACAAGGTGGATTCCAACAATCACGTTTCCAACCTCAACAACACCAATTCCAACCACAACAAGTCAAGGAGCAAGATTCTTCGAATAATGACAAGTTTAATGTGATAATGCAAAGCATGCAAGGTCTCACTTCTATGTTACAACAAAACTAACAAAAGACCGATTCGACAAGCAAAGCTTTGGAACAAAGGACCGGTTCGGCAATCAAGGATTTACAAACTCAAATGGGACAATTGGCGACCGATATGAACTTAATGAAAGCTCAAACATCCACAAAACTTCCTTCACAACCATTTGTGAACCCAAGAGAGAATGTTAATGCGGTTACTTTATGAAGTGGAAGACAAGTAGAGAGTCCAAGTCATCATGAAGAATCTAGTGAAGAGGTAGTCAAAGAAGGATGCCAAGGTATGCTAATTTCATGAAGGAATTATGCACAAAGAAGGATAGGTTGCTTGATAATGAAATTACTAAAGTTGGCGAGAGTGCGACGGCTATGCTTTTGAAGAAGATGCCTACAAAGTGCACGGATCCCGGTGGTTTCACGGTGCCAATTACTATTGGTAAGAAAAGGTTTGAACATGCTTTACTTGATTTGGGAGCTTCCATTAGTGTGATGTCGGCAGATATATATGACTCCTTGAATCTTAGACCGTTGAAAGAGACAGGAGTTATTATCCAATTAGCAAACAAGTCTAACATATATCCAAAGGGACTTGTAGAAGACGTTCTAGTGCAAGTGAATGAGTTAATTTTTCCGGTGGATTTCTTTGTGGTGGATATGGACAACAATGAGAATCGTTCGTCTACTTCTCTACTTCTTGGGAGGCCATTTATGAAGACCGCAAAGACGAATATTGATGTTGATAAGGGTACACTTACTATGGAATTCGACAAGGAAGTAATACACTTCAACATATTCGAAGCCATGTGATACCCAAGTGATGTGCATTCCGCTTACTCCATTGATGTGGTTAGTTCATTAGCGAAACAAATGTGGAATTGAATCAAGAGGATGAACTTGATGTGGTGTTGCAAAAGAGCATTGAATTGGATGTCCACGACTTGCCTAACTTGGATGTTAAAATTTCCACAGAATTGGTGGAGACGTGTGGTACTTTGACGGAATTACAAGAAGCTAAGTGTAATTTTTCACATATTTATTTACCCTTGAATGATGAATTACTTGTACTATCTATTGTGAAGGCACCTAAACTAGAGTTGAAGCCACTTTCGGACCATTTGAAGTATGCGTTCTTGGGAGATGGATATGATCTTCCGGTGATTATTGCAAAGAACCTCACACCGGTACAAGAAGACCGTTTGCTTAGAGTCTTGAAAGAGCACAAAACGGCTATTGGGTGGACAATTGCGGACATCAAAGGCATTAGTCCATCCATGTGCATGCATAAGATTCTAATGGAAGAGAATGTGAAGCCGGTACGTGATGCTCAACGTAGTCTTAATCCTCCCATGATGGAGGTTGTGAATAAATAGATACTCAAATTGCTAAGTGCGGGGCTAATCTACCCAATCTCCAATAGCAAGTGGGTTAGTCTGGTATAAGTGGTACCAAAGAAGTCCGGTGTTACGGTTGTTCGAAATCAAGACGATGAACTTGTTCCTACAAGAGTTCAAACCGGTTGGAGAGTGTGCATTGACTATAGAAAGCTTAATTCCGCAACCCGAAAGGATCACTTTCCTTTACCTTTCATTGATCAAATGTTGGAGCGGTTAGCGGGGCATTTGTATTATTGTTTCTTGGACGGTTATTCGGGATACAACCAAATTGTGATTGCACCGGAGGACCAAGAGAAGACTACTTTCACTTGTCCGTTCGGAACGTTTGCATATAATCGGATGCCGTTTGGTCTTTGCAATGCACCGGCTACTTTCCAAAGATGCATGGTAAGTATATTCTCGGATTACGTGGAGCGCATCATTGAGGTATTTATGGACGACTTTAGTGTTTATGGAAATTCTTTTGATAGTTTTTTAGACAACCTTGAACTAGTTCTTAAACGATGCATAGACACAAACCTTGTCCTTAATTGGGAGAAATGTCATTTTATGGTAAACCATGGCATAGTACTTGGTCACATTGTGTCCTCTCAAGGGCTCGAAGTGGACAAGTCAAAGATAGATTTAATAAGAAACTTACAATATCCCACTTCGGTGAGGGAGATCCGTTCTTTTCTTGGACATGCAGGTTTCTATAGGCGGTTTATCAAGGATTTCTCCAAAATCTCCATGCCGATGTGCAAGTTACTACAAAAGGAGGTACCTTATGACTTCAACAAGGAATATAAGGATACTTTTGACAAATTGAAGGCAATATTGACAAGTGCGCCGATTATCAAGTCACCAGATTGGAATCTTCCATTTGAACTAATGTGTGATGCTAGTGATTATGCGGTTGGAGCCGTTTTGGGTCAAAGAGTAGACAAGTTGTCCCATGTTATCTATTATGCATCTAGGATCCTCAATGATGCACAAATCAACTATTCTACCACGGAAAAGGAGTTATTGGCTATAGTGTTTGCATTGGAAAAATTTCGATCATACTTGGTGGATACAAAGGTTATTGTGTATTCCGATCATGCCGCACTTAAATACTTACTAAAGAAGAAAGAAGCTAAGCCAATACTAATCTGGTGGATCCTATTACTACAAGAGTTCGACATAGAAATTCGAGATAATAAAGGTGTGGAGAATACCATTGTGGATCATCTTAGTAGACTTGTTATGTCTCACGAAGAACTTCCATTACAAGACCGCTTTCCGGATGAACAACTTTTCTCCTTGGAAGAATCTACACCTTGGTATGCGGATATAGTGAATTACTTGGTGACAAGAAAGGTACCTAGTACAATGTCCAACTTCCAAAAGATGAAACTTAAGAAGATACCGAAGCAATATGTGTGGGATGAACCATACTTATGGAAATATGGCGTTGATCAAATAATACGAAGGTGCGTACCTAACTCCGAATTTCAATCCATTCTTTCCTTTTGTCATACTTTTGCTTGTGGTGGCCACTTTGGTTCTAAACGTACCGCTCTCAAAGTTCTTGAAAGTGGATTTTATTGGCCCACCTTGTTTGAAGATTCATATGTTTTTTGTAAATCGTGTGATAGATGTCAAAGAACGGGCAATCTAGGTGCTCGAAATCAAATGCCACTCACACCAATTCTCGCCGTATAGATTTTTGATGTGTGGGGAATCGATTTTATGGGCCCTTTTGTCAATTCGAATGGAAATTTTTATATACTTCTTTCCGTAGATTATGTTTCAAAATGGGTGGAAGCTAGAGCCACCAAAAATAATGATTCTCAAGTTGTTTGTGATTTTGTAAGAGAAAACATATTCACTAGGCACGGCATACCAAGAGTGGTGATAAGCGATGGAGGCTCACATTTCAAGAAGTCTTTTCACGCTCTCCTCAAGAAGTACAACATAACACACAAGATTGGTACGCCATACCATCCACAAACTAGTGGACAAGCGGAAATCTCAAACGTGAGATCAAGTCCATTCTTGAGAAAACGGTGAATACGACAAGGAAAGATTGGAGATTTAAGCTTAATGATACACTTTAGGGGTATAGAACGGCGTACAAGACACCGATTGGTATGTCTCCATATCGGTTGGTTTATGGCAAAGCTTGTCATCTTCCGGTTGAACTTGAACATAAGGCTTATTGGGCGATAAAGAAATTCAACATGGAGTATGATGAAGCGGGGAAATAAAGAAAGTTACAACTAAATAAGCTAGAGGAGATACGTAATGATGCTTACGAGAGTGCCCGGATTTACAAGGAAAAGACCAAGCTTTTTCATGACAAGATGATTTCTCGGAAAAGTTTTGTTGTGGGGCAAAAGTCCTTTTATTTCATTCTCGCCTTAAACTATTTCCTGGAAAATTAAGGTCCCGTTGGATTGGACCATATGTTGTTACTAATGTTTTTCCTTATGGTGCAGTTGAAATTACTAGTCTTAGAGACAACTCGGTTTCCAAAGTCAACGGCCATAGATTGAAGCCATACTATGAGAATATCGCTTATGTGAATGTGGATGAACTACCATTTGAAGATTTGCTCCATCTGGAGGAGTAATGTGAAGCAAGAGCTAAGTCGGGCCGTCGACTTTAAAACAAGCGCTAAGTGGGAGGCAACCCACCGGTTTTGTATTTCTTATCCTTTTGTATTTTTATTTTATTTTCTTTGTGTTTCATTTGTTTATTTTTCTTGTTTCGTATCATATTAGGATTTCCCACCTTGACTTTACTTGGGCGATTCAATTACATTGAGGACAATGTAAGGTTTAAGTGTGGGGGAGTGACTAAGCATATATTTAAAAAAAAAAATTGCATAAAACTTTCAACTTTTAGAGATTTTAGAGTCACTAGCATACTTCTAGGTATGTTTACATAGAGAATTCTGACCGACATAATTGAACTTGGAAGTGTTAGGGGACTACGTTCGGATTTCTTATTTGTTAGAGTGTTAAATAATGGATTTAATCATGCCGGTGATGCAAATTAGGAGCAGAGAAGAATGCATTATTAGAGTTGATGATCATTCATTAGTGGAGACTACCCATTTTCATATCATGTGAGGCACCGACCAAAAATTCTTCCTTGACTAAAGAGCTTCTTTTGAGTGTGTGTCACCGTACGTTAATTCCGGGTAGAATGGTGAGCTACCCAACTTCGCACCAATTTTCAGCACTATTTTTGATCTCTTGAGTGCTAATTTTTGTCAATCATGAGGGTGACGTCTATGGATGAAAGCCTCCTTCTTGTAGTTCAATTTTTAGTTAGCACCATTCTCTCAACAACGGGTCCATAGAAACACCATAATCATCAACAACAAGGGAGCGACATCAAAATCTACAAGGAAAGTTGAAGACGTTCAAGGTTTACAAGCAACAATGGAACAAGGAAAAGAGCAAATTTCAAATCCAAGTAAAGCAACATACAATGAGAAGATTTTTACATATATGTTGAAGACTTACAATACAATGAGGTAATTCTATATACAAGTATGAAGACTAATTTACAAGAACGAAGAAAGTAAAAGGTGAGAATTATTGAAGTTTTTGATTTCGAGACGATACAAGTTGTGAAGAATCAAGCGGTAAAGTACTTTTCCACGGCCATGGTTGTTTTATTTTTCACTTTGATTTGTATTTTGTTTCTCTTGTCTAAATAAATAAATAAATAAATAAATATTTTTTTTTGAAAAATATGAGACAAGAGAAATATCTATTATTGTGTTTGTTTGTTTTTATTTAATAAGCCGTGGGGAAGGAAAATCTATAAGGAAGTTTCAAGCGACATGGATTTTAAGGAAAAAGGTTACAAATTGTCAAGGATTTATGAAGTTCAAGTGTTTATCATCAATATTTGAAGATGAAGACCAAGAAGATGGGAGCGGAAGACGTTTCTTTTGGATTCCGTGAGAGTGGTGTTATCATAATTGGCAATCGGATGTGAAGGTAAGTAAGTAATCTCATCCTCGATAATAGTGGTTGATTTCCTTTCCTAGAGATCGTTAGAAAAATGGTTTTTCAAAATGTTAAAAGATGTGGGTTATTCAAAATTCCGGAAGATGCCCTTCCCACCATTCAACGTGTTGCAGGAATTTTCTCTTCATTCCTACCTGCGCACATGTGAGACCCATAAAAAAGCTGTCTTTTTGAGTGAAATTATCATAAAACCCTTTTTGGTGAGGCAAAAGTCGAGGCGAAATGCTTATTGATCGTTTCTCAAACACGTGTTCTCTCATTATGGTGTGGTTATTTCTCACTCAACATTTAAGAATGAGAATATGTTCTTTAGTATTTCTAACTTCTTATTACTAGCATGCAGAAACTCTATGTTCTCATAACTCCTTGGATGCTTGTGACGCTAGAACGCTTTGCAGTTGTAAGTTTTAGTTTGATTTGCTCGAGGACTAGCAAAGTCTAAGTGTGGGGGAATTTGATAGGTGTAGAATACACCGTATTTACTATCCATAGAGTTTATGCTTTCTTTGCTATTTTTCTTGTAAATTATGTACATTACGCGTGTTTTTGAGTTATTAGGTACTCTAGAGTCGCATGGAGGAAAAGAAGGAGAAATCACCAAAATTGAGCATAAAGGGCAAATCTGTCATTTCAGGGGAGAACACTATCTGGAGCCCAGACAATATTAAGGGGAAACTATTTTGGAGGAGCACTAAAGCCAGACTAGCTGAGGATAAGGGGATACCAGCTGGGTGGTTCTTACACAGTTGGGTGGTTAAATCCATCCCAATGATTGACCTAACCCTATTTCGAGAGAAACAAAAACTCTCATTCGTTGTTTATCAGTTTCCCATGAAATTGAGAAACAAAGAAAAGCAGCGCAGCTGCTGTGATAACCAAGTCTCAGATCGAAAATTAGTTGAAGACAGTGATAAATTAAAGATGATGGTGAGTCTCTGCAATAGAATCAGAGAAGAACGGTGCTGAATCTCATGGGTTCGTCTTTCTCTAAGAAGAACAATTGTTTGACGCAAGATTCAGATGGAAATCGGGAGTCTGCTGGTTACGATCAAGGTTTGGGTGTTGTTGAAATGGAGGTATGGAAGATGGGTTCGAGTGATGCAATGAATTGAAGATGAAAGAAGAAATCAGATAGAGAATAAGTTAGGGTTTCTGCAATTGAAGGAATCGATACTGTGGTTTGAGATCGATCTAAAAATTGGAAGAAGGAGGAGCAGCTGATGATGCTGATGTTGAATCTCAGATGAATTGAGATGGTGGGTTTGATTCCAGTTCGACTCAGGTGACAGAGAAGGGTAAAAACAAGGTTTCTTCCATGAGAGATGGTGGCTGTTCTGGTGAGGGTTTGTGGTTGACAAGCAAATGAATAAATCCGAGAGATGGGATTTGTTTGACTCTGTCGAACGACCAAAATTGAGTTGTTGCTGCTAGTAATCAAATGGATTTTTGAGATTGAATCTGCGAACAGATTGAAGAACAAAGAGGAGTTGGTGCTGCAATTCAGTGGATTTGATTCATTGAAGATGATGCTGCTTTGTAGGGAACGATGGAGTGAATGAATAACTTGTTTAGATGTATGTTAGGTGTGCATGAACTGAAGAATAATGAGGCCTGAATTTGGCCGGGAATGTCCTGTAATTAAACAGAACTCGGCCGGTTTTTCACTCCGGCGAGTTGACTTAGTACCGGTGATGACCGATCCAGAACGAGTTCGAAGAGCCGATCCGACCCAGCGACTCAGCCAACTAAGCTCTGATTAAGACAGCTGATTGAGCTGACTCTCCCTTCCTTGACCTAGTCAACTAACAGAAGACCGTTATCTTGACCGTTAGTCCTAACGGTGGATTGACATAATATTCCGTCGACGGACAGAATTTTCAGGCGGGCGGTGACAGATTCCGGCCAAAAAACCAGTTTTCCGGCGAGCCAAAATTACAGGATTTTGTGTGGACTTCTATCATATGTGTGAATGTGAAGACTTAGAATTGGGAATTGGATGAAAACTATGAAGTTTTGGAGAATTGGACTTGAAATTGGAATATGGCTCAAATTGGGAAAGTGGTGTTCTTATGGAATGTGGAATCTTTTCCTACAAATATATGGAGAGTATTGAAGCCTATAAATAAAGGATCTCTCTACAACTTTATACACACATCTACTTTAGAGAAGGAGTTAAAGTGCACAAGGATTGGAGGAAGGAGCAACCATCATCTTTTCAATAAGTTTTTCTTTCTTCCTTAATTATTATTATTATTGTGTGAACTCCAAACTATGAGTAGCTAATTTTCTTATTGATTGAGGATGAATTCCTAACTCTTAATATATGATTTGAGTTTTGTTTCAATTCTATCTTGAAGTTTTTCATATGATTATCGATTGTTTTTGCTAATATTAATGTTTATGCTTGATTGATACGTCGTTTGGGTGGCAAACTAAATTGATTTGTTAATTGATCTAAAGCTAGTGAAATTTAGGGGATAAGTAATCGTTTCTTGACTATTTACATAAGTAGAAAACACAAGACCTTGCGGAGGGATTCCGTGGAGCAATTGTGTGTAAAAACAACGTTAGCAAGTGGACCTTGATATACTAGTCTAACTACTAATATCAACCTAATAAATTCATAAATCTTGATGCGTTTAAGTAAATTACATCTTGAGTGATCTACTACTAGGTGGTTTGGTAAATAGAATCCGGTAGTCGAGAAGCTCTGTCTCTGGTGATACAAGGGATTTAGGGGTTAGCACTGATCTAGCTGCTATACTTACGGTTGGTGATAATCTGTGACTAATAAAAATAGGAAAAGAACATAACTTTAATCATTGTTTTGCAGCGAAGAAGGATTTCTTTGCTACCATTTGGGTATCCCTTTGTTTGTTGAGAATGGGTCATGCTCTAGCTATAACAAGCCTATGGATATTTATGGGGATCATGCACTTCACTGTGCTAAGGATGTTGGGTATAAGTTTTGACACGACTTTGTGCGTGATATAGTTGCAGACATTTGTTACAAAGCTAGTGTACCTGCGCACAAGGAAGTTTCTCTTGGGATTATGACTGATGACGGAAAAGATATAAGACCAGCTGATATCCTCGTTCTTAACTGGGAAAATGGTAAGGATGTGTGCATAGATGTTACAGGGGTTTCTCCATTCACATGTGATGGCATTCGCTCTTTTGTTCCGGGCAAAGCCATTTCCAATGTTGTTGCTCGAAAACGCACTAAATATTTAGATAAGTGTGTTTCACTTGGATATGGTCTTGGTATTTTAGCTTTCTCTACCTTAGGAGAACTAGGTGAGGATACTCTATGTTTTTTTAAGCGTCTGAAGAACTGCTTAGTTAGTAATGATGCTAGTAGTGGTGTTGGTAATTTTATTTTTCATAGATTAGGTATCGCTATTCAAAAAGGTATTGGTTCCCAGCTTGTCGCTAGGTTGCCAACCAAAGGTATGTAATTCTCATAAGTACCATAATAACGAAATATACTTTTAATTACTTTGTTTAATTCTTTTGCTTTTTAAATATAAGAACCAATACCTCCCTTTTGTGACAATTTTACAACTAATAATCTCTTGCTCCTCGTGGGAACTATCTTGACTGCCCTATATTACTTGTTAATTAGGTAGTAAAATATTAATTAATTTGTTGTGGTTACGACACGCATCAATCCATGTCACCGCTTTGGAGATGCTTGGTTATGAATGATATGCATGAAGAAGTATTTATGAAGTTCTAGTTAAATATGAATACGTATTTAAGAAGTATTATGAAGTTCTAGTTAAATATGTAATGTAATTGTAATCGTGCATGAAGTATTTATGAAATTCTAGTTAAATATTACAAGAACTAATTAAATTGTCTACTTAATGAAAACGTACTTGATTGAAATATGGAGTATGAAATCTACTCTCCATTCTCATAAAATGCTCCATTTTCCTGAGGGTCATATTGGTCTTCATCGGTGTCCATGTCGGTTGTACCCTCATGAACCTCCGGCAAGGCATCATCCATCACTATACCCGGAACATCTCCATCTCTCAGACCATCTCCATGTCGTAGCCAAATGTGCGTAGTGAGTTCTTCGCGAAGTTCCGCCCAACGCGTCGGGTTGTACAATACTTGAGGAGGTAGCCTTACATTTCCTTGAATTGGCGGTTCAGGTTCTTGTCCCGTGATCTTCCCCCATTCCTCATCGTGATATTCCATTTCAACACATATATTGTGCATTATCAAGTACCCCCTCATAATTGCCTTCATATTCGATTTTTTATAATAACGACATGGTTTCAATATAATACCAAACTTAACTTTTAGACCACCAAATGCACGTTCAATGTCTTTCCGTTTTGCTTCTTGATGTCGATTGAAAAGACTTTCCGAATTGTTTGAGGCGGGTTTATATGCTTGCACAAGACAACCATACATAAGATATGCCCCATCTCATAGGTAGTACCCCGTACTGTAGTTTCTTCTATTGATTTGATAATAACAAGGAGGTGATACACCATTAAGTTCTCTATCGAACAAACCCGAAGAATGCAAGACATTACAATCATTATTCTGTCCACCCAACCCAAAATAGGCATGCCATATCCATCTATCATATGTAGCTACCGCCTGCATAACAATCATGTAATTGACTTACAACCCACGTGGGATCCTGCCTGATCCACAGGACATGCTCTCCATGCCCAATGAAAACAATCCACACTACCAAGCATCCCAGGAAACCCACGAGCTTCATTCTCTGCCAAAATCCTCTCAGTATCTTGAGCGGTAGGTTGACGCATGTATCGACCATTATAGATCCAAATAATTGCATCCATAAACTTCTTAGCATAAAAGTAGACAGTGCTAGATACCATTTTTGTGTAATCATCTAGAGAATCTGGTGCAATTCCTTTGACAAAATATTTCATCACGACAATCATTTTCATATATGGAGAATGACCAAGAATACCGCAAGCATCGGTTTTTTGACGAAAATCATGGTCAAAATCACAAACTTGCTATAAAATTCTCAGAAAAAGGGGACAAGGCAGAGCAAACCGACCTCTGAACTTTTTTTGGCCCATAAGTACACCTGAAGTTGAAGTATTGATGCATCATCCTTGCATCGGCATCTACACGGTTTCTGTGCACCACCTGACATTCCTTTACTTTATTTGGGGTGTGTTGATGTAGTCCTTGCCTCCTCTGTGATTCAAAAAGCGTAGCCATTGCTAGAACATTTAGCTTAGTATCATCTTCATCATCTGGAAGACGGAACAAAATTCTTCTCAACGCTCCTTGCATAATGTACCTAATATAACAAATTAAGACAATCCATTAAAAAAATAGAATGAAACCAAAATCCAAATAATTTCATAAACACTCCATTAAAAAGAAACCACAATCCATATGTTTTCATAAACACTCCAAAAAAAGAAACCACAATCCAAATAATTTCATAAACACTCCATAAAAAAGAAACCACAATCCAAATAATTTCATAAACACTCCATAAAAAAGAAATAAAAATCCATATGTTTTCATAAAATACTACAAGTAATTTCATTCAGTCAAAGTAGCGACGGGTTGGTTGGGTGAATTGAGTTTCATAAACCATGTTAGGTTCAATATCAAACATCAACGCATCGGTAAATTCATTTCCTTGGTTGATTGGTTGTTGTGAGGTAGTTGCTCCATCTCCATGACTAGGATGGTAACATCCTTGAGTTGAAGGCCATTGATTAAATGAACCACCCAATGTGAGATCTTCTTGATTGATTGGTTATGAGGAATATGCAGATGGTATTGAAGAAGAAGATCTTCTGGATGAGGAACATGAGCTTGAGGCATAAATGCGCCTTGACTCCCTTGGTACTACTTGATGAGCTCCACTGTAGAATTCATATTGTTGTGACATAAAACCGAAGCACTGATACTACAAGCATAAAATATATATGTTTAGTGATGCTGCATTCAAGAAACTTAAAATGAAAATGCAAACAAATGTGAATGAACTTACCATTGTCAAACCCATCGCAGAAAAGTTATACGGACAACGTTGCCTTGGAACTTCTACTCGCTCTTCAACACCAGCTGCATTGATGAATGGTAAAGTGAAATCTATCTCCGGCAACTGTGACTGGGGCTCCTTCTGTGTGCCATAAGTATAGGTATGTGGCATCATATTAGAAGGCGGATGACTAGGTAACAAATGGATAGGAACAGCTTGGCTACCCACTGATATCTCATCGGCATTATGCGAATGGTATGACTCAGTGATATAAGCTCCAACACTATGCGTCTTCCACCACCTGTTATATTGATCCTCAGTAACTGCCAAATAATGTTCGACGCATACACCTACAATCTCCCTGTCTCCAATTCTATCCAAATCTGGAGGATTTCTCCAATTCTATCCAAATCTCGGAGGATTTCACGGAACTACAATCACACCATCCGAGTGTTTCTTCATATCCTTTTGGCCTCCTCGCCTCTTCCTTGATTTAATGTTAGTATTCTTCTCCGGAATCGTTGATAAGAATTTTAATATTACCAAATATGTTGCGATGTTGATGATGACCCTAAAACTTATGCAGAGGCTATTAGTTCCAAATAACAACTAACTCTTTTGTAGTTTTTTCTCGGTCATAAAATACAACTCTCACAAGTTAATTATTCATCAAATGGATGTCAAACCGCCTTCCTAAATGGAGATTTGGAAGAAGAGATATATATGGATAACATTTGGTTTTGTGGTGAATGATGCGTATAAATGCAAAGCATATTCATAATTTTCTCCTCGGAATACTCACTACCTAGCCATGGTTGCCAAATACATAATGCTATGTTTTGAAAAAGATAAACAAGGTTCAATGTGGGTGGTTCTAGTGTCAATTTGTGCTCTTGTAGTGGACACTGAGTGTTTCTTCATATCCTTTTGGCCTCCTCTTTGGCCTCTCTTCCTTGATTTAATGTTAGTATTCTTGAAGAGAATAACCTTAGGGAAAAGATCATGGTGTTCTCCGGATGGTTTCTGACAAAGCAAAGGTATCATGTTGCGGAAGTAATAATAGTACCAATACTCAAGTACCATAACCATGCCAGATAAATCCTTCCCATTCTCTGACCATCCATCAAGAAACTTATATGTATTACCTAAGGAAGCTAAACCCCAGTCATATTCCCCAACTTTATCCAAATTATCCAGTAATAAAATCCAGCGTTTATCTACTCTTCCATTAGAACCCGCAATAAGAAAATGACCAAAACACCAAAAAAAAGAATGCTCTTGTCAATACATCTGCACATTCAACATTGTTGGTGTTTTCTCTACTTTTAACGTAGGTTCTCAAGATACCCCGGGATATTACATTAATCTTATTGTTCCAGTTATCAAGTTCTTTGATATCTTGAAAGTACAAATCATCTAAACCAGGAATTGTTAGATCACCCAGTACCAGCATAACTACTTGATTTTTATAGGGTCACCAATGGGAATTCCAGTTAACATATACCAATCTAAAGGAAGGATGCCAAGCTCAAATTCTCTAAAATGGAAGCTCTTGGTTTTTTTCCGCCATCTCTCAGCTATGGCTTCAACTAAACCTCTATCCGCATTAGAAAAGTTAAACTCAAAGACAGCAGAAAATCCACAATTATCACATTATCTTTGCGCTATCGGATTATCTTTTACTACAATTTTGTACAACGTTTCAACCTCATTAAAACTGCCTCTAAAGTTTATAGTTCGACTATCACTCAAATTATTAGATACATATCTATCTTCCTTTGCCGAAACTATTTCCAAAGCATCTAAATGGTCTTCCATATTCATACCGCAACCTTCCATATCCATACTACAATCAATAACAAAAGAAAAAAAAGAATCAACCACATTTTATCATTTTCATCATAATCATACAAATTCACAATTTTATCAACCACATTTTATCATTTCATCATAACCACATTTTATCATTTTCATCATAATCTTAAAAATACTAATTAAGCAACATGATCTTCAAAGAAACAATACAACCCCCAAATCAGATTCAACAAAAATTAAGCAAATTAACAACATTGTGGTTTAAGAATCAAAACAAATTTCAATATCAAATTTCATTCACAAAGTTCACCAATATCAAATTTCATTCAAATAAATCCAAATTAAATCACACAATACTAGCAATATCATCTAAATCATCTAAATGACAAATAACAATCATCTAATCATATCAATGTCATCAAAAAATCATGATAATCGGAAAAAAAAAAAACCTAAAGTTTCAAATTCTTACCCAAATCAATTTTGTAGACGGTTTCGCTCCAAACAACTCTCAAATGATTCCAATAGTTATGATGTTGAAACCCTTCCAAGGATTTGGGATGAAACTCCTGATCTACCACATGATAATCCGACCGTTTTGGGGAGAAAAAAAAATAAAATGGGAAGAAGAAGAAGATCGATCTTCTGTGGAGTTATCGATTTTTTAATCGCGGAATGGTGCAGCGCGTTGCGCGGAATGATTCTACGCATTGACTTTGTTGACTGGTCAAGCGCGGGATTGTTCCGCGAAAGGTAGTTGCATGGAATGGTTCAGCTCAATGCGATGTTTTGATTCAGCGACTAGCATGCTAGACTAGCACTCCCATAAGACTTAGGTGATTTTGCTGGCTGACGTGGACTGCTAATCTAGGTGCTAGATTAGCACCCCATAAGACTTAGTCTCAAAGCCCATTAAAAATTACCAAGTAGGTGCATTATAAAGGAACCCACAATTTGGGGATATGAGAATTAATTGGGGGATATGAATTACTTCCCCCAACCCATGGTGTGTGCTAAGGGGTGACTTTTGGTTATGAATATACTAAAATACCCTTCCCTCAAAATAAAAATTAAAATTAAAATTAAAAAACAAAATCATATCCCCCATTTCCATCTCCACTTCTTATTAATCTTATTTAGGGGTAGAGCTTTGAAACCCAAATATTCTTCATTCCCTTTCAAATTCTAAACTCTCCCCACTCTATATCAAATTCTCTTCACCTCACTTTGGAAACTAATTTTTTTTTTTATTCGGAAGTGATGAAGATCATGCTGAAAGTGATGATGACCATGCCGGAATTGATGAAGACCATGCCGGTACCGTATTCCGGCATGGTCTTCGTCACTTCCATTTTGAATTTTTCCTGCCTTTAAAAAGCTTGGTGCCGGCATGGTCAGTTGATATGAAGACCATGCCGGTATTGTTTTCCGGCATAGTCTTCATATTTATTTCCTATGCCAGAAAACAATACCGGCATGGTCTTCATATCAATTGACCATGCCGGCACTAAGCTTTTTAATGCCAGGAAAAATTCAAAATGGAAGTGACGAAGACCATGCCGGAATTGATGAAGACCATATGCCGGAACACTCAGACGGCATGCCCGATAATTTCCTATCAATGCCGGTAGTCAAGTGAAAAAAAAATCAACATTCCGGGATACTTTTCATTCTCGCTCAAGATAGGTATTTAAGCAAAATACTATGCGGAACAAAAACCTAAGACGCTCAAAAAACTATTACCATGCCTAAGACTGTTCAAAACCCGAAAAAAATCAACATTCGGAAGATCAAAACAGGAAAAAAATCGTAACGAGAGAGCTACGCCCCCGAACCCGGGATAGTGGCAAACAATTTATGAACATTTCCAACAATTGCGGCATGAGTTTTTGGTTGAATACCATGCCTACACCAAGCTTTTTTTTCTTGCAACAATGGTGGATTCAAAGAAAAAAAATCAATTTTTCAACCTCTTATTATCAATTAATTCTCTCATCACAATCATCTTCCCATTTTCAAAAAAGAAATTCCTCTCAAATATTTTTTCCCTCCTTCTACTCTCACCCAAACACAAATAAAAATACACACTAATTTATCCCCCAAATACTTAACATTTTACTAATTATACTTAATCACTAATCCTAATTAGTGGAGGCTAGATTAGAAATTAAAAAAATAATTACATTGGGGTCATCCAGAATTGCTATTGGGCACCTATTTTGTCCCGTAACTATATCCCCGATTAATTCCTATATCCCCCGTTGTGGGTTCTTATAAAGCCTAAACAACATTACATCATTCTCAAGATTTTTTTCCTTCATTTCTTCTCATCAAAAACCCTAGTTGTGAGATAAGGAGTAAAAATCATGGGGATTATATCTTGGTTAACAGGGAAAGAAGCAGCTCCAGTGACGAAAACGAAAGAGAGTGGAGATGTGAAACCTGTTGAGAAAGTCTCAGAGATATCAGAAATGAATGGAGCTATGGAAGTACCTCGGCCAGCTGATGTAACTGTTTTTGAATTTGGGTCTGCTGCTGTTTCTGCCGATAAGGTAACATTAGCTGGATATTGCACTGTTTCTGAAGAACTTGAACCTTGTCGTTGGGAAATTTTGCCTGGAACTACCTCTGAAGCTCCACAATTTCGGGTAGTTTTCTGATAAATTTTGTAAAATAAAAATGGGGAAGATATATAATGCAAAAAAATCCCTTGATGTTTAGCTCTGTTTGACGGTTAATGTTGTGGGTTTTGTTTCTTATGTTGAATGCTTAACTTTCAGAAAGGATTGAAACTTCTAATGAAATTGAGTTTGTTAAAGATTGTTGCATCTGGGGTGTTACTGTTATTTGTTTTTCTTTTATATTTTTGCTTATATTATTGGCTGCTGCTGGTAGTTACTAGGTAGTGATATGCGGATAAGTAGTTGGTTATTGTTTGGTTTATTGCTGGATTGATTTATGTTTTAATTAAGGCTGCATCTGTTTGTTGACTGTTCTGTAATGTTAATGGTGTGAAATTTTTATGGGTTGCTATTAGTTTATTTGTCTGTGATAATTTATATCGAAATGGAAAGAATTAGGGGGTAATGAGGTTGTCATAGTGAGTTCTAGTTTCTGAGACATTTTTGGTGAAGAGAGGCGATAAACAAAAATAGCACTGATAATTGGTGCGGGAAATAAGTGAGGAGACGGTAAGAACCCCGTTTTAGATGTCAGTAATTTTAGGGAGGAGAGTTTTTACCTGTAGTCTTGTTAGTACAGATGAAGTAATTTTCATCTTTTAAAGTTGAATTATTAACATCCTCCAACCTGCTGTTATGCCTCTTAATCACCAACATTTATGGAGGTTTAGGCCGGATTCATGACCTATTTTTGGATAGAGCTTACTTTTTGTTTAAGCATGAATGTTACCAAATTGCACTATGTCAAAACAGGTATGTGGGTCGGTATCGACCTACCATAAAGCTAAATGTAGTTTGCTCTCCTTTTGACAAACTTCAAATACAAATATCTCCATAATTAGATCCTAGATTTTTTGTGAAGTGGTATAGGGCTTGTATAGATATGAACTGCAGCAAAAATCTTATGCCAGAACCAAAATTACGACTGCATCACTTGCCTCTATTATAGGAAAAAGCTCCAACGTGACACTTCGCAGGAAATTGATCTTAAGCTACTTCAGCTTAGAAAGTTAGAAGTAGATTCTATATTAGAGGCATTTTGCGGATAGATTTGATATTTTTGGAAGAGCTTCAAGGCTCATTCTTGCTGTGTTGAAGATGTTTTTGTACGTTGTACATTTGACTTGGGCAGAAATTCTTTTGTTATGAAATCATATACTCACAGGTAATTCTTGTTGGTGAAATTGTTAAAAATCATATTGTTGTCATCTATTTTGCACTCCGCAGTTCTGTGAATTTCTGTTTTGGCAATCTGTTTGGTTGTACTTTCAGCTGGCATCCAAAATTTCAATCATTTATTTTCTTTCCTAAGATCGCTGGATTTGATAAAAGGTTTAATGTCATGATTTTAGATGGAAAAGCTGAGGTTCCTTCCATGCAAAAGATTCCAACCATTTCATTAGTTCTAAGTTCTAGTTACCTCTGCAACTCAGTGTTATTTCAACTGCACTACAGTATGTATCTGCCAACGTGAACTACACTCTGCTTATTTTTGCACTAAATGTCCTGTATTACTTGTACAGCTAAGCACAGTGATCAGTAATTGTGATTGTTACATGCCATATTCAGTTGATCTGATTATGTGTCTGACACATTGTCTCTTCGGTTTTTTCTGTCTCTGTTCTGCCCCTGTAGTGCTTGTGTTTTAATTGCACGCTTAAAGAGAAGTGAAGATATCCCTCCTATGTGCCTATGTATCCATATCATTTCTTCTTTCTGTTTTACACATATATATATCTGTTACCAGAGTATACTTGCAAGTAAGCGGTGCTATGATTTTTCAATTTGACCTGCAAGTGCACCAATGATGTAAAAACTGTAGATGTTTAAGAATCTGTATAATATGCATGTCACTGAAATAAACAATGTAATTATGCTGTCCAGGCTAAAATGGTTTACAGACTTTTGGTACCATGTGAGCTCCCTGAGACATCATTGACCATCATTATTGGTTGTTGTCAACCTTTAGGCCTCGACCCTTTTTGGACCATCCTACAAAAGTTTGATTTTTTTTTGAAAATCAGAGATGAGACTCATTTGAAATAAAAAGCAGTACAATAGGATTGCTTTTCATAAATGTCAATGGATTGTTTACTGTTTGCACAAGAGTAGAGATTAAAAACGTTTGCTTTCTTTTGAAATAATGCTTTTTCGGCATCTTGGTGGGTTGAGGAAAAAAAACTCAAAAACAAAAACAAAAGTAATAGTCCACATCAGTCCATAATGGGAAATCACTGGAACTCTACGGGTTTTGATGTTACAACAATGAACTATTATTTCTTGCCGTTGCATTGCATGTTGACAAACTCTTCTGTATTGGGAGTTGTCATTTCTTACATGAGCTGTTGCAAGTCGTGGGCTCTTTGGAAATTGACAGTGTTACTGAGCTAATAACTGTGTACCTATGGTCACTAGCTAGCAGGGATGTCGCCGGCAGTGAAGGCAACATTTGCAACTACATGATGAGGTACTTCTTGCAGGGTTGCTAGTACGTACGTCTGATTAACTTTATCAGTCATCACTGGTTGTTTGCTTCGAATTTCTTGGGCATTATAGGGACGAAAGTTTTTTGTTTTTCTTTTCTTAATTTGCAAATAGAGATATTAGATTAGACCATAATATTGTACTCCTGAAGGCCAGGTACATAATCAGCACCCTCAGTGGATGGAAGTGGCTTCCGTGGGTGGCTTTTTGTTGCAAATCAAATGTGGAGTCATTACATATCAAATTAAAGACGGTAGTAATTTGATTTCGTTCTCCAATTATAAATAATAACATTGCTTTGCATATTGTGAAGTACACGATCATAGGATATATTGCTTTAATAAGGGAAACTTTTGACCCATGTTTGGCAGTTCAGTGCATTTTAGTATCACTTTTAGCTTTTGTCGTCCACCGAAAGTCTTGATTCCGTAAAGACTTAAAAGAGTATAAACTCATTTCCCCTCGTTGAGACTTTGTTTTGCCACCTTTCCTTTATGAGTTGATCATATCGATTCCTTCTTTCAGAAAAAAAATATTGATATTCCATCCGCTTCAATTATAATGTTCATATGCTGTATGTTTGTAGATATCAACTCAAGCATGTTCGGAATTATCCCCTGTAGTGCTCTTCGGGATTCTTATCTCCAAAAATATATCGTCGATGATGTACGCTTCTATATTCCTCCAATCAGCATTTTCTGGTAGCTCAAGCCTCCGAGCATACCCTGATTCCCACCAGTGTCCGCTTCTCCAATCCTTTGCATCTGATTCCTTCCGTTGCTTCCATTGTCCACTGACCTCCAGTACATTTCCGTTCTCCACTGACACTTGAACATTATGTTTTCCCTGTCCTGTTTACACGAAATTCTAACAAAGTAAACTTCATGGAGTGTCATGTTATCTTTTCTGTTTTTTTCCTGTAAGATGTATATTCATGGCCTAATTACGTGTTAGCCATCAAGTTATAGGCGATCTTAGGAACTCATCAATCCAGAAAAGAGTAAATAACAGTTTTTCCCTGTTTAATTTGAATTTGAACAAGCATGGAATTCCAGGAGAAACGATTTGATGCCTACAAAAGTAAGGAAGAGGCTTACCTGGTAGTTCTGCTTTCACCACAAATTCCTCATCTGTCTCAGACCAATCAACAGTGCTCTGGTGAGACTCGCGCAGACTCGATAACAAAACATCTGAATCAAACTCCCACAGAGGGAAAGCATCAGATGGGTCGAAGAATTTCCCGAACAGCAAAGGACTAAACAATGACCCTACACCGAAAACTGTGCTGACATTAGGATTTCCCTTAGAGATGAAGTTATCAAATATTTCTTCCCTTAGTGGCACAGACCATTTTTGAGGAAGTCGATCCTCTGATCGAACCTCAAGTTGTTTCCTGCAAGACATTAGTTCGTGAGGAAGTTGATAGTTTAGTGTATTCTGCTTAAGAAGAATTGAACTTTTATGCTTTTTATAGTGCGAGGCCAGCCTTTAAGAAAAGCAGTGGACAAATTCCTTTGGAATCATTTCATATAAGATAGATAAAGCAGAAAGAATATTTCTTTTTCTGAAGCTGCCTTAATGGTAAGTTGAAGCATTTCGCGCTGCAAGTTAAGCGCCTTTCTTTTGCCACGTAGCGCTATTATGGGTTGAAGTTTGTCAGTGTAAAGGGGAAATTATGCTCAGATCAGAAGAAAAAAAAGTAGGAAGAAAGTGTTTTGAGCTTCTCTAATAGAATGTGGTTGAGGATAAATATCTAAATCCACGTAGGACACACATTAATTTTTTTTAAAAATCTTCTCCAACCCTGACTTCTTCAATGAATGTGGAGTGACGTGGCTTAATTTTGAGAAGATATTATCAAGGTGAATGTCTAAAACTAGACACTTAAGAAAATAAGTTATTTTTATGTTAGTAATAAAAATAAGTTATTTTTATTTAGGTTGTTATCTTAGTCATTTTTATGTTAGTGAAATAAGTTATAAAATAAAAATAGAATGGTTGTTAACAAATGACAATTAAGAAACAAAACATTAAGATTGATTTGGGTTGGAGATGAATTTTTTTAGTTCCCAATATTTAGGAATTTATATGTTATATAAGGAAATTTTTACCAAGAGAAAGTCAAGACAATGTTGACATATATGAAATATAAGCACATCAACCATTGGAGAAGCTCTTAGTACATACGCGTCATGATTATGGGCTGAAGTTTGTCACTTTCACGGAAACTTGCATTCTCTGATATATATATATATTCCCGAAAAAGAGATTAACATAAGATCGAACACCGATTTAGAAAATCGGAAACCTTACCGATATTCTTTAAGATCACAAAATGTTCATACAAGTTATAGTATCTCCACCAATTATTGCCTAGTAAGTCAATTCTTTCGGAATTAAACACAGTTTCAGAAGATCTTTCTCTCGCAAAGGAGAGGACCAATCATTTTGGGCTAAACTGGTTTTGAAAGTAAAATCAGTATGTGTGAAAGCACAAGGCAACGACTGGATCAAATCCAACCCGATATTCATCAAAACATGCAAATAACATGAACTGAAGTTTTTAAGTTTAGATTGCCTAATGCAATCAAGGTAACATTGACCCAACTAACAGTAACCAAAATGTAACCAAAGGGTCTCAAATAGTAACCAAAATGTCTCAAATAGTAACCATGGTAATCTGAATCGGTCTTTAAGTGTCTGTAACAGAAAGAATATGGCTGACTCGTCTTTGGAGATGCGGTAACAATTATAACAGAACTTGATGTTGATCTTGATGGGATTGTTGTTGTCTTAACCTTCATTACTAAACCTAAAACAAATAAATCTAAAGTAAGAAAAACTAAAACTAAAATAGGACTGCTTAGGTTCATATGATATGATTGAACAACTAACATAATAATTGTTGCTTGGGGTAGAATATAGATTGTTGTCATGCTCTTAATAATTCTCGCATTAATCATACCTCCTGGTCGAATTGATACTTTACCGGACAGGAGACGAAGTGCCCGCTGGATAAAAATCCGGAGTTCTCACCAAAAAAGGCGTCAGAGCAATAATAATTGGCGAAGAAAATCAGCTCCACGCTTAGAGCAAGAGTCGAAAAGAAAGCGACCCAAATACAAGAACCTCATCACTGAGACTATCACAACCCACACATTAGAAATAATATTGTCAAACCAAAAGTTAAAACCAACCCTAATAACCAATAAAAAATCAAATCTATAAATTACTAGATTGCTAAAACAAGCAAGAATAACATCTACTTCACATAGACTTAAACCAGACAGAGATAAAAATCTATCACCACCATAAACAACGGGAAACAAATAAGGTGGAGATGATGCCGAATCAAGGTCTGTTGGAGTTGCTTCGTTTTCTTCATAACTTAGGATCGAAAATGATTGTATGTTGTGCTTTCTTCCCTGTGAAAGATCACAGACAATACCTGCTAGATCATCCACATATTGATGGATATAAACCATAGAAACTCCACAAGAATAATACCATTGATGAAGATGAAACAGTAATCATTTTTTTTATAGAAATTACAGTGAACTGTAGATCAGGTTGAAATAGAGATGATTATGGTGTTTGATCTGCTCAGATCAACTTTAATGGAGCCGATCTAAGCAGAAAGAATTCAAGCAGGTGGTTTTTCATCGGGAAAGGTTTGAGGAGAGAAAAGTCTGATCTAATACATGGGTGCACAAGACAACAAAACCCTATCACTTTTTTATTGGCGAAGGAATTAGACCTTATTTATTTACTCCTGAATAAAATTTAGTGTGATCATACCGTTAACATATGTTGCTTCTTCCTCTCAATTTCTTTCTCTCTTCTCTCTCACTTCTAAAAAACTAGAGGAAAAACCATCAATTTCCTCTTATCCCTTTGCTCAAATCTAGTCTATCAGGGGCTAGATCAACAAAGCTTTTTTATTTTCAGTTTAATTAGATACGGTTGATTTCGTTTTAAGAGCTATTTTATCTTCACTATTAGGGTGATTTTATCTTCACTATTAGGGTGATTCTTTCTAACGATTTTTTCATGTTTGGTTTTCTTGACGAAAGTACATCGACGATTCAGCACGAGCGAAGATCAAGTTATTCTTCATCAAAAAAATAGATCTAGGACTTCGAGTTAGTCGTTGAACATGAAGAATTTTTGGACAGATTACTCCTCTGTCATAGGAGCATTTATTTTCCAAGAAGAAAATCGATCAAAGTGGTCGAATTATAATCTCAAGTACCATTTTTTGTCCAATATCAAAGTACAAGATATAGGTACTATCAAGGTAGATCGCTCTATATCTTAGCGATTTATTTTCTTTTGTTGCTTTCTTTGTATTTGTTTCGTGTTATGATATACTTGTTTTTCTTTAAAACCATCATGTAAACGTATTTTGTGGAATGAAATACTTATGGTTTGATGATCAAAAAAAAAAAAACATAAATAAGGGATAAGAGGTGGTTCTTCACTAGTTCCACCATTTAGTTAAATCAAAAGAGATTGCATATTGACATAGGTCATGCGCAATTGAGTTAATGCACCTAGGAACAATAACAAATTGAATATCAATAAAGTCCTTGATGCTATCATGTATCGAAAATACGATAGTTTTAATTTCTCCAGGGAATATATTTTTGTTCAACCATTCATTGGGTATTGAATTGGACTACCGTTTCCTTCCACTATGATCTTTGAAAGTTAACATTTTCAAGGCAACAAAATACAAATCTACACGCCTAAGCCTCTGTAATTATATGTGTTGTTGCAGAAAGGAAAATAGTACCACTCCTCGTATGGTTTCTTGTTGAATCTACGATGATAAACACTTGCAGTTGTGAAGCACCTCTTCCATTGTCAAAAGTTGCATCAACATACATTTTAATGGATTGAGTTGGTAGTCTTTTCCATATAAGTATTTCTAACATATTCTATTGAACATCTTCGGTAGTCTCCACATTTTTAGTTGCAAAGTTATATGCATGTTGATCAACAAAATATTTAAAGACTTGTAAACCCCGTTATAAGCAAGAATTAGTAGTGAACTATGAGTTTCTAAAAACTTCTCATTCCACAAATTCCACAAGATGCAAGCCCCAAAATTAGGATTAACACATCACTAAGATTTAACCAATACTATATAATAATACTTGTCTCTTCATATTGTAGCGGTAATTGGATTAATTGAGAAGCTTCGAAAACTTCCACTGAGAAAGAGCGGTTAAAAAACAAATGCATTTTTTTTTAATTCCATAAAATGAAAATTGATTTCCCACATTATTGTTAAACCTCAAAATATTTTTATATACTCTAAGCCCATTATATATTATTTTCCAAATAAAGGTTTGTATCTTTTTGTAAAACATCTATCTTCTTCCAAATTTTACTCTATAGAAACTTCGCCAAAGTAGAACTACATGGTATTGCATCATGCAAATATTTGTAAATTGATTATTTTGAGAATTTTTTTGATTCCACCTTCATCCAAATAAGTTTATCCGTCACATCTTCATCCTTGGTAAGTGGATACTGCATCAAGCGTCCACTCCTTTATGATAAAAATAAGATTTCCAGTAATTTCACATTCCCCAACCCCTAAGCCTGAATAATAATTTCAAATACATATTTGACTTCAACCAGTATATCCTGCATGTTTGTTGCTTTAAATCCCCAAATACTAAGAACCCAAGTTTTGTTCCATATAAATATAAACTTACCATATACAACCATCCAACAATGATTATTTTTTAGACTTTTACTGACATCATGCTTCTCCAAGTAAACAAAATTCCACACTTAGCATTACGATCCCACAAATAACAAATTTTAAGATGTTTGGATGAAATCAGTTTTTCCTACATAGAACCTATGTTTGTTAGAAATTTGAAAAGATGAGGGTACCCAAATACACCATAATCTTTTTGTTTCAACCTATAAGTCCTCTTACCAAGTGTGATCGTTTATGGACAAAGTCGATACAATACAACAACTTCGGTATTCACACTTTGGGTGATCGTCTATGGATACGAGATCGAGACAATACGACAAACAAAGTGTGATACTTTATAATAGGTTCGGTAATAACCAAACTCTATAGGATCACTATCAAGTATAATGGAGTTAACGTAAAGTGCAATTTACTTTAATTATAATAAAATAATTATAATGCGGAAAAGTGAAACTTCAAATGCAGAAAAACTCCGGGACTTAGTCCAGTTTTGAATACTCTCCGAATTAAGCCACTATACAAAATCTAAACCAACTTTGTATAGTTGATACCAAGCAGACTACCCCTAGCTACTTAGTTTCCTTAGTATCCCTGCACCTTCGACTTCTAGAGTCACGCACGTGAATATCAAGTCCTTTGGATCGTATTCCAAACAACAAATGAAGAATCAGTTTAGTAACCACTCTAATCAATCTTTGCTAAAGATATAAATGAATTGTTGACAAAGGCTCTTCTGTTTAATCTAATAAACTTATTTGTTTAGATCAATCTAACTTTAGCTACCTAAATATTCAAGTATAGATTCACACTCAATCAAAATAAATCTCAAAGAGATATATTGAGAATGTCGATCTCACGCAACTAATCAATCGAATAAATTCGATTCTAGTTGGATCCCAGCCGGTCAAGGTTTGTGCACACAATTCACGAGATACTAAAACCAATAAGAAATCCTCTTTAATCTTCAATAACCTGCACAACACCACTTGAATCTCTTATGATAAATCACACACAAAATGGAGTCTGTTAACAATTGATTATCACAAGATGTCTTTAGATCTAACAACAGTTCTGAAATATCCCATCGATACTTCGATCTAGTTTGAGTGAATCTAATATCAGAAGAGAATATTCTCAAGAATAAACAAACTAGGTGCAATCAAAGTTTCAATAACCGTTAGTCAATCAAATCAATCGAAAACTAATAACACTGTAATTATCTAGTTTCCCATCAACGGTACTCGTAGAGCTACTTGATCCCACATAAGTCTTTAAACGAGCGGTCATAAGAGATTTCACCTAATTAGGATACTTTACTCTCCGAATAGACTGCTCCACCAGAAACAACAAGAAATGAAGTTTTCCTGGCTCTTAGGATAGTTTGCTAGAAATGCAAACTTGGGTAGTTATAGACCAAGGATGTTTGGACATCAAGGAATTTCCAAAATCGAAAATATTCTCAAGATATGCAATGAATGGAAAAATTCAGTTTTCATAATTTTAATAAATGCTTGTCCAATATTTCCGAAATATCTCAATATAAAATCTCCAATTAGTAAATACACATTACTAATTTTTATTCTTTAGAGATATGCATTTAATTGCTGGTAATTAAAGCATATAAAACCAAAAACCTTAATTAAAAGATTCTCAATTTATCTCACCACAGGATCTCCTTGGGTACTAAGGAATATCTTTGAACAATAAATGATAAGAGTTATTGTACGTGTTCAAAGTATGTTAACATCTTTTCACTGCAAATCCTTATTTCATATTTACATGGATTTGCATTCTTGGAATCGGTTATACCACACTTTCAAACAAGTTTAGAATTGGTTCACCTGTTTTCCAAGACTACTATGTGATTGATCAAATACCAAATCACATACATGAGTTCAATCGGTTCTACCAATCACTAAGATCGATTATACCTAATTATGGAAATACTTGTGGTCAGTCACACCAGTCACTAGGATCAGTTACAAGGATCGGTTCCATCTACACATGGTATTACTTGTGATTGGTCACACCAGTTACCAGGACCAGTTACACCAATTACAAGGATCGGTTACACATACTCATGACCGGTCAAACTATTAGAGCATTGCTCGGCCGAACTCGCATGCGTTGATATCTCAAGCATGTTTTTCAATGTTAGTGATCAAAACTAATGTCTTTATTTCTAGTCTACTTATAACTTAGTCTCGGTCTACGAAAGTTGAGTATAGTTGAGCTCCAGACTCCATGGCGATTATCTTACAAAGATGAAGAACTACTCAAGGAACCAGTGGAACTTCATCGACTAAAAGGTATGTGGAGACTTCAACTCATCTATCACTCAAAAGTCTACTCTATCTCCTACTCTTAAGACAAAAGTCGTATAAGTATGATAGTTTTCATACATACACATTTGCTATTTCGAGCCGAATTTACTCGCCTATATTTTTCTCGAAATATGTGTTGGTAATCTTTCGCTTTAACCATTTTTATCTTTACCCGTGACGAAAGTTATGATAACGTTTCAATCTTGAAAATAACTTTGATGACGATAGTCGTGAATAACGATTGTTATAACATTATAAAAGAATGTTTCAATGATTGAAATGTAGAGTTGAGATTACCACCTATGGATATAAGCATACAGTGTGTTCGCACATTAGTGTATAAGTGATGTTATCTCAATAATGTTGTAGTAAATAGGTTCATTGAGACTTGTGAAAGCAATAGATTTTAGACTTAATAAAACTTAAAAGTAAAGAAAACTTAGATCAAAATTGATTTCAAGATATGAGAAAATAACCAAGACACTGATTCCGCTATTACACATGAATGAATGATGGTAAATAACCCGAAACTCTAATTATATTTAAGTCCCTTATTTTCTTAACTCACAAATAATCAGGCAAATTCTCAAAAATTAATTGTACCCCTAAGCATAGATTATCTAAACAAAGTATAACCTATCTAATTGAATCACAACTAATGAAGAAAATTATGCAAACAATTAAAAACTCTGCAAAAGCAGTAATTGAGTGGATTATAAATTATAAATTAGAGAAAATAAAATAATTACCAATTATTTATGCGTAAATAGCTTCCTTACTTCCTTGGTTGTGAGAGAATTAGCTCATTATCATGTTGGAAACACGCTCAAAAATCATTATTATTGCTCAAAAATGGTTTACAAATGATGAAAAGGGAGAAAATGATGAAAATCGGGTGTTTGCAACGTTTATAATTGTTGCAAACACAGTTACAGGAAACGATAAAGATGAAATGTTGTTGTTACTGTAACTCTGAGACCCACGCCTCTGTGTCGTTCTCACTGTTGAAAAAAAAAACGACAGTCTTGGATGGTCTGTTCTTCGTGTTCTTCAGATATGCAGCAGCAGAAAAGAATTTTCCTGCAACTTGATTTTTCGACTCTGTGGTTCTCCGTCTCTCTCCCAAACTCTCTGTAATACCCCTAAGACATCTAAACACCTCTTTTATATCCAACATCCCATCCATAGCTCTGCAATTAATCGAGTACATGCAAAATATTTTCCCTTTACCCTCACGGGAATTACCGAGATTTCCTTTCTTTTTCTTCTCTTCACGGGTTTGCTGGTGTCGACACACTTCCGACATGATGAGATCTCGTTTATTTAGAGTAAGACTTGGTAAATTCACACGCCATCCTCCGTTGATAACACAGTAAGCACGGGAAAACATATTTCCAAACCCGCTTTACTTGTGTACCCTGTTCCACGTATTCTTCCCTTTTCCTCGAGTCCAACTGAATTACCAGCTCCGGATGTCTTTAACAGTCAAACATATATCCAACTCAACGGAAGAAATCCAAAGATATCGTCCAAATCTTCTTCCAGAAACGTGCGCAGTTAAACCTGATATTTTCCCGCCATTTTGAAAGTTTAAATGAAGGGGACGACCTCCCCCTAACCACTGGTGGGGTGCGAATAGCAGGTGCCCAACTAAGGTGCCCATTATCCAAAGTGAGGGTTCCTTTAGTACTTTTCTCCGGGGGTCCAAATAGCACTTTTTGAGCAACTTTTTCCACACAAGTGTATTTCTCCAAAAATACCTACACAAACATAAAGACACAATAATAAGCACTAATAATAGAGACACTGAGGAAAATTCTGACACAAAAATGTGTCAATCAAATACCCCAAACTTATTATTTGCTAGTCCCGACCAAATCTAATCTAGGAAATAAAATGACTACACTTAGCACGTGTAGCAAGCCGTTAAATCGCTAGGTGGCCCTGGTGGCGGAGTGTTGTCTCCGGAGGGTTTACCAGAGGTGTACCCATAAAACCTTTACTCCAGACCCTAGCTATCTACGCAGAACCTTAGAAGGCACTAAAGAATCTCCTTGGTTGGCATACTTATTGACTACAGGAGGAAGTACCCTGATGCGAAATTCCAATTTATGTACATGATTTTGCACTCAAGCATACTAAAATTCATATAAAGTGACAGAGCTCTATTCAGATAGTTTCTGGACATCATAAACCGGAGTCAACCAATCATATGGATAGATTACGAAAATGGATGTAGAGAAAAACGTGGATGATGTTGACTAAGGTGAACCTATCCTAATGGACTGAGATATTGGTCTGGACTAATATCAACACACTGGAATATACAAGGGAACCAGTGGTCGATAATCCTAACTCTAGGTCAACTCAGCTGGCACATACAAGGGTACCAGTGGTCGACTTTATTGTATTTATTCCGGTTGGTCTACTGGTCTGGTCTCATTTTTTTTTTATTGGATCTCAGTCACTCTATTTGACCCTAGCAATGGTATAAAGAAAAAAAAGAAAAGAAGTGAACAGGATTCTTTCGATTTTTCCATCACGAGGATATAGTGAAACTACCATGTTTTCTTTTCTAACACCTGAGCTCTGTGCTTTTATGAATAGACTCTTTTAGATGTTTCCATCTAATCAGATTGGTTCCTCAACTCCTACAACCAAAATGTTTCCATCCACTTAGATTGGTTAGTGCCGACCTTAATAAACATAAATTTCTAGGCTCTGGAGTTTATTTATTGCAACTAAAAGCTAACAAAAAGTTTCTTCCCCACCTCCAAACTTAAATCTAACATTGTCCTCAATGTTTCTAATGAAAGAGCAATACCAAAAAGTAAAGTAACATGAGGAATCAGTAAAGAGAGAAGTTGGAAAGATAATACCTGGGTGAAGAGAGAGATCAAAAAATAATATAAAACAAACAATCGCCTCGATTGTCAATCAAGGGTAAACATGGTCCTCCATAGGGACCTCCTCAACATCACCTGCAGGAAAGGGCTCTAAAAAGGGTTTCAATCTCTGACCGTTAACCTTCGAAGAACTACTACCATCCGGTGTCTCGATCTCAAAAGCTCCATGAGGAAAGACAATGCGAACAATAAAAGGACCCGTCCACCGAGAACGTAACTTCCCAGGGAAAAGATGGAAACGGGTATCATACAGAAGAAATTTTTGACCTGGATAAAATGACTTCCGTAAAATATTTCTATCATGCACAAGTTTCATTTTGTTCTTATACTCCTTCGCACTATCGTAAGCATCTATATGAATCTTGTCCAACTCATTGAGCTGGAGATTCCTATGGGATCCTGCCTTGTCAAGTGAAAAATTTAGCTGCTTAACATCCCAATAAGCACTATGTTCTAACTCAACGGGTAAATGACATGTCTTTCCATACACAAGCCGATAAGGCAATATTCCAGTGGGGGTCTTAAACGCATTACGGTAAGCCCATAAGGCATAAGTAAGCCTAGACGACCAGTCTTTCCGATTAGGATTAACTGTTTTCTCTAATATAATTTTTATCTCCCTATTAGAAACCTCTACCTGACCACTAGTCTGCGGATGATACGGTGTAGCTACCTTATGTGTAATACCATATTTCTTCATCAAAAGATTAAAAGGTCCATTAAAAAAGTGAGACCCTCCATCACTAATTATAGCTCGCAGTGTACCAAAACGTGTAAGTATATTATTTTTTAAGAACTCAATCACAACCCCATGGTCATTGGTTTTACACGCAACTGCCTCAATCCACTTAGATACATAGTCTACGGCGACAATGATGTATAGGTTACCAAAAGAATTAGGAAATGGACCCATAAAGTCAATACCCCACACATCAAAGACCTCAATAATTAAAATCGGGTTCAAGGGCATCATATTCCTACGGGAAATGGTTTCTAATTTCTGGCAACGTTCACAAGTAACACAATAACTATGGGAGTCTTTAAACAACGAAGGCCAATATAATCCACACTGCAATATCTTAGCAGCAGTCTTCTTAGCACTAAAGTGACCTCCACAAGCATGATCATGACAAAAGGAAATAATACTAGACTGGTCACTCTCAGGTATACATCTCCTAATAATCTGGTCTGGACAATACTTAAATAAATAAGGATCGTCCCAAAAGAAGTGCTTAACCTCGGATAAAAACCTAGAACGATCTTGTTTACCAATGTTGGGGAATTCGACGAATAACAAGATAATTCACTATATTTTCATACCAAGGTGATTGGGAAACAGAGAACAATTGTTCATCAGGAAAGCTATCCCTTATATGAAGGGAATCATTAGGGAAACTAACAACTAGCCTAGAAAAGTGGTCTGCTAATACATTTTCTGCACCCTTTTTGTCTCTAATGTCTGGACAAAATTCTTGTAATAAAAGGATCCATATAATCAATCTAGGTTTGGTATCCTTCTTAGACAAAAGGTATTTCAAAGCAGCATGATCAGTATAGATTACGATCTTAGAACCTAATAGATAGGGTCTAAGGAAAACACAATGGCCAACAGTTCCTTCTCTGTAGTGGTATAGTACAACTGGGCATCATTCAGAGTTTTGCTAGCATAGTAAATCACATGAAGTAATTTGTTTTCTCGCTGACCTAGCACAACACCAATAGCATAATCTGAAGCATCGCACATGATCTCAAAGGGTAGGTTCCAGTTTGGTGCCTGGACTATGGGGGCGGTAGTGAGTAAAGTCTTAAGCTTCTCAAAAGCCTCTAAACAAGCATCATCAAAGACAAACTTAGCATCTTTTGCAAGCAAATTGCAAAGAGGTCTAGAAATCAAGGTAAAATCCTTAATGAATCGACGATAAAAACCTGCATGCCCTAAGAATGACCTAATACCTTTTACGGTTTCTGTGACCTATAAAGTCTTAATAAGGTGAACTTTGGATTTATCTACCTCTATACCCTCAGAAGATACGATATGCCCTAGAACAATTCCTGAACGAACCATGAAATTACATTTCTCCCAATTAAGCACTAAATTCTTTTCCTTACACCTAGTCAAAACTAATGACAAATGATGCAAGCACTCATCGAAAGACGAACCAAACACTAAAAAATCATCCATAAAGACCTCTAAGAACCTTTCTACCATGTCAGAAAATATGCTCAACATACAACGCTGAAAGGTCACAGGGGCATTACATAGCCCGAAAGGCATGCGTCTATACGCAAAGGTACCAAAGGGACATGTAAAAGTGGTTTTCTCTTGGTCTTCTGGGGAAATATGGACCTGATTATAACCGCATTATCCATCTAAAAAGCAATAATGGCTACATCCAGCTAATCTTTCTAGCATTTGGTCGATGAAGGGAATGGTAAAGTGGTCCTTCCTAGTGACCTTGTTCAATTTTCTATAGTCAATGCATACACGCCAAACCGTGGTCATTCGGGTTGGGATTAACTCATTGTTATCATTCCGGACTACAGTAATACCGGATTTCTTGGGAACAACCTGAACGGGGTTGACCCACTTACTGTCTAAAATGGGGTAGATAATGTATGTATCTAACATCTTCAGAACCTCGGTTCGAACTACTTCTTTCATATTAGGTTTCAGTCGAAGTTGCATCTCCATATAAGGTTTGGTGTATTCCTCTAAATAAATCTGATGCATACAAACAGTAGGACTTATACCCTTAATGTCTGCTATGGTCCACCCTAAATCTTCCTTGACTGTTACTAGCCTACTTTCCTGATTACTATCCAAGTCGGATGTTATAATCACATATAAAGTTTCAGATAGGCCTAAAAACACATACTTCAAGGTATCTGGTAATGGTTTAAGGTCCAATTTAGGAGGCTTTTCCAACGAATGAACTAGGGTAGACTCATAAACGGGTAGAGGTTCGAACTTAGGTTTCCATCCATTACTAGTGTCTATCAAAGGGGTTGAATCTAACAAAGCATTCACCTCATTAATCACATCATCATCATCAAAATCAATCCCAAAGTGAGCTAGGAATTTCTCTAATGGATCTTCTATCAATGTGTTTGGTAATGATTCCTCGACTAATGTTCCAATCATGTTCACCTCTTCTATGCTCGAGTCATCTAGTTCAGAGGGTAGCTTACTAATATAAAAGACGTTCAGCTCAATAGTCATAATACCAAAAGATAAATTCATAATACCAGTTCGACAGTTAATGATCGCATTTGATGTATCTAAAAATGGGCGACCTAAAATTACCGGTATCTGGTTCTCAGGGTCAGGGACAGGTTGGGTATCTAGGATAGCAAAATCCACTAGATAAATAAACGTGTTGACCTCTATAAAAACATCCTCGATCACACCACGAGGAATTTTAACGGACCTATCAGCTAATTGAAAAGTTATTTGGGTAGGTTTCATCTCACCAAGTCCTAGCTTAAGGTACACATGGTATGGGAGTAAGTTCACACTGGATCCTAAGTCAAGCAATGCTTTCTCAACACGGTATTTACCTATTGTGCAAGAAATGGTAGGGGACCTTGGGTCTTTGTACTTACGAGTAGTGGTATTCTGAATAATGGAACTCACGTGACTAGATAGGAAGGCTTTCTTTTGAACACTAAGCTTACGCTTTCGTGTACACAAGTCCTTAAGAAACTTGGCATAAGCGAGAATCTGCTTAATCGCATCTAACAATGGGAGGTTGATAGTAACCTGCTTAAAAACCTCCAATATATCATTAAAGTTGGACTCCCTCTTAGTTGGAACCAGCATCTGGGGTAATGAGGCTCTGGGAACAGAGCCTAGCTCAATATGACCCTCATTGGTCTCTTTAGAGACTCTATCAGTCTCATCGGTTTCTGGTTCAGAAGGGTGAACTACAACATGTTCACTTTCAGGCATGGCGACCTGATTGTCAACTTTCTTTCCACTCCTAAGGGTTATAATAGAATTCACATGATTGTACGATTTGTCTCCTTTGGGATTAGGATCAGTATGACTAGGGAACCTTCCTTCTTCTCTCTCACTAATAAACTTATATATCTGGCCAACTTGAAGTTCTAATTTAGCAAGAGTCTGGAAATTATTCTTCAAATTCTGCCTGGTTTCTTGTTGAAAGCTAAGGTGGTTAGCTGATAACATATCATAGCTCTTTGCTAAAATAGTGAGAGTTTATTCTACGGTAGAGATCTTTTTATCAGAATTATTCTGAAACTGGGTTTGACCTGAAGGGTTCTTTGCATAACCAAAACCTGGTGGAGGCTGATAATTACTAGACTGACCTTGATTCTGGCCCTTAGACCAAGAAAAATTAGGATGGTTTCTCCAACCAGGGTTGTAGGTCTCTCAGTATGGGTCAAACTTCTGACGGTTCTCAAACCTAGCGTTGTTATAGACAACATGGGCTTGTTCTTTACTAACATGACCTTCCCAAAACGAGTTATTGGGTTCTACTCCATAACTAGAGACTTGAGAGGCTCTAATCCTATCATCAGGTTCAACAAGAGACATATGTTTAGGTTGATTCAATTCCAAAGCTTCTAACTTTCTAGACAAAGCAGCAAACCTAGCATATGACTCGAAGCTTGTATCTACCACATTGGTGCTACTTCTATTGACCAAGAGTCTTTTAGGGGGTTCAACACAAGACTCCCACTGTTGGGATTTTTCAGCGATAGCTCCTAAGAAGTTAAAAGCATCATCAACATTTTTATTAGTGAACTCACCAGCGCACGTAGACTCGACCATGGATTTGGTCAAATAGTCTAAACCATTATAAATAATCTCTACAAGTTTCATCTTATCAAATCCATGGTGAGGGCACTGGGATAGGAGATCATTGAATATCTCTGAAAATCTATAAAGAGACTCTCCCTCTTGTTGCACACTAGCACTAATTTTCTGCCTAACAACTGCAGTTTTATGCTTAGGGTTAGGGGTGGGACTTGGGTTGGTTGGTCGGGTTGGAAGGCTTAGCCGAGGCAGACCCGGGGTAGAAATCCTTTGCCCAGATTTCCCATGAAACCCGTGGAGGTGCTTCCCAAGTCTCGCCCAAGTTATGTTCCTCGGGTTCGTCGGGTTCCTCGGGTTGGCCCATGCTAATACTTTACAACACAAAAATTGTGGACAGTTGCAGGGTTCAGTTAACTATCCACCAACAATGTGTTCATTTTTACTTTTTGTGTACAGTAGCACTCAACTTAGTATATTCTATGTTAGTTTTTAAAAGAAATATTATCTACTATTTTACTTTTTGTAGAAAATCTTTAAAAAAGCTTACCACAGAATTAGATGGTATGGTAATGCACTAATGCTCCTTGATAGAAAATAGGGGATGGTGTGTTCTCGTTGAAAATGGGTTAGTCAGTAGACTCATCATATATATACACACATATAAACCCTAATGACCTTAATTTAAGTCTTAAAATTTATTTTTCATTATGTAATAATAACAAATTTTTAGTAATTATAAGATTTAATTGTTGTATTTAGTTTAAATTTCCAAATAACTTATGATTATTAATAATAATTGTAGGTGTAAATTATCCCCAGGGCTAGGTGGCAACATCTCAAGCTGTGAGATACCCAAGCATGAAGAGGCGAGAAGCACGGGATAGAGGCTGGAAGGCACGAAATTCAAGGAGCCACGTGGATCGGGCGTGATCACTCCACAGCTGTCGGACAAGACTCGACCACATGCCTCTGACAAAGCTAGCAGACGAGACATATTGGGTCAACCGAGGAATGGTAGTCAAAGGGATAAGAAGATACGTGTCATATCGGCCAGATGCAAGGGCGACAGGTTGGGAGGGCGACATCGCACCAAGAGAACACCCGAACGGATCGCCTCGGACTAGGAACTGTAGAGGGGTCGAAGCACATCGGCTATAGTAACGGAAAAAGGGAAGACGCAGGAAGGCCCGATGACAGGACTTCAAGATAGATATGTTGTGACCAACACCCTAGTTTAGTTGTATGAAGCCTCCCCTATAAATAGAAGGGATTGTATCCAAAAGAGGGCATGATAGATTGGGAGGAGAGAGACTTGTAATCAAAGGAAGGAAGGAAAGTTGAGAGCTAGTTCACTTTGTAAGTAAGTTCATTTGTGAGAGTAACATCATTGTAACACCTTGAAGTAATAAGATTCATCCTTTCACCCCCGTGGACGTAGGTAATTATACCGAACCACGTATATCTTTGTGTCTTTATCATGTCTATACTTTCATTTTGCACGAGTAGAAGATTTCTATCCTTTGGATGTAGGTGGTAGTAAAATGCATCTACATTCTGGCGCCGACTAAGGGGAACTGACTAAGATCTTAGGATACCTTGCCTTGGATACCTTCAGAGACGATCCAAAGCTCTTGCGTACACGTTCAAGTGTTGTAGTTGAAGCTAGGATGAACTCTGATGGCCGAAATCATGGTTAAGTCAAGACATTTAGTTTACATACATAGTTACAGCAGTAGTAGCGTCCACACTTGGCATGGTGAAGTTCTCATTTCTTCGCCTTCCAACAATTTGATCAGCAGAAAGTCTTCATAAGCTCACCGACGACTAACAACACAGGTTCGGAGCTAGGTTAAAAGTCTGCTGATATGATGACTACTTGTTTTTGATGACTAATCGAGTTTTAGCGGTAGATAAGTTGTTTTCTTTCAATGCTATAGAACTTGAGTGTTTGGGGTAATAAAAGGTCAAAACTAGGGTGTCTTTTTGCATAACGAGCTTCCGATCTTGAGGTGTCTTGCCCGGCGATGTTAACTAGTCATCGGAAAGTTCTTGGAGAAGATCTGGGGAAGATGGCCATAATAAGATCTTAGGAGAATAATAATAATAGGAACTTAACTTAAGTTTTGGTTTCACGCGCCGTACTGTTCGATCATCATGTGCATGATTTTAATGATTTGGAGCATATAGAAGGAAGGACAAACTAGCTTAAATACGGAGGTCAAGTACTGAAGGCGACGTCGTACGGAGTGACAACGACGTAGCATACTAGAGTCAGCATAAAGTCAAAATATGATAGACAAGCAGAGCCCATTTGATAACCGGAGTAGGACTTATATCTGCGAGCTGTGGCGTAACGATAGCTTTCGTGACAAGTTGAATTTGTTTCACCTTTTTTGAATATTTATTTCCTAGATATTAGGTCAAAGTAAGGTGTTCTTTGTATTTGCTGACATAGGTAAGGACGACACTCGGCTCACCGCGCGCCACACCTGATGGCTAGCACCTCAGGGATGGGAAGGACGTTAAGGAATCGTACAGTAAATAGCAGCCACATGCAGACAGGGGTAACAGGGCCGAGGCAAGAGGGCAGTCGACAACCACCACTCAAGGAATCAAGGGCAGCAGCACGAGGCATGCCAACTATTAATGAGGGAGTGGATCTCGGGCGAAATGATGACACCCTACCTTTGGACCAGGTCATCTTGACTCAGAGGAGGGTTGACCAAATTGATGGACTCACAGCTTCTGATACAGAGGACTATGAGGAAGCACTTGAAGCCCAGGCTCAGAGACAAAGAACAAGGCAACAATCTGAGTACCAGGAAGCCTTAGGGAGAGAGCAGAAGCGTCTCAGGAAGATTTAGTTGGGGCGAGCAGCAGTGAGCAACGTCGGTCCTACTCCCATCCACGTGGCTGGTCCGATACTACCCCCACCACCAATGTCGATGCCATTAAAAACTCGGCCACACCACCTTAACGGGCACTCTAGCCATGAAAGCACAGACCCGACACTCTTAGCCATTTTAGAAATTCAAAGAATGCAAGAAGCGACATTAAGAGAGCTCCAGCAGCGGAATCTCACCATAGAGTTCGAAAATTATCAATTGAGGAATCATCGGACTAGATCAAGAGGTTCGTCCAGCTGAGGAACGTCGAGTCATCATGGCCGATCAGGTAAATCACCACCTATGATGGGGACGATTAACCCTAATCAGTTCGGACGATCGGATCAACCACCGCCACCTCCCATACCCCCCCCCCCCCCACAAAGATATGGACCACCCGAGGACTCGTCCACTGATGAGGAAAGGAGAGGAAGGGACGGACGGACGACTGGATCAATCAACAGAAGCCAAGATCAAAGAGTTGGAGGCAAAGATCAAGGAACTTTCAGGGAATAGCGAAGAGAAAAAATTGGCGGAAATCATGAGTGAGGCCGAGAAGACGCCTTTCTCCCAAGAACTCGAACAAATGCCGTTCCCACCAAAATATACATTGCCAACATTCCCTTCTAGATTCGACGGAAAAGGGGATGCGATCGAACATCTCAAAATGTATACTATGTCATTGATTCAATGGAAAAGTAACACGGTGGTCATGTGTAAAAATTTTCCAGCCAGTTTAGAGGGCGAGGCGAGGGATTGGTTTTACTCACTCCCATTAGGATCAATCGACGGTTATGATACACTTGTCGAGGCATTCTTTGAAACCTATATGCACAATAGCCGACCTCGGCCAAGAATGAACAAACTATTCACCTTCGCCCGGAGGTTCAGGGAGCCCTTGAGAACCTTGACCAATAGGTGGAGGAAGTTGTGTACTGAAATTGGAAAGGTACCCATGGACCAAGTTATCTTTGGATTTGAAAATGCACTGGGAAGATCAAACCCCATCTGGGTAGCTATGTTCTCTGAAAAGCCAAAAACCTTAAAGGAGATGCGAAGAATGCAAGAACATTTCATCGCCCTAGAATAAATCCAAGCTGAGTCGAGAGATAGGGTGATACAAGAAGCTAGCACTAAAGTGGGTGCCGAGACTAAGGCGGTTATGGATAGCCCGGCTAGGTGACCCGGGAAGAGATCGGACCCTCCACCAAGAGGTAATAAGAAGAAATAATGGGAGGCCAAAGGGAAGAGGCCGAGGCAATAAGCCCGATCGTACACCCCTTTAAACGCTCCATTGGAAGAAGTATTCAAGTAAGTCGAGAAGAGGAACGATATCAATTACCCAGCATCAAGGGGAGTCCAGTTTCAAGAAACCAAAGGCCACCCCGACTATTGCCAGTACCATCAGTATAGGGTCCATTCCACTAATAATTTTCGAGAAGTGAAGGACATCGTCCAACACCTCATCCGAGACGGGTACCTAAGACAGTTTGTTCGACATCCATCCCAGTCGGCGGCAGCGCCCGATGCGCCGGTCCATCAAGTCCGCATTGATAGGACAACCCAATTTGTGAATACCATTTAACACTCCACTACACAAGACTACACTTTCGGACCAGTTATCACTTCAAGGATTCACAAAAGGGACCGCAATGGAAAGGAAATATTCAGTGTAGCTAAGACCTTACCAATGGAACCTTGGATGATGCAACCTATTTCTTTCTCGGCCAAAGATGTCCCAGCAAATAGGCAAGCACACAGTGATCCTTTGGTCATCACATTACTGATTTAGAGATGGGGAGTAAGAAGAATTCTCATAATGTGCAAGAGGTAAGTAATTCACTTGAAGTTTCTAAGGATGAAGAGGAAACTATAATACAAGAGTTGCAAGGTTTGTCTAACCCTTTTCCTATTTATCCTTCTCTTTTACTTCTTATTGGCTTGAATATATGTGCTTCGAGAATATTGTTAAATGACTTTGTTTCTCGATATCCACCATTAGAAACTTTTTATTCTCATACTATGGATGTTTGCAAAGAAGAAACCATAGAAGTTCCTAATTTTTATGTTCTTTATACACTTCCAAGTGTAGAAAAGAATAAGTGTGGGGGAAACTTCTATGGGGCGATAGCTTCAATTCTATTTTCTTGTACTAATATTTGTGTGAAGCTAATATTTGCAAAACAGGTTACATGGAAGGATCCCCAACTTTTCAGATTATTGGTGTATGGGGAATTCGTCTTTCAAGTCGGGCTGACGACTTAAAACCAAGCGCTAAATAGGAGGCAACCCACCGGTTTTGTGTATCTATCTCTATCTTTTTCTTTTATTTTAAGTATTTTATCTTTATTTTCTTATTTTGGATATTTGCATATCAAAACTCCAACTTTTAGAGATTTTTGAACAATTTAGAATAAACACTAGCCTTTCTAAGTAGATGGAATTTTTTCTTAGCGGTGAGGTGTATATATTGGCTGAGTTGGGATTAGATACCAACTAAATAGCTTGTTTAGTGTTTATCCTCTATTGTTCCGAAATAGCTATGAGTTGGAGTAATGAGTTTTTATCATGCATTTTATTTTATTTTTATTGTGTATATATATCATGTTATGAATTTCCCATCTTGAACTTTACTTTGAATGACTAAGTAGATGGAATTTTTTCTTAGCGGTGAGGTGTATATATTGGCTGAGTTGGGATTAGATACCAACTAAATAGCTTGTTTAGTGTTTATCCTCTATTGTTCCGAAATAGCTATGAGTTGGAGTAATGAGTTTTTATCATGCATTTTATTTTATTTTTATTGTGTATATATATCATGTTATGAATTTCCCATCTTGAACTTTACTTTGAATGACTAAATTTTACATTGAGGAAAATGTAAAGTTTAAGTGTGGGGGAGTGTTCTCATATAGAGTTTTTAGCCTTGTTATTTTTTATAAAAAAAATAATAGAAAATAGAATTTTTTTTTGCTTTATACACTCCGAAACCTAGAAACATGTTCCTTTAGGATGACACTATCAATCTAAATGGATGGAACCATCTTGTCTGGAGGAGTTGAGGAACCCATTAACTAAATGGACAGAATTATTCAAGTGTTAGAAATTATATGATAGTTGTTACCATATCTCGGAATATCACCATATCACGTTCTATTTTTATTTTTCCATATTTATCTATTGTTATCTAAGTGATTTGGTGGGTCACTAACATCGAATTGTTATTACTGCTAGGATGAAATAGAGAGATTGGGTTGCTAAAAAAAAAAAGACCGACCAATTAGACCAAACGGAATAAAAAAAGACACTTGGATAGCAATATGTGTGAAACGTTGTCCCTGTCTCCGTCGCCTAAACAAGCGTGGAATACAGGATCCAAGGCAACTATCACATTCTTGCTGACAAGAAGCATGCGCTTGGATCCAAAAGATCTAATCATGTTGTCTAAAAAAAAAAAAAAGTGAAAAAGAAAAGAAAAGAAAAAGTGAAAAAAAAAGAAAAAAAATTATTATTGTATTGAATAAAGTCGACTCCTGGTTCCCTTGTATATACCGGTTGAGTTGATGTAGAATTAAGATTGTTGATCGCTGGTTCCCTTGTACATGCCAGTGTGTTGACACTAGAATTCAGACCAGTAGCTCAATCCAATAGGATGCATAGGTTCATCTTGGCGGTGACCTTCAGACAGATATGGGAAACATCGATCACTTGTTAACATTCGCAACATCTACTTCTATATCCACCTTCTTAATCTTTTCATTGTGATTGTGGTTAGTCAGATTCCGAGTATTGTGGTTTGTTCAACTTTCTAAGTAGAGCTTAATTTATATATATATATATATATATTAATTTGAATTTGAATCAAGGTACCTCCTCCAATAGCCATTTTGGATTCGTTCATAGATTTGTCACAGGTAGCCGGAGTCGGAAATATAGGTTTTGTAGGTATACCTCTTGTAAACCTTCACGAGACTATAACTCGTCTACTAGGGACACCTAGAGGTTTAAATGCTTGTTATTTATGCTAAAAGTGACCGTAACCTCGACGGCACGGAGTTGTTGTATTTTAGCTTTATTTTGTTTGCTCGAGGACTAGCAAAGATTAAGTGTGGGGGAATTTGATACGTGCCTAAATTATATCTTTTGAATATCAATTTCTTATGCTTTTCTTGGCAATTTCTCTTGTATTTTTGTATATTATGCTTCTTTTATATTTTGTAGGTACTATGGAGTTATGTGACGAAAAACAATGGAAATCAGAGCTTAATTCATTATTTGGCGAGCTCAAGAGTCGATGGACCCGAATCGGAGCAAAAGAGTCTACAATGCGCTGGAAGAATTACTGGAGCACTTGATTCTATCTACTTAGGGAAGTCACTGAATTCCAGTTGCAGTTTACTAAAGAACACCTACAATTCGTTAAGGGGGCATCAGTTATATTATTAGGTGAACATCATACAACCAGGTTGAACAGATGTGAGCCTCACCTTTTCTCTTGTGACCAGTTTAATCAAAGTTCTCCTCACTGCCAAGCTTTCGCGCCGGCTATGTCTTGGGTTCTGATGGTTCGTCGAGGAAGTCTAGAAGGGGTCTTGAAGACCGAGAAAAGCAGTAAGGGATGTACTGATTTAGGTAATGGATGGCCTGATTGAATTGTTGCCATTCAAGTTGAGGATTGATTAATGGAGAAGATGTTGACATGGATCTCGAACTGAGACATGGGTTTGTTCTGGAATGAAGATTGACAACAAAGGAAATAAAGAAGTGTATGAATTGAATGCTGCAGAAAAGGAATAGTGGAATGAGTTTCTGTCGGTTCTTCATGGCTAGAAATACAGGGAAGAATGAATGAAGTTAATGTGTTTTTATGAGTCTTTATCGCATTGAGAATATGGGTTTGTGTTAAATGGATGTTCAGTGCAGGGAAGGAGCTGAGATCGGCTCAGAAAACAGCAAGAAGCTTGCGTCTGTATCAGCAGAAGAATGTTGTCGTACTGTTTGAGAAAATGCCTGAGAAACTTTCAGTCACCACAAGTTGTTGTACCTGGTTTGCCATCAGCCAGCCATGGGCTTGAGGGTTGTTTTCCAGGTGATATGAGCTTCACGGATCAGTAATGAGTGTCAGATATGTTCGAGTTTGGGAAGGAGTTATGAAGATGCATGGTGATTGCAAATGAGGTGGTTGTAGAAGGCTTGAAACGGGTTGTTAGTTTGATTGCAATATAACTGATGGTGGTGTTGGATGTTCAAGGTCTGAAATATGGAAATGATGGCAGGGATGGCGAGGTTTGTATGCAGGGATTATGTTGTGGAATTTCAGGAAAGAACAAAGAGAATGTGGTTTGTTTTTGAACTGGTGAACTGCAGATGGTTGATAAAGCAAGGATGGAGTCAGGTGGTGAATGGAGCTATAGATGCTGGTAGAATGTAACTCTTTGCAGCTGCATCTGGAGATGGTTGGTGTCGCAGGAACTGAAGCAAAGTGATTAGATGAATGCTTGGATTATATAGGGAAATGGCTGTGTGTAGTTACAGGAAAGAGGTGCAGGTGTTGGAGGAATTGTTGCTAACAGATACGGATGTGAATGGCATTGCAGGTGAATGGATTGCAGGCATGGATAGCTGCCAAGGAGTTACTGGTGGTGTTTGAAGCTACGGAAGACCGGAGCGAGTTATGGCTCAAGAATGAAGTTTTAGCATGCTGGTGGAATGCAGAGATAATGGGTTTCTTTCTGAAGCAAACTGAAGTTCGAAACTGCATGGAATGGATTTTGAAGCTGTAGAAAATAGTGCGAAAACGGAGTAAAAATGGCGCGCCGGTGAGTATAGTTCCGTTTGCCTAATTTCGGAAGTTAAAGTATGAGTTGCAATATTTCAGTGAATCGCGAAGGGGGTATGTGTTGGATACAAGAGTTGTCCGCGGCACATATGAGCTACGAGTCACGCTTTTGGGTGCGTTTTCGCAAGAGATAAAGAATTGGTTTGGATGATTTTTGTGAATGTTTGAAATGCAAAGAAGGAAAGTTGAGTTGATGGAAGTACATAATTGCTGGTGACAGTTTACGATGACAAAGGCGGCCAGAAAGAGTTCCCCGACGACCGGATTCCGGCGCCGATGACCGGATTCCGGTGATGATGTCAGCAATCCGTCGACCTGTTTTGGACCCAAATTTTCCAGAGACTTATTTTCACTCATGGGTTTGGTGGATGTATTTGAGACGGGTTTTGAGAAGACTTGACCTACTTTTGAGTATCCTTTTGGGAGAGGCATATAAATAAAACTTTTTCTCTAAACCTAGATTTTTTTTTTTATTATCTTATCTTCTACTTTGTGTGCTTAGGGTTTAGACATGGAAACATTTCTCTTTATCCTTGTTATGAACTCCATGAGCATGAGCTAATTTTATTATTGGTGATGGATTGATTTGATTTCACATAACATGTTTCTTGTTCAATAAATTAGTTTTGTCTCATAATATCGTTTATGATTCACCATTAATATTGTTGCATGAATGAATGTTAGTTTTGTCAAGTTGCAAATTGGTAGAACTCACATGCATATATTTTGCTAGATTAGGGTTATTATACGCAAAAGTGATAATTCCTGATTGCAAGTAGCACAAATATGGTTATTGCTTGTAGTGATATATCCTAGTAATCATATGTGAACCATAACCTTTGTTAAATCGGATTAGTGCTTTTACACGTTCGATTGCTTTGATTGGCCTGATTTCATAGAACTTAATGCATCTAGGGAATTAAACTTGTTTAGTGCTTTTACACGTTAGGTTGTTCTCTTAGATAGAATTCATATTCGCATCTTTTAATGTGATTGTTGATGACAAGAGAAAATTAGCGGGATATTCTTGCGATCAAGGTATTCTAGGGCTATTGATAAATAAAGATTAAATATCAATTCTACTTATTGTTAAAAAAGCATGTTTGTGAATGAAGATGAATCCTTAACCAATATATTTTCTACTTGATTTATTTGTTTATTTGCTTTTATATTTGTTTTTAGTTTTAAAAATCAGAAAAATCCCCCTTGTTACTTTTAGGAAACCGAAACATATTGACAATGAAGGCCTCTCTGTGGATATGAACTCTTTCTTATCACTATTATATTTATTTTAGTTAAGTAACAAAATGAAATTATATTTGTGTCGTCTGACAACCGATCAGCTATCTCGGATAGAAGAAGGATACCCGACTCAGGAAACTGGCACGATAAACTCAATCAACTTAAGCTTAAATTATGGAGTTACAACATACCTTGGGCATCGGCGAGTTTGATTTCTAGCTCGCGCGCGCGACTTTTTTCGTTCTGCAGTTGAAGCTTGAGAGATTCCACCAGTTGCTTTTCCCTACGATGACTAGCGGCATCCAACCGTACCCGATTACGAATCTGATACAAGTAAACAAGTTAGAATGGTAGGCGATGGCAAGGAATACACCAAGGGCACGGCGTCACCCAAACAGGCAGAGTCACTCACCACTATATCAAGAGTCTGAGCCATATCTTTATACATGGGCACGGCAACAATAATTTACTCATTAGTATACGCACAAATTTCAGGGGAAGTCAGCGCTCCAAGAGAATTCATGATAGGGCCAGAGACAGTAAAAGAAGTTTCAACACCGGACGAGGACCCACCAGTAATCTGGGGCAGACGATGAAGTATTTCCGATTCAACATTAACAGTATTTCCTAGATCGGGCGCCTTCAGGGGATCTTGTTTATCGGCCAATTCAGGATTAATGACCACCTCAGGACCAACATTCTCGCCCGTCCCCTTCCCATCGCCATTGTCATCCGAGAAATCATCCCTAAATATGCCATCTTCATCGGGGATGTTGAAAATTGGCTTATGCCTTTGTTGTGGCTTAACAGAAACATGCTTTCCCCTATGAGGATTACGTCTAAGAGGTTGGGGGTCAATCTCCTCCACATCGGCTTCATCATCATCACGCCTAGGGAATTTATGCACAAGGCTTCTCGTCAGAACATGTGAAGGCAAAAAACATGGGCAAGTACATGTACTTATAATAAAAAACATTGTGTTTGTTACCTTCCCCTGGTGTTTCTCAACCCTTATGCTAGTACCTCTTTTCCTCGACGATGCGGCAGCCTTGGTAGAGTCTCCCTGAAGATTTAACGACAACAAATAGCCAACCCATGTAAGAACCAACAAGTTGGAAAGTGAGGAAAGTAGAAGGAGACACATATCTTATCGGCCCTGTCATCGTTAACTACCCAGAAAGGATAGGGCTCGGCCGGAAATGAAGGCGACGGAAAGATACCATGTAAAATAGGACCTCGTACTAGGAGCGGAACTCGGGGATAGATTGGATCATTGGTGTGACGGGGTCGCCTGTTAGAACATTGGCCCATGGGATCAGCATCCAGCATCATCCTCTCAACACCCTTAGGCATGGTTCTCTGACGATGGGGACCGGAAGAAAAACTGGCAAGATCACCGTTGGTTGAGGTACCGGCTCGATAGTTGACAAGGAAATTGGCAACAGTATACTCTGGAGCATGATCGGGCTTGTAGGTCGACCACTCGGTGGTAGAACCGTGACCATCTCAGCGAGCTCTCTATTCATCCATAATGCGGAAAGTGTTGCCAGTCCATTGAGCCAGAGCGCTATAAGGCTTGAGCTAGGAGAGAACCTCATAATAAAAAGGGCTATAGGGGTTGTACAAAGGGAGACAAAGTACTAACTCTAGCTGACCCTGAGTAATGACCACGCAGTCGGCCGACTACTCATACTTATCCATGCCGGATTTCTTCAGGAGGATGTTTTGGCCCGAGATCAGGGTAACTTCGTAACTTTGAAGATCGTACTTGTCTTTCAACTGCCCAATGAACTCTTCATCAGAGAGATCTTTCACCCTTTTCTCGGACCTGCACGAAATAGAAGGAGAATCATCAGGAAAGATAGATCTCATGGCGCGATCATCATACTTAGAGGGACTATCAAACGAAAACAGGGAAGCAAGGGGAAAAGCATCATTCTCATAAAAAACATCATCCATGCACCTTTTTTCAGTCATCGAGGGAGAAGAATCCATGAATGGGAAGAGTACAGAACTCGGAAATCGATAAAGGAGGTTGGGACGACGAAAATATAACAGCAGCCACTGTAGCACTCGGAGATAAAGAGATGAAGGAAGAAAATCGAGAAGACAAAGATTTACTGAGGTAGAAGATGATGAAAAATCTCGAAGAAAAAGTTGCAGCGTCTAGAGGCTAAAAAAGAAATGGTAAAGAAGAAGAAAGAGAATAAGAGTTTGACTATTTAAAGAAGAGAAGTTGTAACCGGCGCCGACGGTTACAGGTAATAAAGTAGTTACTGGGGTACTGCATGGCGGGAATCTCGGCATGAACGAGGGCATGGGAAGCGGGGACGACTTTCTTCCACTCGTGTCTGCCACACGAGCGAAAGAAGGGGCATAAATGTAGGTGTAAATTATCCCCAGGGCTAGGTGGTAACATCTCAAGCTGTGAGATACCCAAGCATGAATAGGCGAGAAGCACGGGATAGAGGCTGGAAGGAGCGAAATTCAAGGAGCCACGTGGATCGGGCGTGATCACTCCACAGTTGTCGGACAAGACTCGACCACAGGCCTCTGACAAAGCTAGAAGACGAGACGTATTGGGTCAACCGAGGAATGGTAGTCAAAGGGATAAGAAGATACGTGTCATATCGGCCAGATGCAAGGACGACAGGTTTGGAGGGCGACATCGCACCAAGATAACACCCGAACGGATCGCCTCGGACTAGGAACTGTATATGGTTCGAAGCACATCAGCCATAGTAATGGAAAAAGGGACCACGCAGGTAGGCCCGATGACAGGACTTCAAGATAGATATGTTGTAACCAACACCCTAGTTTAGTTGTATGAAGCCTCCCCTATAAATATAAGGGCTTGTATCCAAAAGATGGCAGGATAGATTGGGAGGAGAGAGACTTGTAATCAAAGGAAGGAAGGAAAGTTGAGATCTAGTTCACTTTGTAAGTAAGTTCACTTGTGAGAGCAACATCATTGTAACACCTTGAAGTAATAAGATTCATCCTTTCACCCCCGTGGACGTAGGTAATCATACCGAACCACGTATATCTTTGTGTCTATCATCATGTCTATACTTTCATTTTGCACGAGTAGAAGATTTCTATCCTTTGGATGTAGGTGGTAGTAAAATGCATCTACAATAATATAAAAAAAAATCATATTGAATTCATAATGAGATAGATATGATTTATATTTTCATTATTAGGTTTAAAGATAATGGCTAAAGTTGCTCTTAATAGATAATACTACTAACTATAAAAATAGTTTATATAATTATAATATAGTTCCTCGGGTTAAAAATATTTGTGCTCATGCTTGCCCAAGTTTAACTCAGGTTTATTAAAATTTTGCCCGACCTTTCCCAAAGTTTTAAAATATATTGTCCATGCCCGCTCAATGTTCGGGTTGGGGATTGGTTGGGTGGGTTGACCCAACCCAAGTCCCACCCCTACTTAGAGTATAATTTCATATAGAAAGCAACAATAAGCTCATGCCATGTTTCAATGGATTCAGATGGTAGGTTTCTCAGCCAGGTCTTGGCATTATCTCTCAAGGAAAAGGGGAACATCTTAAGTTTCAAAACTTCATCAGTAAGGTCTTTTATTCTAAATGTCCCACAAATTTTCTCAAAGTCCCTAATATGAAAATAAGGGTTTTCGGAATCTTTTCCTAAGAATATAGGGATCATCTGAAGAATACTAGGTTTTATCTCGAAATTAGACTTATTGGTTGGCAATTTAATGCACGAAGCTTGGTTGGTCCTAGTTGGGAACATGTAATCTTTCAAAGTTGTCATAGCTAGCACAGCTGAAGTACTAGGGGCACTTTCCTCACAAATAGACAGGTTCTCAAAACTGAAGTTTCCAAAAACAGAGCTCTCAAAAGAAGAGTTTTCGAGCTCCCCGCTTCCACAAGAATAATTACTAGGTTTTTCACTAATCAAACGACCTAGATTGTCTCTTTTCCAAGCCCGTTCTCTAATGACCTCGGGCATACACTAGAAAAAGAAAAAGAAAAAGAAAAAGAAAAAAATCCTAAAAGGAAGGGAAGTTCTATGCAAACACAAACAAGGCTGACTCCACCACAGTAAACTTACTGATTTCTAGCAAACAAAAAGCATGATGGCTCCACTTAGATTGTTTCTAGACCAGCTTATAATCTTTCGAAAGGTAATTCGTTACAATTTAAGAAAACCCCTCTTGAATTAATCCGAGTTTAAGTAAGTTGAATAGAGGCAAGGAAAGCTGCGTGGAGATTTGATACCCAAGGCCTCACCGCATTGCAAGGCGGCGCAATCACGCATTCAACTTACAGAACCATCATGAACTTCGAAGTATGCTTAAAGAGTAACCAATATTTTTCGAATGACTTTCCTAGTAAGCTCGTTACCCTATCGGTCTCATTCTATTCCAAATTTTAAAGCTTAGGTTCGCGCTAAGTATCGTTTTCCTAAGACGGGCAAGAATAAAACGGTGATGAAATCCGAACCCTTATCTTGTATGGCCAGTCCTTTCCCTTTACTAGGAAATTAAAACAGTCGTATTCAGTTCCTCGACATATATGCAAACGAAGGAATATAGTAACTCGCTGACAGGGGATTCGCGAGTGTTTCGACAAACTTACCTCCCGTACCAGACGGGGGATGAACCGTTGTAGTCTACTCAGGCCACGACTCCTATGTCATGTGCGAACCCGAGGGGCCGAGGCGATATCGTAATCGCCGTCCTTCTCTGCAAACAGTTTAATATTTAATACTACCCTTCCTTAGGGTTTAAAAAATAAAAATAACGTCCCAAAGTTTAAAGTCCAAAGTAAAAATAAATAAAAATGTCCAAAAATAAAAGATTACAAAAGTAAAAGCATATTTACAGTTTCTAAAAATAAAATAAAAATAAATTAACTATATACAAAAATATTCTTCTTTACTCCTTTGGATTTTCTCTCTTCTTTCCTTCTTTGGCTTCGCTTTACTTTTCAACACTTTCTCTTTTATATAAGCTCCGCACCAAGTCTGAAAGCAAATAGAAAAAACCAAAACGCGTAAAAAGGAACAAAAATAATTAAAATAAAATAAAATAAAATAAAATAAACCTAAAACAAAACAAAACAAAACAAAACTAAATACAAGTCCGCGTCGGCGGCGCCAAAAATTGATGTTATCTCAATAATGTTGTAGTAAATAGGTTCGTTGAGACTTGTGAAAGCAATAGATTTTAGACTTAATAAAACTTAAAAGTAAAGAAAACTTATATCAAGATATGAAAAAATAACCAAGACACTGATTCCACTATTACACATGAATGAATGATGGTAAATAACCCGAAACTCTAATTATCTTTAAGTCCCTTATTTTCTTAACTCACAAATAATCAGGCAAATTCTCAAAAATTAATTGTATCCCCTAAGCATAGATTATCTAAACAAAGTATAACCTATCTAATTGAATCACAATTAATGAAGAAAATTATGAAAACAATTAAAACTCTGCAAAAGCAGTGATTGAGTGAATTATAAATTATAAATTAGAGAAAATGAAATAATTACCAATTATTTATGCGTAAATAGCTTCCTTATTGCCTTGGTTGTGAGAGAATTAGCTCATCATCATGTTGGAAACACGCTCAAAAATCATTATTATTGCTCAAAAATGGTTTACAAATGATGAAAAGGGAGAAAATGATGAAATCGGGTGTTTGCAACGTTTATAATTGTTGCAAACACAGTTACAAGAAACGATAAAGATGAACTGTTGTTGTTACTGTAACTCTGAGACCCACGCCTCTGTGTCATTCTCACTGTTGAAAAAAAAACAATTGTCTTGGATGGTCTGTTCTTCGTGTTTTTCAGATATGCAGTAGCAGAAAAGAATTTTCCTGCAACTTGATTTTTCGACTCTGTGGTTCTCTGTCTCTCTCCCAAACTCTCTATAATCCCCATAAGACATCCAAACACCTCTTTTATATCCAACATCCTGTCCATAGCTCTGTAATTAATCGAGTACATGCAAAATATTTTCTCTTTACTCTCACGGGAATTACCGAGATTTCCTTCCTTTTTATTCTCTTCACGGGTTTGCTGGTGTCGACACACTCTCGACATGATGAGTTCTCGTTTATTTAGAGTAAGACTTCGTAAATTCACACGCCATCCTCCGTTGATAACACAGTAATCACGGGAAAACATATTTTCAAACTCGCTTTACGCGTGCACCCTGTTCCACGTATTCCTCCTTTTTCCTCAAGTCCAACTGAATTACCAGCTCCGGATGTCTTTAGCAGTCAAACATATATCCAACTCAACGGAAGAAATCCAAAGATATCATTCAAATCTTCTTCCAGAAACGTGCGCAGTTAAACCTAATATTTTCCCGCCATTTTGAAAGTTTAAATGAAGGGGACGACCTCCCCCTAACCACTGGTGGGGTGCGAATAGCAGGTGCCCAACTGAGGTGCCCCTTATCCAAAGTGAGGGTGCCTTTAGTACTTTTCTCTGGGGGTTCAAATAGCACTTTTTGAGCAACTTTTTCCACACAAGTGTATTTCTCCAAAAACACCTACACAAACATATAAACACCATAATAAGCACTAAAAATAGAGACACTGAGGACAATTCAGACACAAAAATGTGTCGATCAATAAGTCCATGTACCGGAAATCAAGTGCGTGCATATGTGTGCATGTGGTATTGGTGAAGGATACAGGTTTGTTACGCGTACCCGTACGCGTACTGGCGGAAATTTCCTCCCGGAAAATTCTGTTGAGTTTGGAGTTTACGAACTCATAAACCAGTCACCTTAGGTACGCGTACCCGTACGTGTACTGGCGAAACTTTTCTACCCGAAGACTTCTGCTGAGTTTGGAAACTAAAACCAACTCAAAATCCGGTAGCTAAGGTACGCATACCCGTACACGTACCCAAGCTGGTTATTTCTCAAATCGGTAGTTCATGAACTTAAAACAATAAATTATCAGGAATAAAATCTTTGCAAACCGTGGCTATGTTGTTCAGGAATTGATTCAAATGAATCAAACCGATTTTGTTTCAATTGTGTCTATGCATAAAGACCTAAGCAATTGAACAACTCTTCAAATAGTTCTTATGAGTCATTTGAAATAGTTATGAGAAAGATGAATACGGTTAATATGAAAGTGCTCATATGGCTAACCATTGGTTAACTATTTGTGAACCGACTAAGTGTATACGTTTAGGTACGGTTACTCAAGCCTAAATAAAATACATTTCATTTGTGTGTGACAAGCTAAGTTTTGATCTAACGGTTGAAAGATATTAGCTTGGTTGAATCAGGTTTTTCATCTAACGGTGAATATTAAATGCTTTGTTACCAAGGTAACTTAGATTGCAAACCCTGATTTGAAAAATATATAAATCTCTAGCAACTGGAAAAACTAATCCCCACACCTCCTGTGTGATACTAGTTGGTTTTGCTAGAGTCGATTCTCCTTTAACCTTAGGTATATTCCCGAGACCCTGTAGGTTGACTAAAAGACTTCATTGGGATTGTGAAGACAGGCGAAACTGCTTCTCATGTAGTCGAGCGATATGATCTTGCCATTTTATATCGTACGATTTCAATTGAATAATTGGCTTAAGATTATATCTCCGATAGGGCAAGATAAAAATAAATCACAAACATATTCGTCTCATCGTTTGTGATTCCGAAATATCTTGTTTCGCTACCATACGATTAAGATTATTGTGAGGTGATTGATAATTCTAGGATGTTATTTGGGAATATAAGTCCGGGTTATCAATTAGTTCATGTTCACCTTGATTTATATCAAAAGGCGGAACAAACTCATAGGTTTATCTGTGAGAGACATAATTATCTATTATCGTAGACTTTTCTGTGTGATACAGATTTGTTTATTAAAGTCTTCGACTTTAGGTTGTAGCAACTCTTAGTTGTGGGTGAGATCAGCTAAGGGAATCAAGTGCGTAGTATCCTGCTAGGATCAGCAACATAAGGAGCGAAACTATAGCTTGAATCAGTGTGATATTGATTAGGGTTCAACTACAGTCCAGACCGAAGTTAGTTTGTAGTAGGCTAGTGTCTGTAGCGGCTTAATACAATGTGGTATTCAATCTGGACTAGGTCCCGAGGTTTTTCTGCATTTACGGTTTCCTCGTTAACAAAATATCTGGTGTCCGTGTTATTTCTATTCTGCATTATATTTTGTTATATAATTTAAATATCATAAGTTGTGCGTTGTATCGATCAATTGTGAAATCCAACCTTTGGTTGTTAATTAGAAATTGATTGATTCTTGGATATTGGTCTTTGGTACCATCCAAGTTTATATCTCTTGTATTTGATAAAGACTCAAAGATTTATATTTGTTTGAGTATATATCAAATCAATAGAAAGAGATATTAACTCCTTGATATACTTGAAAAAGCGGGGGTCTAACAATCTCACCCAATATTTCGATTAGCAATCTGTATGGACAACTCCGAGTTGTTTTCTAGAAAATCAACTAGACTCAATCAAATAGAAAATACTCAAGGAGTTATTATCTCAATCTCTCAATTTGATTTGCTCAAGCAAATGTGATTCGCGAGTCCAATCAATGAGAGATAACTTGGATGGTACCAAAGACCAATATCCAAGTGTCAATCAATTTAAATCAACAACCAATAAGGTCGGATATTCTAATTGATTGATCAACGCACAACCTGTATTATTTCAAATATAAAAATATAATGCTGAAAAGAAATAACACAGATACTAGAATTTTGTTAATGAGGAAACCGCAAATGCAGAAAAAACCCGGGACCTAGTCCAGATTAAACATACACTGTATTAAGCCGCTACACACACTAGCCTACTCCAAATTAACTTCAGTCTTGACTGTAGTTGAACCCCAATCAATCTCACACTGATCCAAGGTATAGTTATGCTCCTACGCCTCTGATTCTAGCAGGATACTGCACACTTGATTCCCTTATCTGATCTCACCCACAACCAAGAGTTTCTACGACCCAAAGTTGAAGACTTTAGCAAACAAATCTGTCTCGCACAGAAAAGTCTACAAGATAGATAAATTCGTCTCCCACGAATAAACCTATGAGTTTTATTTCGTCTTTTGATAAATCAAGTTGAACAGGAACCAATCAATAAAACCAGACTTATATTCTCGAAGAACAACTCAGTTTTATCAATCACCTCACAATAGTCTTAATCGACGCAGCGAAAAAAGATATTGTGGAATCACAAACGATGGGACGAAGATGTTTGTGATTACTTTTATATCTTGCTTATCAGAAATAGAAATCTCAAGCCAATTATAATTGTACTCGTACCATAGAAACAGCAAGATAAGATCACACAACCACAAGAAAAGTAGTATCATTCTAGCTTCACAATCCTAATGAAGTATTTAAGTCGTTAACCTGGTTTTAGAAGAAGAAAACCAAAGGTTAAAGGATAATCGACTCTAGCTTAGCAAACTAGTATCACACAGAATGTGTGGGGATTAGGTTTCCCAGTTGCTAAAGTTATCCCTTATATAGTCTTTCAAATCAGGGTTTGCAATCAATGTTAGCTTAGTAACAAAGCATTCAATATTCACCGTTAGATGAAAACCTGATTAGATACAAGCTAATATCTCTCAACCGTTAGATCGAAAACTTAGCTTGCCATACACACATGTACTTGACGATTTTGGGTTTGTGTAATCGTACCCAAACGTGTACAATAGTTGGTTCAATATTAGTCAACCAATTGGTTATCCAAATGATAACTTTCATATCGACCATATTCTTCTTCACCATAACTAGTCCAAATGACTCAAATGAACTAGTTAGAGAGTTGTTCAATTGCTATGAGATATTATGTACTACACAAGACACAATTGAAGCAAAAACGATGTGATTCACTCGAATTGATTCATGAACTATAAATCCACGGTTTGCAATAGCATTCCTTAGATAATTTAAATAAGTTCACGAACATCGTTTTTAGACATAACCACTCAAGTTCGCAGAATCAAGTAACCGGTTGGAGTTCACAAACTCCAGCAGAAATTCTCGAGTTCGAGAACTACGCACGTTCGCGGAATGAGTTGACTGTTCAAGTTTCGGTTTTCACTTGATCAACAAAGTTCGCAAACTTCAAGTGCTAAGGACTTTTATATATATATATATATATATGTGTTACCACAACAAATGTTTATATCCCCCCAATGGTTATATTGTCTAAACTCTCATTTCAATCATTGAAACATTCTCAGAGGACATCATATAGTTGTTATTCACAAATTAGTTTTCGTCAGAGCAATTTTCAAAGTGATTGAAACATAACATGACTTTCGTCACTAGGAAAAGATGAACTTGGCTAAAGAAAAAACTTTACCAACACACATTTCGAGAAATAGATAAGCGAGATATACTCAACTCGAAATGTCACGTGTATATCTTTAATCTATATAGTAAAACGACTTTTGTCTCAAGATAGGAGATAGAGTAGATAGACTTTTGAGTGATAAATAAGTTCAAGTCTCCACATACCTTTTAGTCGATGAAGATCCACTGGTTCCTTGGGTAGTCCTTCGTCTTGTATGATGATTTCCATGGAGTTCTTGAGCTCAACTACACTTTCTATCCTAGTCCGAGACCTTAGCTATAGTAGACTAGAAATCAAGACTTTATAGTTTTGATCACTAGCATTGACAAACATGCTTGATATAGCAATGCATGCGAGTTCGACTGAGCAATGCTCTAACAATCTCCCCCTTTGTCAATTTTAGTGGCAAAACTATTAATACATATGGAATACAAAAAATATATAAATAACCTTTGTAGCTCCTATTCCATATGTCTAATCTTCAACAATACTCGAAATCTTTGTCACTTCCAAGTAGTCCAATGATTCCAAAGGTTGTAAGTTTAGCATCATCGTTGTTAAAAATCCTTAGCTATAACAATGAGAAAAGCATAGGTTCTCAATCATTGTTATACAATGTCATAATATTATTACACAGCGTCAAAGTCCAATTGCATCACAACTTCAACAATAATACTATGGTGATACTTCACTCCCCCTTAGTCAATACTCCATATCACATAGAAACCACTCCCCCTTACATAATGATCTGAAAACCATATGTATTTGTAGTGTGAACTACATATTAATTCTCCCCCTTTTTGTCAATAAAATTATCAAAGGTACAAGAACGGGATCCTAATGAAATTTTCGTAAGAGACATTGCATGACCAAAGGTAAATGTATATCATCTTGTTTAGATGCAATCATAAAGCCGAATCTAAATGCATTCATCAAGGAGTTTATAAAGATACAAGATAACCCCTATAATATTCCACAGCCGTACTCCCCACAAATATTTGGCAATTAAGCACAAGTTCAAAATAACTCTCCCCCATTATATGTCATTCCCAAGGGAACAACAAAAGCGACCTTAATTTCAAAAGAAAAAAAGGATTTATTTAGACTCAACAAATTACATACGAGTATGAATTTGGAATCCAACAAGAAATATTCAATCAAATTAACCAAAGCGAACCAAGATTAATTTGACTAAATATGCTCAACACAAGTAAACTTATGGAGACTTAAAAAATCAATTAGATTTATCACAAGAAAACTTGCAAATAATATAATTGTCATACTCAACCAAACTAATTACAAGAGTAATCAATTTAATTGGCCACACTCTACATAAGAGAATCTATGGAGCATTGACTAAGTTAATCATAAAAATTACCATCCTAGT